>CM055910.1:5959950-6329950 GCA_029582155.1 Panopea generosa
TTGGTTATACTAGTGTCTCGAGACTGCAACACACTCATACAACAGTAGTTCTACTAGTGTCTCAAGACTTCAACACACTCATACAACATTATATTAATGTCTCAAGACTGCAACACACTCATACAACAGTTGTTATACTAGTGTCTCAAGATTGCAACACTCTCACACAACATTGGTTATACTAGTGTCTCAAGACTTCAATACACTCATACAACAGTGGTTTTACTAGAGTCTCAAAACTTCAATACACTCATACAACAGTGGTTATACAAGTGTCTCAAGATTTCAACACACTCATACAACAGTGGTTATACTAGTGTCTCAAGACTTCAACACACTCATACAACAGTGGTTATACAAGTGTCTCAAGATTTCAACACACTCATACACCATTGGTTATACTACTGTCTCAAGACAGCAACAAACTGATACAAACGTGGTTATACTAGGGTTTAAAGACTTCAAAACACTCATACATGTACAACAGTGGTTACACTAGTGTCTCAAGACTGCAACACACTCATACAACAATGGCTATAGAAGTGTCTCAAGACTGCAACACACCCATACAACAGTGGTTATACTAGTGTCTCAAGACTGCAACACACTCATACAACAGTGGTTATACTAGTGTCTCAAGACTGCAACACACCCATACAAAAGTGGTTATACTAGTGTCTCAAGACTGCAACACACTCATACAACAATGGTTATACTAGTATCTCAAGACTGCAACACACTCACACAACATTGGTTATACTAGTGTCTCAAGACTTCAACACACTCACACAACAATGGTTATACTTGTGTTTCAAGACTTCAACACACTCATACAGAATTATTTTTACTAATGTGTCAATACTGCAACAAACTCATACAACAGTGGTTATACTAGTGTCTCAAGATTGCAACACTCTCATACAACAGTAGTTATACTAATGTTTCAAGACTGCAACACACTCATACAACAGTGGTTATACTAGTGTCTCAAGACTTCAACACACACATACAAAAGTGGTTATGCTAGTGTCTCAAGACTGCAACACTCTCATACAACAGTGGTTATACTGGTGTTTCAAGAATGCAACACACTCATACAACAATGGTTACACTAGAGTCTCAAGACTTCAACACACTCATACAACAGTGGTTATACTAGTGTCTCAAGACTGCAACATACTCAAACAACAGTGGTTACACTAGTGTCTCAAGACTTCAACACACTCATACAACAGTGGTTATACTAGTGTCTCAAGAATGGGAAATTCTTTCAATATATTTCATGAATACAAAAGTGCTGCACAGTCATTAATAGTAATACAGTCCCTTGGGAAAGCCCTCGGGCATCATCACTATCCGGGATTGTAATCATTGCAAGGCACAGCTAACCCACATTGTAATGTATAAAAATACGGACATTGAGCCGTACAAAGTTATTACTGTATGTGAACATATTTTGCGTGTATTTTGCGGTTCAGTGCTCGCGCGATACGGACGTTCAGCAATAATATGAATGTTAATGTATGTAATACCGTTCAGTGCTCATACGATATGGACGTTGAGCCATAATACAAATGTTAATGTATGTTATACAGTTCAGTACACTCACAAAACGGACGTTGAACAGTAATACAAATGTTAATGAATGTAATACGGTTCAGTGTACACACGATACGGACGTTGAGCAATAATACAAGTGTAAATGTATGTAATACGGTTCAGTACACACACAATATGGACGTTGGGCCATAATATAAATGTTAATGTATGTAATACGGTTCAGTACACAAACGAAACGGACGTTGAGCAATATTACTAATGTTAATGCATGTAATACGGTTCGGTTCATACAAGAAAAGGACGTTGAGCCATAATACAATTGTTAATGTATGTAATACGGTTCAGTACACACAGGAAACGGACGTTGAGCAATAATACGAATGTGAATGTATGTGATACGGTTCATTTGATACTCGAAATGGACGTTGAGCAATAACACGAATGTTTATGTAAGTAAAACTGTTCAGCACACATACGAAACGGACGTGGAGCATTAAAACAAATGTTAATGATTGTAATACGGTTCAGTGCACACAAAATACGGACGTTTTGCAATAGAAAAAATGTTAAAATATGTTATGCGGTTCATTGCATACATATACGGACGATGAGCAATAGAAAAAAATGTTAATATATGTAAAACGGTTCAATGCACAAACGATATGGACGATGAGCAATTATACAATGAATACATGAATGTAATACGGTTCAGAACACACATGATAAGGACGTGAATCAATAAAAAATGTGTTGATAGATGTAGTACGGTTCAGTGCACAGGCGATACTGACGGTGAGCAATAATTCAAATGTTAAAGAATGTAATACGGTCCATTGCACACACGATACGGCCGTTGGGCATTAATAAAAATGTAAATGTATGTAATACGGTTAAGTGCACACACACGATACGGACGTTGAGTAATAATACAAATGTTAATGTATGTAATACAGTTCAGTGTACACAAGACACCGACGTTGAACAATAATACAAATATTAATGTATGCAATACGGTTCAGTACATACACGAAACGGACTTAATACGGTTCAGTGCACACACGATACGGACGTTGAGCAATAGAAAAAAAAGTAATACGGTTCAGTGTACAAACAATACGGACATTGAGACATAATACAAATGTTAATGTATGTAATACAGTTCAGTATATACAAAAGACGGACGTTGAGCAATAATACATATGTTTATGTATGTAATACGGTTCAGTGCACACACGATACGAACGTTGAGCAATAATACAAATGTTATTTATGTAATACGGCTCAGTGCTCACACGATACGGACGTTGAGTAATAATGCAAATGTTAATGTATGTAATACAGTTCTTTGTACACACGATACGGACGTTGAGCAATAATACAAATGGTAATGCATATAATACGGCTCAGTGCTCACACGATAAGGATGTTAAGCAATAATACATGTGTTAATGTATGTAATACGGCTCAGTTCTCACACGAAAAGAACGTTAAGCAATAATACAAATGTTAAATGTATGTAATACGGTTCAGTGCACACACAAAACGGTCGATGAACAATAATACAAATGTTAATGGATATTTATTTATACGGTTTATTGTACACACAATACAGACGTTGAGGAATAATACAAATGTTAATATATGTAATATAGTTCAGTAAATACACGATACGACGATGAGAAATAATACAAATGTTAATGTATGTAATACGGTTCAATGCACACACGATAAGGATGTTGAGCAATAATACAAATGTTTATGTATATAATACGGCTCAGTGCACACACGATACGGTCGTTGAGCAACAATACAAATGTTAATGTATGTAATACGGTTCAGTGCAAACACGAATAAGACGTTGAGCAATAATACAAATGTTAATGTATGTAACACGGTTCAGTGCACATACGATACGGACGTTGAGCCGATAGAAAAAAAAATGTAATACGATTCAGTGCACAAACGATACGGACATTGAGACATAATACAAATGTTTATGTATGTAATACAGTTCAGTATATATAAAATACGGACGTTGAGCAATAATTCAAATGTTAATGTATGTAATACGGTTCAATGCACACACGATACGGCCGTTGGGCAATAAAACACATGTTAATTGTCATAATACGGTTCAGTGCACACACGATACGGACGTTGAGCAATAATACAAATGTTAATGTATGCAATACGGTTCAGTACATACACGAAACGGACCTAATACGGTTCAGTGCACACATGATACGGACGTTGAGCAATAGAAAAAAATATATGTAATACGGTTTAGTGCACAAACGATACGGATATTGAGACATAATACAAATGTTAATGTATGTAATACAGTTCAGTATATACAAAATACGGACGTTGAGCAATAATAGAAATGTAAATGTATGTAAAACGGTTCAGTGCACACACGATACGGTCGATGAACAATAGTGCAAATGGTAATGTATATTTATCTAATACATTTTATTGCACACTAAATAGGGACGATGAGCAATAATACAAATGTTAATGTATGTAATACGGTTCAGTGCACACCCGATACGGTCGTTGAGCAATAATACAAATGTTGATGTATGTAATACAGTTCAGTGCAAACACGAAGCGGACGTTGAGCAATAATACAAATATTAATGTATGTAACACGGTTCATTGCACACACGGTATGGCCGTATATAATACAGTTCAATGCAAACACGAAGCGGACGTTGAGCAATAATACAAATGTTAATGTATTGTAACACGGTTCAGTGCACACACGATACAGACGTTAAGCAATAATACAAATATTTATGTATATAATACGGCTCAGTGCAAACACGATACGGTCGTTGAGCAATAATACAAATGTTGATGTATATAATATAGTTCAGTGCAAACACGAAGCGGATGTTAAGCAATAATACAAATGTTTATGTATGTAACACGGTTCAGTGCACACACGATACGGACGTTGAGTTATAATACAAATATTAATTTATGTTATATAGTTCAGTGTACACACGATAAAGACGTTAAGCAATAATACAAATGTTAATGTATGTAATACGGCTCAGTGCTTACAGGAAACGAACGTTGAGCAATATTACACATGTTTATGGATTTTATACAGTTCAATACATACACTAAACGTGCGATAAGCAATAATATCAATGTTAATGTATGCAGTACTAAAAGTATATTTAATGTACATATTAGTTACAGTCTGTAATTAATTGTACACATTACTAACAGTCTATAATTTAATGTACGCATTACTAACAGTCTATAGTTTAATGTTTATATTACGAACAATCTATAATTGAATGTGCACATGAATAACAGTCTATAATTTAATGTTTACATTATTTAAAGTTTTTTAATGTAATGTACACATTACTAACAGTCTATAATTTAATGTACACATTACTAACATTCTACAATGAAATAAACACAATACTAACAACCTATTCTTTAATGAACACATAACTAACAGTCTATAATTTAATGTACACATTACTAACCTTCTAAAATTTAATATTTACATTACTAACAGTCTATAATTTAATGTACACCTGACTAACAGTCTATAATTAAATGTTCACATTACTAACAATCTATAATTTAATGTACACATTAGCAACAGTCTATAATTTAATGTACATATAACTAAGAATCTATAATTAATATACACATCGCTAACAGTCTATGATTTAATGTACACATTACTTACAGTCTACAATTTAATGTACACATTAATAACATTCTGTAATGTAATGTACACCTTACTTACAGTCTATAACTTAATGTACACATCGCTAACAGTATAATTTAATGTACACATTACTTACAGTCTATAATGTCATGTACATATTACTAGCATTCTATTATTTAATGTACACATGACTAACAGTCTATATTTTAAAACCTATACGAAAATGCCGTAAGGTGAATTAGTTTTGTGTTAACGACATTGGTACTTTCAGACACTTTTTGAATTACACATTACGACTTTGTACTTGTAGAACCATAAATTATAAAATTATGTATTATATATACTTTTTATAGTTTTTAATCCCTGTAGTTGGAACCACCAGTATATTTATTTCACATTGAATTTCATTTTAGATAATTTGTATGTAACGTGTACTTTGTTTCAATTCCAGGAGCGTTAATTGGTGTTTTACTTGCCGTTGTCTTAACCTGCGTGGCTGTTATCTTCTTCTACACTGGGTACCATGCAGCACATCATAAGGACACAGAGATGACGGACACGAAAGATGCAAATATACAGTCTAATACAACAATTCTACAGCTAAATGGTAGACTTCCGAGGAGCATAGAACCTATTGTATATGAAGTAGAAATATTTCCCGATATATACGGCAATGATCCAGCGGAGTTTACTTTTTCAGGATTCATGAAACTAGTATTCGAGTGTGTCAACACTACAAGTAACATCACCCTAAACATTAACAAACTAAAACTAAATAATGACTCTTTAATAGCTGGTCCACATGGTGCAAATTCAGGAACATTGAATGGAATTGAAATTACAAAGTATTCAGTAGACACAAAATGGCAATTCTTAAAAATTAATTTTAAATCGTATTTGCAAGTAGGTAGTAAATATTACATCCAAATGAACTTCACTGGACTGCTCAAAACAGATTTTGCTGGGTTGTATTTAAGTACGTTTCCACATCGGACTCGCAACAAACATGTCGCAGCCACTCAGTTTTCACCGACTGATGCCAGAAAAGCCTTCCCGAACTTAGATGAGCCAGACAGAAAAGCTGAATTTGAAATAACAATAGTGAGACGAAACGACATGGTTAGTTTATCAAACATGCCGCTTCTCATGACAAAGCCAAAACATGACAATTTTGTCGCAGATGTATATCAGAGGACGCCGCGTATGTCCTCGTATCTGATTGCTTTTGTTGTTGGGGACTTAGTATCAAGGGAAATCCAAGCAAGGCCTGGTCTTAATTTCACTGCATGGGCTGGATTGGAAACGATAAGCAAAACAGAGACTGCTCTGAAGATCGGGGCGAAGATCTTGACGTTTTTTGAAAGGTACTTTGACATACAATTCCCACTTTCAAAACAAGACATTCTAGCTGTACCAGAAACAGCCGTAGGAGCAATGGAAAATTGGGGACTCATAATATTTAATGAAAATAGAATATATTATGAACAAGGCGAATATAGTTTGCAGTCATTACTAAACTCGGCTAGAACAATTTCTCATGAAATCGCACACCAGTGGTTTGGCAACCTCGTTACAATGGATTGGTGGAGTAATTTGATGTTAAAAGAAGGATTTGCGATGTATTTCGAAGACATCGGAACAGAACATGTTTATCCAGATTGGAATAGTATGGATAAATTCGCTGTTTTAAAAATGCATAAAGTATTTGTTGTTGATGGACTAACTTCATCACACCCAGTTAACATGGAATTGCACGATACTACACAAATTAGACAAGTGTTTGACGATATTTCGTATCGAAAAGGCGGTTGCATGATACGAATGCTACATTTTATTGTCGGGGATGACACATTTCGAAACGGACTTAAGACTTATCTACAAAACTATAAATATAGAAATGCGGATAACCGTGACCTGTGGAGTGCTGTCGACGAGAAGAGACCAAAATCAGTCTCAGATCTGTGGAGTTTGAAAGATGTAATGGACACATGGGTTTTGCAGATGAACTATCCGGTTATAACACTTACACAAACACAGCAAGGGAGATTGAAGATAACGCAAAAACGCTTCTTAAACGACGGGCGAACAGATGGAAATGGCACAAAATCTTCACCATTTCATTATGTTTGGAAAATTCCACTGACGTATACTGTCAGTAATAATATAACATTCTCACACTCGCATAAAGATATCATATGGATGAATGGGAATGAATTAGAAATACTAGACAGTAATTTGCCAGATCTCGCTTTAAATGGAAACTGGGTTCTAGCCAACATAAAACAATGGGGTTATTATAGGGTCAACTATGATGTCAATAATTGGAATAATTTATTTATCCAACTGAAGAACAATCATTCCAAAATACACGTTGTCAATCGTGGACAAATTATTAATGACTTATTTAGTTTAAGTAAGGCAAAGTTAGTAAATCTAAACTTAGGTTTAAGGTCTCTCGAATATCTACAACAGGAACTTGACTATATTCCATGGTTAGCTGCCTATCGAGAAATATTATATTTAGATAAGTTTATAGTGCAAACCGAACTTAATGCCACATTTAGTAGAAAGGTCATTAAATTAATATCAAAACCATTAAGTCACTTTCAACAAAATAAAAATAATCTTAAAATGAACGAAGTTTTGAACTACGTCCAGTTATTTACGTTAGCATGCATGTATGGAATGCATGACTGTTTAAGGGATTCGAGAGAACAATTTAAGATGTGGAAATCCAACGAATCATTGTATATGATTGATGTAAATCTCAGACCAATAGTGTTGTGTTCAGCAATAAGAACAGGAGACCTGAATGACTGGGAATATGTACTGAAGAAGTATAATACAACATACAACATAAACAAGAAACGTTCATATCTTCAAGCATTGTCATGCACAAACAACGAATCATTGCAAAACAAACTGATAGCTTTAACAATGGACGTTCACACTATACAAGGGCAAAATGCAATAGAAGCTTTGAGAAGTCTAGCCCTTAATCCTAGCGCCTTGACAAAAGTTTGGAATCACGTGACTACTAACTGGTCGATGTTTATGGACAAATATGCAGGGAGTTTATTTTTGTTAGACAAACTGGTATATGGTATAACGAAACCTTTCATAACTAAAACACAATTGAGTGCAGTTGAAAAGTTCTTAGTCAACACCAATAATCTCGGACCCGCTGCTCAAGCTTTCAATCAAGCAAAAGAAACAATTAAATCAAACATTGAATGGTTAAATGATAACTATCAAACTGTCGAAGTGTGGTTGAATAGATCTGGCAATACCATCTAAAGAACGCTTTAGATATAAGGCTATTAAGAATTGGACATTTAAGCTAAGTTGCCTGGTTTCAGTGATTATTTCAGTGATTACAAAATGAAAATGAAATTGTTCTCTGAAAGTGATATACAATGTATACGACATTTAGCAAAGGTGTTGCTCTGTGTTGCCAGTAGCGTGTATAATTAAAACAAAACAGTTACATGTTACAATAACATGTTTTCTTTGAATGTTCAAAGATGTACGTACCCAACATCTGTACACTTGATATTCATCTTGGATAAGCATTATCCAGTTTTATTGACTGATTTAGTTAAAACATATTTTATTGACATTTTATTAACTCACACATATACTGAACTAAAAAAGAAACATTCGCTTAGTTTGAATGTGAATATTTTGTTAACATTTAACTAAATTTGGCTGAAATCTTCTGTTTGTTGTATAGTTATGTCTTATCAATCTACTGAAATAGCTAAATTGGATAGAAATTATTAATTTTATTGTTTGATTTGAATTTAAAATAGGAAGGGATGGATTTCAAAATCGGTTTATCAGTAGTGTGTGTGGCCACCGCGTGTGATGATGACTGCTTGATAAGTTTGTTTATGTCAGCCTATGAGGTATTATCATTTTGTTATCCGACAGGCTGAAATGCTCCGGGCACTCGATTTTTTAATAGGACATTTTTTTAATCTATAAGATATGTCGTTAGACAAGTATGGTTCTATGTAAATATGGATTTAATCGTTTTATATGTGCGAGGTTTGGATGAACTTTGTAAGCCAGCATGCCATTTTTTTAATGAGACGTCTTTACAAAAATCAGGAAGAAGACTTTATAAGATTTAATCTTCCATTTTAACCTATATTTTGCTTAAACCTATTTGTATGTTTGTAAATTTGTATAAATAAAATATATGTATAAACTAAGTCTTTAAATTAATGACAATAAAAAAAATCGTTTCCTACATTTTGAGTCCGAATAAATTGGAAAACAGAAAATATATTTTACGACCCAATTCGTCCTACCAGCATCATCTAGTTATTTTGGCAATTTAAATGTGTCTAGGATATCTGTTTACGGACAGCCAGCTTTATATGCAGTTTGACGTGTACTATATAATGGATGTCAACCAAATTCTCCTAGCGCAAAAAAGTGGCAGTAGTTGCAATCTTGCCAAGCGGCCAGTTTACGGTTAACTTCGGTTGTTTTCTGTTGTCGTCGCATTAAATTCTGCGTCGAATCATCGAATTTGGCGAAGTTTTTGCTTGTACTCCATTTTTATAGAAAATGCTATAGATATGCAGAATTTTATATTGAATGTCATGTATGCATTATCTATTGAGCCTGTGTTGCCCTTCTTATATTGGAATTGATGTGTAGACAGGTTAATGGAGTACTTTAGCATGAAAATAGCTTGAATTGTTTGCTTGTGCTGCTGCCATATCATTCTGATATTGAAATTTTATCTAAAATATGTTACGTTTAATAAGTTTTGTTCCACAATATCATTTTTTTTGTAATCAAGATGTCTGTTTTTCTTCCCATTTTCAGACACCTTTTCATTTTACCATGTAGTTGTGAAAGTTTCAGACCTTTTTAGATACAATTGGTCAAGTTATCATGAAATTTAGACTGTAGGGTTGTGAATTCTTGCTTTTTTACATGAAATGGCAGCATTTTGACTAAAACCATGTGTCACTAAAACTTATTTTATTTCAGAACTAGTTCAGATATGGGGATGCATTTAGCTTTATTGAACTTGTATTGAGTATTGTTACATAATATGAAAACTTAGAATCTTAAATTTAAAAAAAAAGTCCTCTTCACCACTATTATCTCCCTTGAGTACTCCGGACCTACAGATGAAGGAGGTAGAAATAAAACTTTAGTTCTCTTTTTCTTCCTTTTTCAGGGCTTTGTACTGCAGTGTTTTGTTTTTTGCTAGCATGAGTTAAATGGTCAGTATTTTAGAAATCACCACTAAAAAATTTGATGCTGATACCAGCTTTCTGGACAATTCTGTGTCATTTCAGAATTGTTGGTTCGAACCGCATCTAGGGCGAATAGTTGACATATGGTTACTCTGGAAATTGATAGGTCTCACAAAAGCATTGAATTTAAAAAAAACCAACCTGGTCAAGGTATACTTTTTTTTTCTTTATAATTGCATATCTTGAACCAATGAAGAATTTGAGCCCAGACACATGCTGCAGAATTTAATTTTCACTCTGTTTTGGACATAAATGTTACAATAGAGCCCTATGGGAAATGTAATAGTGGTGTGAGACGTTATATATTTGCGTTCAAACCACTCTTTTGAATTTAATAAATTAACTATACAGTATCGTAGATAACACACTGAATAGGTCACTTCTCTTGTAAGTTTGGCTTTGACGGGACAAACGTCTTTCACAGGTCGTTCAAATTATAGAAGATTCGTAGTTAACGATTACTTTCAGAGTAAGGGTACTCTAAGAAGTACAAAATATTCAACGGAGAAGAATATGGGTACATCAGAATCAAAATGTATTTCAAAAAGTTATGTTTTGTTTCAGAATGAACCAACTGGTTCCAAAACAATTCCGGATTTTTTATTGCAGCATGCATCTACATATCCAAATCGAGACGCAATTGTTTACATGTCGGCAGACGGATCGCGGGAATCAATAACTTTTAAAGAACTTTATGAGAAATCGTGTAAAGCAGGTAGAAGTCTTGTGAAGCTTGGAGTAAAACGTCACGAATTCGTGGCCATAAATATGCGAAATTGTCCGGAATGGTCGTTCCTTACATTTGGAACAATGATGTCCGGGGCTACACCGATCAGTATTTCTTTTACCTATAAAGATGGAAGTGATGTTGTAGCAATAATGGAGAAACTCTCCACATGTTCAACGATTGTTGTAGATCCGGGAATAAATGATGAGAATATGAAAATTTTCAGCCGCTTGATCGACCACTTTTCTGCAACTGGTGCTGTCAAAAGTCAGAAAATGCCATACCTACGTTATCTCATTTGCCATGATCGTCAAAATATAATGCATAATGTTTTAACCGTTCGGGAAATGATGTCAAAAGAATTAGTTGATGTAAAGTTTCCAGATATTAGTGAACAAGATATAGCTGTACTCTTTCAAACCTCTGGCAGTACGGGAGTTCCTAAATTCACAGCACACACTCACGCCTCATTGTTGAGTGTTATGAACTATTTTTGCAGTAAATATTATACAAAAGATGACATTTACTTCTGTGACAGGCCATTTGGTTGGATAGGCGGATTTCCTTATGGAGTTGTTGTTGGCCAAACAAGAGTGACCCAGTCTGGATTTTCACCGGAACCGGAAGACAAACTGACCTTCTTTGTGAGTGCCATGACAAGGGAACATTGCACAGCAGTTTTGTTTCTTACACCGGCTCTGAGCGAATTACTTAGAAGAAAGGTAATTTAATTAATTATTTTGAAACTATTTCTTTTCTTATATTTTACTGCATTGATTATGCCACTTTATATTTAGTTTTTTTACACCCAATATGAAAAGTAAACAAAACATAAAACAATATAATCCATGAAAAAAATTAAATTAACTGTATTCATAATATTAATAGCATATGCAGTAATAAAAATGTTAACCGTTGGGCATTGTTTAACAATATTCAATGTAAAGAATATTTGGAAAATATGCAGATTTTTAAACAATGTAAATACAGACAAATATGCTTTGGGAACCTGAGTTGGTGGATAAGAAAAGCAAGACCCATCTTCATTAACATTCGCTATCGTAGCAGTTGACAATTTAACGATTTCTAATTATTTTACCAGTATCATTATATGTCTGAAAACATGATGAAAGACTTGTATAGTAATAATTGTGATACACATATTGTATGCAGCCTGATTATCCATACGTAACTTTGGGCAATGCTTTTAACACTTGTGATTAAACACTATTAAACTGCCAAATTTTGTACTATAATAATATTAAAGGAAAAATGAAAAATTTCATAAATAATGGATATTAATCATCTATATTAATCTAAATATTTAAAAAAAAACGAAGCTTAAGCCAAAGTTAACAAATGCATCGGATGTGCCAATTGCTGACGTCTACTTGCACACCTCTAAAACATGTCAATGTTCATGAACCTGAGTTTGGTATCTTAGTTGAGGAGAAGACGTGTGGAATTACCATTATATTGTAAACATAGATAATGAATTAACATGATTAGTTATTTTGAAGAGACACGCGGCAATGTTGAAATCTACATATGTTCTCATTAATCTTGTAGTAATACAACCTGAATCTTCATATTACAGAAGTTATCAACATCTTTTATACAATTTGTGCTCTGGTGCTAGTTTACTAACTTCATTATCGACGTATACGTGTTTGTCTGACTTTAAATAAGTATTTGGGGAGTATGAAGACCGAATTAGCTTTTATTAAAGAAAAACGTTATTTATTTCAAAGTAAACATATACATTTTTTAATTATTTAAAAAGGACGAAGTGAAAGGTACACTGAAAGTCAAGACGATCATAACAGGTGGACAACCAGTTAGTAAGTATTTGTCATCTTGTGTTGGTATATTCTGTGAGAATTTCATTGTCATTTATGGATCCACAGAATGCCTAGTTGCAAGTGCCAATATCGTAACAAACGCTGATACTTTCGTAGAGTATGCATGCGGATACCCTCTGCCTGGTGTGGAAATAAAAATAGTAGATGACGAAGGCGATATTGTTCCTATCAACACGCATGGTGAGGTGTACGTTCGTAACCGTGATAGCATGTTTCAGGAATATTGGAATGATGCCAAGAAAACAAAACAAGTGAAAACAGATGACGAGTGGTACAAAACTGACGACATGGGAAGAATGACGGCTGACGCAGCGTTGTTTGTAGATGGCAGGAAATCTGATTTTATCTGGCGGAATGAATGTGGCCCCACAAATTCTCCAGTCTGTAATCAAATCTTGCCCGGGAATAGACTCAGTTGTCGTAGTACCAGTCGCCGATGAAGTTCAATACCAAATGTTGTGCGCATGTGTAATTCTCAAACAAGGATACGACGTCACTGTAAAGCAAATTCATACCTTCTGTGAGGACTATGAGTTTACCGTTCTACCCACATATTATAGCATCATGAAGCAGTTCCCGGAGACGTATACTGGCAAAACATCCCGAAAGATACTGACTGAAATAGCAAACAAAACGTACGGCAAATCAACTATAATATAAACACATTGTCTAATGTATACAAAGGTAAAATTACAAATTAAATACAAACTGAAATTGTTATTCCTAATTTGTGACGTCCACCTTTCGGAATAGCAACCACCTTCAATATGAATGAGTTGGTTTTTATGAGGCTTGTTTTTTTTCAAAATGTTGGAAATGTCGATTTATTTTTCACATCAAGCCTTTGGCCTTAGAACCAGTATTATATACAACAATGTGTGTAATGAATAATATGAAATGCTGAAACAAATGTCAGTTGGTTGTAAAATGTAACCAAGCAAATATATAATTAGTATGTTTATAATGTAACGTGTTTCTTTAACATGTTTCCAGTGGCAAGATCAACTACATGGATATATGAACTTAAGAATGAAATCTATATCTTAATGTATATGTTCTATTGTTTGATTTTTTTTATATATGTTTCGATATCGGACATGAACAACTGGGTATAAATTTTACCTACAAATTCATATTGCACGATTGTACGTTATATATAGTCGAACAAAGCCACCTGAAACTCAAATCTGCATATATGTTTATAGTATAATATATTCAGTGCTTTATTATATCGTATACAATTATGTTATATGTTGTTTATTATACTTTGTCGTCATATTTGTAATCATATATATGTGGCAATTTCTCACTGGTCTCTGACCTTCTGGAAATAATGGAAATAAACTTTTCAAACTTATCAAACTTATCATTACTCTGAGAGCTTTACCGGGTATTGTTTTGACAAAGACATATTGTTATGACAGCTTAACCGGATAACGGTTTGACGCAGTAACATTGCTCCGAGAGCTTTACAGGATAATGGTTTGACGAAGTAACATTGCTCCGACAGCTTTACCGGATAACGGTTTGACGAAGTAACATTGCTCCGAAAGCTTTACCGGATAACGGTTTGACGAAGTAACATTGCTCCTCCTAAAGCTTTACTGGATAATGGTTTGACGAAGTAACATTGCTCCGAAAGCTTTACCGGATAACGGTTTGACGAAGTAACATTGCTCCTCCTAAAGCTTTACTGGATAATGGTTTGACGAAGTAACATTGCTCCGAAAGCTTTACTGGATAACGGTTTGACGAAATAACATGGCTCCGAAAGCTTTACTGCATAACGTTTTGACGCAGATATTAACGATCCGTGGCTTAAAGAAGTTCAATTATCCTTTTTGTCCATTTATAAATATACTGAGAGGACAGAGAAACGCTGCTGGGTAAATTTCAGAGCCACATGTCTTTAATGACTTCGTCAATTTGATCATTTATATTGGCAAAACAATAAATGAAATAACTTTACATACATATGCTAAAACCATTAATGAAATACCTTTACATACATATGCCAAAACCATTAATGAAATTTCTTTACATACATATGCTAAAACCATTAATGAAATACCTTTACGTACATGTGCTAAAACCATTAATGAAATACCTTTACATACATATGCTGAAACCATTAATGAAATACCATTACATACATATGCAAAAACCATTAATGAAATACCTTTACATACATATGCAAAACCATTTATGAAATACCTTTACATACATATGCTAAAACCATTAATGAAATACCTTTACATACATATGCTGAAACCATTAATGAAATACCATTACATACATATGCAAAAACCATTAATGAAATACCTTTACATACATATGCAAAACCATTTATGAAATACCTTTACATACATATGCAAAAACCATTAATGAAATTTCTTTACATACATATGCTAAAACCATTAATGAAATACCTTTACATACATATGCTAAAACCATTAATGAAATACCTTTACATACATATGCTGAAACCATTAATGAAATACCATTACATACATATGCAAAAACCATTAATGAAATACCTTTACATACATATGCAAAACCATTTATGAAATACCTTTACATACATATGCAAAAACCATTAATGAAATACCTTTACATACATATGCTAAAACCATTAATGAAATACCTTTACATACATATGCTAAAACTGTAAATGTCGCTTATAATAGTTCGATATGTGGCTTTGACATTCAACCGGCGTTTCTCTATCAATTCTGCACTATGTCACTTTTATAACATTTAATTTTACCATCCTCCACATGTCCTGTATTAAGTATTTGCACATTGAATTAAGAGTGAATTGTGTTCTTTTTTTTAATCTTAAATATACCAGGCCGTGTCATATCATGTTATGTCGCTTACTGGATAACAATTTAAATATTATCTCTTTAAATTTATTTATCAGCAAATAAATATTAATTCAAATGTGTCTATTAAAATTCATCTAAGCAACCCGCATGCTTTTTAAGTTTGTACTGCGTGCTCAACAATGAATAATTAGACAATATGCAGTATACATGCACACTTGGGTAATTTAACAGAGGGTAAAATTACATAAAAAATAATGACATCAACGAAACAAATAGCAAATAGTGAATAACATACACTTAAAATTGACATACGTTTACATACATTCTATTTCAATACGAAATAATCATTTTAAAACGCATTATTAAGTTATTGGTCTCAGCCTATGGAATAATTGTTTGTTTGCGTTTTGTACTGGTATATGTTCGACTGTTAGTTATGTTGTCCCATGAAAACAATTTGAGACCTAAGCACTCTTGGACAAATATTACCAGGAGACACAACTGTTCAGTTTCTAACCCGTTTATTACATGACCAGTTCCTGTAAAATTATAGTAATATATATTTAGTTCATGAAAATTTTCACATTTAAGAAATACAGGTAACGGTTTTGTCAAACAGTTTTTGAATTGATGACCATCAATTATTAAATAAGAGGTAAAAAGTCCTAGCTATTTACTTCGCTATTTTTCGTTCAGATGTGTTGCAAGCAAAACAATAGCATATAAGTCATGGTTGACAGCCAATCTATTTGTTTGGCAGATACCTTGATATTATGTCTTTGGTTTTCGTTGTAGTTAGGCGTGCTTGCCAAATTCTGGTCTGAAGATTTATGTCTAATTGTTCACAAAAATCTGTCTGTCTGTCTGTCTGTCTGTCTGTCTGTCTGTCTGTCTGTCTGTCTGTCTGTCTATATGTACCTCTGAAAAGATCAGATAAAAAAATCGGAATTTCCGTTGTTGCGTTTTCAAATATCCCCCTTTATGAAATAAAATACACATGATTTCACTGTATATTCATGATCAAACGGGTTTCGAAATATGTCCTGTATATGGCATGAAAGAAATCATGGATTCTTAACTGGATCCTTCTCACATAAAGCTATCAGTTCATATATGTAAATTGTCCGTCCAGTACAGTTGCATGTAAAACCATAATATATAAATCATTGTTGATACCAACTCTAAAACAAATCTCAAAGACATTCGTTACATGTTATTTATAAAACAACAAGTTGCATTGATAAATGGACACTCCTTGTAGTAATGGTGTATCTCAAATACTATATATAATGTATTCTAATTTCTGTGTAGTTTTCATGCTACACTATTTCAACTTATCATTTTATAGTATTTTACTAGTAATGCTCAATTTAGGTTGTACATAAGTCTGGATAGTGTTTTCGTTTTACTAGGCAACATATCGCCATATGTGTCCATGAAATTGCATGACTAAATAATCTAATAACATGAATTGATTTAAATCATATGGCGAATAGCCATGCAATCGGTAACACTCATTATTAAAATGCATTCGTACCAATGCTCATATGTTTACTTTTTAACGCTATTATAAACATAAGCAAAACCAACAGAAAAATTCATATGCTAATTGTGCGACGAACAGATTGTTAAGTCTTTAACATATTCACAGTTGGCCATCATCCTTTCTTATTGTGCGACGAACGAAAGAACTTAATGCTGGTGAATTCCTCCCAAAACATTAAACAGACAAGCCTTTTTAATTACCTTTTCTCGTCTAGTGGTAGGACAACTGTCGAAGTGAGAGGGTTTCGGTGCACACTTTAATCAGGCTTAAGGTCACAACGGCGTCTCCTGCTACGTTCCGTTTCATTTCGGTACTTGTTATCTGTGTGTGCAGTGTATGCCAGTGCATATTAATGATGTTCGTGTTGCTCTGTGACTGTGTCCATTGAATGGAAGTCCATGTTTAATGATTTTTATTTTTGTAAGGTATCTTGTGTAATCTGGTGTTGAACGTCATTTGAAGTACATCGACATTTTCTCTTATTCCCTAATGCCGAAGCTAGACAGTATTAACCGATTCTGTACGATTGCAATATGTCGCAATCAGTATACGTACTTACCCGGGGTAACTGAACGTCGTATTTGTATTAATGATCGAGTCGACAGGTTGCATTTCTTATGCAAAATATATAGTAACTATGTTGTACCTTGTAGCATTAATAGACAATGAAATCTGGTAATAAACGGAGACTATGAGTTGACTTACCGACGATTTCACCCGAAGTGTCAACCAAAAGTTGAAAGACTTTTTATTTTCGATAAATTGTATACTAAAATAACACATATATTGACACTTTTCGAATAACACTGACGTTAGAAGCATTTACATGTATTATATGCTGCCGTCTGTTGTTGGCAATGCGTTAAAATCTCAAACAGCCAACGGCAAAGAATTTCCAAAGGTAGATTTATATTTACATCGTTGATCAAAGCAGTTACCAACCGATGTATGCAATATTCTTAATTTGTTACCAGCAGGTAAAGCCCCCTGCCCCGATGAAATTAATAATTATGTTCTCCGTGTGCTAAGTAAGGAATTATCGCCTCCATTGTGTGATTTGTTTAACTCTTGTTTAACAAACGGTTTATATCCCAAAGTTTGGAAGGAAGAGTTCGTATGTGCTATTTACAAGAAAGGAGACCCGTCTTTGGCTAACAATAACAGACCTATTTCACTTCTTAGTGTATTGAACAAAGCATTTGAAAGGCTTGGTTTTAAGCATATGCTCAATTATTTTCGAGATACTAACTTTCTTTCATCATTTCAATCTGTTTTTTTTCCTGGTGATTCAACCATCAATCAACTATCCTATCTTTACAATACGTTCTACAAAGCGATTGTTGATGGCAAAGAGGTCAGGGTTGTATATTTTGATATAAGTAAAACCTTTGATAGAGTTTGGCACAAAGGGTTGTTGGCTAAATTTAAAGCAGCTGGCATATCTTGTCAACTTTTAAATCTTCTAACTGACTATCTTAAAGACAGACGCTAATGTGTTGTCATTCCAGGTGCAAGGTCTAATTGGAGACTAATTAAAGCTGGTGTTCCCCAGGGATCTATGTCCACTTCTGTGTCTAGTTTATATAAATGACATAGTTTCTGACATTGACTTCAACAAACGACTTTTTGCCGATGATACAAGTCTATACCTTATAACTAACCAATATAAAACTTGGACTAAAATAAATATTGTGAGAAAACTAAAATATCAGTTAGATAGAAAATCACTCGAAACTTTTTACATTTCATTTATAAGACCTTTATTGGAATATGCCGATGTTATTTGGGATAATTGTACAACTTATGAAAAAAATGAACTTGATAAAATACAGAACGAAGCTTCATGTATAGCAACTGGAGTTACAAAATTAATATGAATTAATAACTGAAGTAGGATTGGAAAGTCTTGAAACTAGGCGTTATAAACACAAACTTACTCTTTTTTTATAAAATGATCCATGGAATGGTCCCATTATATCTATCTTCGTTGTTTCCTCCTCTTACAAATGCAAACTCTAAGTACAACCTCAGAAATAATAATAATATTCAAATCCCTACTTCAAGAACAACTCTGTACTCAAATTCCTTAATTCCTTCCATTGTCCGTGAATGGAACACTCTCCCATTTGAAACAAGACAAGCTTCTTCTCTGAGTGCTTTCAGACACCATCTTGAAAGTAAGGAACCAAAAGTATCAAAATTATTTTACATAGGCACAAGGAAATGTCAACCTCTGCATGCTCGCTTTCGAACGAGCTGTAGAGTTCTTAAGCAACATCTATTTCTTAAACACATCGTAGATTCCCCTCTGTGTATATGTGGTCAAATAGAGAGTACAGCTCACTTCCTTCTCAATTGTCACCTTTACCAGCTTCAACGCATACTACTCCTGACAACTGTCAATGAGTTGTATACAGCGTCTTTAAATATACTTCTCTTTGGCGAACCGCGACTTTCTTATGACAATAATGTTAAAATATTTGAAGCAGTCCACAAATACATTTTAACTACTAATCTCTTCTCCTAAAATATGTAAGTCTGAAGAACAAACAAGGCTGTTTCAATTTACGTGGTGAGATCAGTCCGTCTCTCATTTGTCCATGCCGTTCAGAACATGTCCATAATTGCTTATAAGTATAATTATGTGAATTTATATCATATATACATAACTACAACTACTCTGCTCTTGTTCAGTTACCCGCTTCACTTCTATTTTCTTAAACATATTAGAAATAGTATTCTAACAATATGTAAAGATATTTTTACTAAGTATATTTTGAACTAGGTTATATTCATAAGTTAAGAGCATATATAAAATTGTTACTGATCTGCCAAATCTGTTTACATTTGATATATGTCATGGAGAAGAACTTTATAAGATTTTATCTTCCGTTCTAATCAATATTTATACTTTTGTACTGATTTGTATGTATGTAAATTTGAATGAATAAATATGTTTAAACCAAAGCAGTAAAGTCGTTTGACAACATACCATTTTGCTGGATCGGTATGTTTGTACTTGGCTCTTTTACTGATTAAACAGTAATAATAACATCTATTTTATAGTGTATTTTCCAAGTTTAGGTTCGACTGGTTTTACAATGTTAGCAAGTAGTTCCACAGCTTCCAGAATCTGTAATTTAGTTCTGTTAGGGAATACTGACACCAGTTTCGTTGTTCCAGTTGTGGACGATATTTGATACATAGTATTGAACTCATATGTAATACAAAACCCTGGATATACACCAAATGAGGACGAAATAAGTACATTCCGTGAAGATATATGCACAACGATCAATTCAAGATGTTCACCGTTTCACGATTTTTGGACACATTCTCAAAACTTCCTGGAAACAGTATGCTCGTTAATCAGTTTGAAATATAACTTGATAGAATTTAATTAAGGAGATATCATGCTTATAATGAGCATCCATGAATTTGTTTATATTAAAATATATGATTTCAATTCTACTGGAACTTTAAAAGATAACAAACCAACATTACTGTCTTCAAATCTATTAATGATTTTAAAAAGCATAAATCTGTCATAAACTTTATATACATATTTTCAATGTACATAACACTTGTATAACATTTATTTTAATGATTCGAATGAGCACTCAAACGACAGCACAAGCATGCGTTATTTGTAACATTAATGTTATTCATATCATACAGTT
The DNA here is from genome assembly GCA_029582155.1 of Panopea generosa. Taxonomy (NCBI): domain Eukaryota; kingdom Metazoa; phylum Mollusca; class Bivalvia; order Adapedonta; family Hiatellidae; genus Panopea; species Panopea generosa. The sequence goes on from CM055910.1 coordinate 5,981,136, forward strand.
ATTGTCTGATTGCGAGGTCAATATCCGGATATATTGACCTAATCTATGTGAATACCCAATATATCAGGACCAGATATTTTTAATATTTAAATACTGTCCGGTGTCATCCGAAAGTAGGCGTGTTACTTTTTTTACTACACATTTATGCTATATTGCTACAATAAAACATTTTCTAATGTAATATCATTTTTCTCAATTTTAAAGTTTTCGACGTAAAAAGTCCATGTAATCAATATATGACATTATAACTGTTCGATACTATACATTGACGATTTTTAACAAACAAGGTCAAAACTCTCAGGTGAATATCACTTGAGTGGACACGTGATCGGTAGTCAGCGGAAGTATGATGCCAACTGCAGCAGCATCTATATTTAGACAAGGCGGGGTTACAGTACCGAAGTAAAAATAGAAACAGAGGGATGTGCTAGACGGAGATTAGAAACTATGAAATATCGAAAATGTTGTCTTTGTAATGATCATGTTGTTGAATTACTTTTGTATGAAAACATATTAATATAATATTATATACACCAACTAAGGAACGATAGCTTTAAACAATATTTCTCAACCATGTGTTTTTTTCCACCGGAAAATATACAGACTTTACTCGCCAAAGTATTGGCTGTCAATCCCAATATGTCATTTAACTATAAATGTCATTTTTTTTTTTTTTAAAAAAAACGAGTTATTTATGCTAACGCAAGTGTTAGTAATGCTGCATCAAAGCTAAGCGATGACGATTGTGATGAAATATGTGAATTACATTATACGTTAGGCCAAAACAAATACAGGCCATTTGATATGTAGACTGTTTAACACATACAAACACTACACTTATATTTACATAAAATAAGTTATTTGAGACAAAAACTTATTAAAATGGAGAAAACACGATTTGATTATTAAAACTGCGTGCTATCTACAACAAATATTAAAACAACATTTGTTATTAATTTAAATAATTCAAAACAATGAGGGAATAACTAATCAACACTGTTTTACCAATAATTTGTTTTACACTTTTCGACATTTGACATGTCAGTTAATAACATTTTTAAAATTGTGACTGATAACGTATTTGAACGTAGCTGGTCCAAAATTTATTAGAACATAAATTCAAATCGTTATAATGCTTCCATACGAAACCTTTAATTTGTCTTGATCATCTTCGACGCTTCTTTTTAAAGAAGACAAACGTTTGGACACTTTGTGCAGAAAAAGTTTTAATCAAGGAGTAAAATATGATTGGCTGAAACAAACACACCTCCACGCCAATTATGTTAAAATAAAATTAATAAAAAAATTAAGCCGTTGTTGAAATCCAGACTATATATGGAGTTTGCGATCTGAAGCATGCAATAGTCGTAAAGAATAAGATTTCTATAAGGGGCCAGGTGCGGTCACAGAAGGGTTAAAATTGAAAATTCTTAAAAATCTTATTAGGTCAGCCAATTTTGTTCACATTTGATATATATTATCTCTATGATAAAGAGTTCTAAGATTGTACATATCAAGAATCACTGGCATGTAACAGTAAATTAGATTTTGTATCATAAAGAGGGTTGCATTTCCATAAAGGACCAGTGGTCCCAATATGGTAAAAATTGGGAATGGTCGTATAAATGTTTTTTCTCAACAACAAGTAAGTCAAATACGTTCATAATTGTTATGATTATTGCCTATGGATTAAAGCTTTTGCAAGATCAGAGGCTATGTTATATAGGGGTCTTGTAAGGGAACTTTGAGTTTGAAATAAGAATACTATGGGAAAATGAAAAATTCCCATTTTGTTATCCATTCGTTTAATACTGATTGATAGTTTAAGGTATGAAGCATTGTCAAGTCTTTGCAAATTAGATTTGGTATAAAAAGGAGGATACAATTTTTCAAAAGGGTCCAAAAATAATCAAAATGATTGAAATTGAGAAATTTCAAAAGTCTTCCTCTCAATAACTTTTCTGGTAAATCTGTTCATGTATGATATAAAATATTCAGCAAAGGATTGTTGATCAAGGAACTGGGGTGTATAGGGGATCATGTTAGGTGACTTTTATTTTTTCATTTGAATGTTATAGGGAAAACTGATTTTTTAATTTTCGCATCCATGTATACAAAATAAAATCAATTAAAATCTATTACATAGTTGCTAATAGCAAATCCGTAAGAATGGATGAATGAAAATTTGTCAAATCAAAGGGGTGGGATGTATAAAGCTCTTATATTGGAACTATATTCTTTTTATAGAGATGATTGGTATGGGAATTTAAAGAATTTCCTTTTTATAGTATTACTTTTTTTTAGTAAGGGTGTGGTGGAGATATTTATCAATAACGGGGCTAAGACGATCCTCAAAGAGGTTTAATGTTGTGAAATTTCAAAAAGTGCATTGGCCACTTTAAACCAGTAGAGCGTCCACAGGTACTCTTGGGCATCTTGTGTTTTAAAGAAACAATAACAATGTTATAAACACTCTGCAATTTCCAGTGGAATGTGTACATGTTTATAACATCCAATCGATGCTTGTTTCAAGTATATAAGTTGAAAACTGCAGAAATCACAATGCTAAGGATACATTACAAAATATACTGGTTCATGTACCGTTATGATGGGAATGATGATTGTTCTATATTTACACTATGTACAAGAGATTATATACTATTTACATGCATATAAAAGTAAACCATATATTACTTCAATAACAATATTGTAATTAAATGTTGCAGTGAGGAAACAACCAATTTAAGTAGTGGTTCAAATTCCAATGCATTGTTAGCAGGCATTGTCGTTTTATAACAGATTTTCATGTCAGGATTCGTACATTTTGATATTTTCATAACTTTCAGGTTTTGGACCAAAATACGGTTCGTATTAAATCAAGTAAAAGAAAACTTGCAATGTGATCATTGATATATTTTTTTTAAATTAGTAATAAGTAGATTAAGCTTCCCAAACACATTCATCCACAATAATCCGCACACAGGCTCATATCAGTAACTTTACATTAGTATATTAGATAAATCAATATACAATACAATTTAGTACTTAAATGATCACCCAAAGTATCTCATACTGAAGTTACAACGATGTTATATACAATGATTTAGATATTTAATTATACTAATACAATCATGTACCATATATTAATCATTATAAATCCATACATAGACAATCAATATTCATACCATATAGTTATTATGGACATACCATTAGGTATATATTTTCTACCCAAGAAATTGCATCATTAAGATAAACAATTTCAAATGATAATAATTTGCTGCCATACTTGATGTCACATTAATGTAAAATTGTGAAGTTTAGATGACAATGGTAACGCGACACAACGTCACTATACAAATGGTGACGTTACCGAACGTCACTTTACAAATGATTACGTAACACAACGTAACTATACATATGGTGACGTTACTGAACATTTCTTTACAAATGGTAATTTGACACAACGTCACTAATGGTGACGTTACCAAACATCACTATACAAATGGTAACGTGACATAACGTCACTTTACATATGATAACGTAACAGAACGTCACTATACAAATGAATAGGTGAATCAATATGTAACCTCTTCCAACGGAACAAAATGGCATTTTAATAAACACTATTTATGAGAAAACATGTATCTGCATGAAGTAAACATGAAGTTTAATTGTCCCATTATGTATGCAAAGCTTTATTTATTTTTCGAAGGGATATAACTGATCAAATGTATGAAAAGCATCACATTCAGCACATTTAAAAATTTAAATCATTATGATTAACTTTAAAGTAATATTAATTTCATTAATATCATCAGTATGCATTATCATCTGGTATTTATAAAGAACTATGAACTCATGTTTCTATAACTAACACCTTATCACTGACTGTTAATACTTTCTAAAATATAATTCATCAGACGAAATACTTGGATATTAACATTTCCATATGGTTGTATGTAGATGTGAATGTTTATATGGTGCCGAAACTAGAGTACACTTGATTTTAACACTGCCGTGTGTCCCTTCAACATGAAATAAAATTTGTTCATGCACGAGTGATTGCTTAGTGGACATCTTAAGGGCTCCGACTTCTCTCAACGAATTGATTAGCACTAAAATAAGATAACACAAATAAATTACATAGTGTAACTACTTCATAAAGATTATTAATATTTATATATTAATAAACAATTTATTCGTTTGTACTTGTTTATAGCATATATGCGATACATGTAGTTCTTAGGCGACAATACAGAGGTTTATATCTAAAAAAAAAATATTTTATAAACATACAATTTAAAAAAGAATAGTAAGTGAAATGTTATCCACTCTTGATACTTTTTCTAAACCCTCTTTGCCGCTATAACTCTTTACACTTATACATAAAAATGTTACTTGTAAGACATTGTATTAATGTTCTCTTATATACAGTTACCATGTAATATGTTTAGTTTCAAAATTAAAGTGTTTGTATTGATACCTGAATATTTTTGTATAACATTGTATTATGTCTTACATGGAATAAAATATATTTATCACAAAAAAAAAAGTAAGTGAAATGTTCACTGTTAACGAAGGCACGTAACTCGTGGAGATAATCATGTTAAGAAGTTTTACTCATATAGAGTTAAGTTCTTTGCGTTCAGTTTGTAGGAAAATTGTGAAAAAAATTGTGCTAAACGTGAGCTGATACGATTGAATATTGTCTATGTTGTGTTACAATGTAGTAAAATAGAGATAATGTGACCTGTACTTTATAGTATCGAGGGTATCAGTTTTAGACAAAAGGCGTCATGTAAGCAAAACCAAAATGTAATTCTTAGAGGAAAACCTTCGTCTTCATATAATATAATAAACAATTATTAAAAAGTTATATAATTTTATTTAATAATTTTAGTTATTTTTAAAAGTGGGATCACACATCGAATCTACATCAACATAACACATGTAGCAAGTTTTTTATGATTTATATTTATGAATTATCGAAACACCAAATTACATTGTACATAAAAGATCAAATTGGACCCAAAGTAAAACATTCGCTTACGCACACAGCAATACTATATATTATCATTGTTAAAAAACCTCAAAATATCATACTCAACCCTTCAGTAATTATGTTGACCATATGCATTGATGTATGATGATAGGATGTGATAAGCAACCCAGCTGCTATGATTATGTGATTATGTTACTTTGGTGATATTTCGAATGATGTTAAAACAGTCAAATGTCATCAATATCATATATCATATTAAAAGTTTGTGCCTTAAAAAATGTAAAAGGTAGATGGTAACAACGATATATAAGAATAGAGAAATGAAACCATAATTGGCTACTAGCGATATCCAATGACGTACGCTGGCCAGTAATAAAGTAGTTTTAAAGGTACAAAATTCACCTGGTAAAACCTATCCATTTCAAATTTCTCTTCGTCGCTATATATTTTGCATAAAGAGAGTTTTTACGTTCAGCCTAATTACAAGGAACAAGGTCAAAAACGAGTCAAATCTTCTCTTGAATTGCATTGCTTTCCAGTAAGTATATCAAAGAACTTTGACATTATATATTAATTAAAAAATGCAAAATGTTCTTATATATCAACAATTATTTTTTTCAAAAGTTTGTTTTAAAAATTCCTATGCATGGACTAACAGTAAAACACAACACTATATAGTGTATAAGTGTACATATATGGATGTAAATCTTTTGAAGAGAATCTGAAACTGTAATACACATCTACGTTTTAATCTTACTAATTAAGTTCAAGGCGCTGAACCACCTTACCGTGTATGTCAATACCTTTCTTTTCCTATGTGCATGTTAAGAAAAAATATTGAAGGTAATCAAAAATCAGTTGCTGAATTTTTTGTAATCAGAATCCAATTTCAAACTGAAATTCCGTGCTTGCAATTAAACAAATGAAACATTGATATACAAATATAAACGTGTACGCACTCCAAACTATTTATACGTAGTAAATACGTTGTACATACGAAGTACACACGTAGTATACAAATCACAACCTACTTAATCTACGTCAAAGATGAATACAAATGATGTTTACATTCAAAAATGAATTTTTACTATTTGAAAACCAGAAACGGATAACATGTAATTTATATTATTTTTATATGCATAAAATAAGGAATTTTAAAGATAAAAAATTTCGACTCAAGTTCAATTCGTTTTTATTTTACCTTTTAAAAACGTTATGTTCAATATTTTGCCAGTTACACCAGGAATGATGGTTGTCCTACTAAGATTCATTCTGAGGTCTTAATACATTAATAAAACTGGATATGCCAAGTAATGATTTGAAAATGGCGACATATTTATATATGATGTATCAATATATGTATCATTAGTATAAGATTTGAAAAGTGTTTCATTCGCACACACATTTAAAAGTAAGGGCAATAAATCATTTATTAACAAATAGTAATGCTTCCATTTTCTAACACACACACACACACACACATTTGATGATGTCATGATTCTAAGTTATCAACCCGTCTTTTAATATGGAAGTTGCTCTTTTCATGCTCATCATTAAAATGGAAGCTTGTTCACGTAGTGTGGCCATAGTCTCGGAAGAATTGTCACGTAATAGTGTCCGCGTTATTCCGGGGAATATCACATCATCATGCAGATTATCTGGATGCGGTGATTGCAGCACATTTCTGAAAACAATTAAACCAATGTTTTGTGATCAATGACGACGATGATGAGTTAAATATAGAGGAACCATGTTATCAATTTGTTTTCAGCATGGTAGTACATTGGTTAAATGCCTGTATTTTTAAAGGGATGTAAACAAGACCAACAAAGTAAAGACCCCATCCATAATGAACAAATTTGATGAGGCTAGAATAAATGGCAAATTTAATGAAGATGGTAGATAACATGCAACTCAATATAAACACAAGACAATGTGATATATTGTATTATTAGAAAATCATTTTGATGAGTCATAAGCTAACATACATAGCATTCATTTACATGCATTTCTAAATTTAGCATAAAATCGTATATTGAAATTAGAATAATATGCCTTGTGTTTTATTGTAATATGGCCACAAACACTGATATCCATTGTCTATAGAACTATACAAATATCGCCACATGAACATGTGCTGCTTCATTAAAGTTAAAAAAAAACGAATCAGGAGGTAGCAGTATATTAAACCAGATGTTTGTTTTACCTGTAATGGTTTTGATCTGGAAGCCCGACCTCTGATATAAATGCTCTTGGTAATTGTATAAGTTTATCATTCAGCAAATACAAGCTGAACTCGCTGTAATTACAAAGCAAAATAAACATTTCAGAACACAACATATTGATTTCCAGAAATAATCAGAGGGTTCCAATCGGCATATTTGTGATTTGTTTATACCTAAGTTTATTTAAACAGCCACACTCAAGTCGGTTTCCTAGCAGAAAATTAATAAGTATAACTTTTAAGAAGCATTGGTCGGACTCGAGATCGAATTCATACACTCTATTCACTATAATGTCACTTGCCTTTCAATGTAACCTTACGGATACCCCTGTACCGGAGACGAACGTGCTTCTCACAAAATAACACATTGTCTAGGCACCCCGTTTCGGCCGAACATTTAGACTTGTATCTTTCAGGTTAGTAAAGATGGTTTTACTATATCTTCCAATGATACGTTTGGCGAGTTTTATTCAATGACAAGGTATTGGCGTAATTAACTAATTAATTAAATAAATAAATATACAAAATTATATTCCTTTTTGAAATATATATTTAAAGTTTGATTGTTAAAACATTTAATTATAGCTCTATCACAAAATATCAAGTCGATCTCGTTTATTTAAACGCAACTATATTCTCTTACACTTAACGAATTTGCATTGATCTTGATCTATTACTACGCTTTGCATAACGGTGTTTTTGTTCCAGTGGTTAAGCCGCCTTCCTTTTATGTCAATAAATATAGCAGAACGTACAGTAAGTAATACTATTACTACGTCACATGTGTGCACATGTACATGATACCCGAGTTACACTGGCTAATCATTATATGCCATGAGGTTTGGCGTTTATACGCTGTATTGGTACTTCGTACATTTGTAGACACTTGAACAATCAAAGCAAAACATGAAAAAAATATTTTATAAATCAGCCGTGTTTGTTTAATACCGATTGGTCAGGAAACAAAGTGCCTGTTCAAAACTTAAACTTAATATAATTTAATATCTCACCTAGTGAAATTAGTTTTGGTTATAAGATATTTTATTTATCATTTTTTTATTAATAAGAAAGACTGACTGAGTAAATGGGGTTTAACGCCATTTTCAACACATTTCAGGTTATATATGGCATATCCAGTTTTACTAGTGGAGGAAGATAACAGACTGAGTCAGACTGAGTAGAAACACCGTCAGTTCGCAAGTAACTTGAAATTTTCTCAAATAAAGTTTTTGGAGCGAGCGGGACTCGAACCTACGACCTTAGCGGTGAGAGGTAAGTGATCTTGAGACGACACCTTAGACAACTCGGCCACTGAGGACCCTAGTTAATAGCTTTGCCGTGCAGCGCTTTGTCGTGCAGTTTGTAACAAGAATGCATATATAAGCATAAACTCAAAACATTTATTCCGTGTATCAGAGATACAAAGAAAGTTTGAAATAGAATTTCATCATGTTCAAAAATTGAATCAATATTTATATATATATATATATAGTATTTTAATCTGCAAATACAGGATATATCGTATATAAGAAATTATAAACAGTTGTTTATACTTTGTTTTATCATGTGACATCAAATGTGCGAACTATGTGGAATTCCAACCATGTTCTAGTACCACTTTCTAAAGTAGGAACTTATTAAAGTATCTGAAAATATTCTTATATAACTCTTTATTTAAATAAAAAAACTAAAACTACCAGTATGTCACATTCGTGTTAAAAAAAATAACGTTCTAATTTTTTAATTTTTCTTTACCTTAATTGCGATTTATTTACATTTTCTATATACGTGCTCAAACTTTTGGCAATATCACAGAATTGATTGATGGTCGAAGTTAATTTTCCTGAAAAAAGAAAAAAATAGTCTGTATCTGCATATAAGATTTCTTTAGAATTAGAACGATAAATGATTTATCTCATAGTCAAGTTATATGAGAAAATGTGAGAACGCCAGCATGATATAATGAACACTTTTATGTGAATATTATGGTTGCTGATCAGAGAACAAACATGTCTCGCTAGCATAAAACACACTTTTCTAAACATAGATCGAAACTGAGCATGTTCTCTATGGAATTATAAATACGTCAATTATTTATTTACTAATGAGATATTCTACTATAACAGCCTCCGAACAAGACGGTGGATATGCTTTTTTACAGATGGTACACATGGAGTTTTCTGATAATTTGCGAAAACAAAACCGCTTGTGATACTTACCCACGTCAATTCCAGCCGTTTCCAGAGTTGATGATTTGCTAAGCAGCATATCGCTACCGTTTTGTATTAGTCTTACAAGGCTCATGAGGTCAAAAGGTAGAATAGCTGAATCTGACAGTCTGAGTATGACATCTGCCAACACTTTTGACATGGTGATATGAAGACTGTATCCGGGATCAATGAATGTTTCAACGTAATATTTAGTGTCCTCTAAGGCTCCAATAGCAGGGTACGTCGGGAGGTTTGGGAACATCTGAAGATAGTAAATATCTAATGAATGAACTGTATTTGTTGACCGTGCGTGAGATATGAACTTAACTTTGAAGTTAACGTTGCCCGTTTGCCCGTTACATGTTTGTTCATTATTAAGCTTATTTTTTATTTATCAAACACAAATTGACCGTTTATAATGTGTTGTATCCTTTAGTTTAAGACTGTTCACGAAACAACAAAAAATGACGCCAGTTGTATACGTCAAAAACCAGGGATGTCAGACCGACTGATCAAGCTCAAGACACTTCACATTGTACAGCTATTGTGCTGTGTAGCTTCAGCTAATAGCAACTACCTGATATATCACCGTTGTCAGTATCTTTGATATGACATGTCTAGAGATCGAATACAGACGGTAGAGTGTTGCTTGCTTACTAAAAAGGTATCCACATTGTATGTTAGTTTAAAGGTAATCCAGATACTTACAAAATATACCATTTATAGCATATTAAATCCTAAAACATCGGTTCATTCGATATTGTATTTGAAATAGTGTTTCTTCTTTTAGATATTATCTGTACTATCTTAATGGAACATTAAAGAGAAAAATCAACACTGGTGACTGTTTTGTATGTCTTGGATATTCATTCCAATGGGGTATAGAAATGTGTTTGTTTCATTTTATTTAGTTAGCTAAATATTGTTGAAACTCAACCAGTACAACTTACTGTTGTATTATATGTATATCGTGGATTTATAACATGTACGCCGATTCTAAAAGCAAACTTACAGTTGTATTATATGTATATCGTGGATTTATAACATGTACAGTTGTATTATATGTATATCGAGGATTTATAACATGTACGCCGATTCTAAAAGCAAACTTACAGTTGTATTATATGTATATCGTGGATTTATAACATGTACGCCGATTCTAAAAGCAAACTTACAGTTGTATAATATGTATATCGTGGATTTATAACATGTACGCCGATTCTAAAAGCAAACTTACAGTTGTATTATATGTATATCGTGGATTTATAACATGTACGCCGATTCTAAAAGCAAACTTACAGTTGTATTATATGTATATCGTGGATTTATAACATGTACGCCGATTCTAAAAGCAAACTTACAGTTGTATTATATGTATATCGTGGATTTATAACATGTACGCCGATTCTAAAAGCAAACTTACAGTTGTATTATATGTATATCGTGGATTTTTAACATGTACGCCGATTCTAAAAGCAAACTTACAGTTGTATTATATGTATATCGTGGATTTATAACATGTACGCCGATTCTAAAAGCAAACTTACAGTTGTATAATATGTATATCGTTGATTTATAACATGTACGCCGATTCTAAAAGCAAACTTACAGTTGTATTATATGTATATCGTGGATTTATAACATGTACGCCGATTCTAAAAGCAAACTTACAGTTGTATTATATGTATATCGTGGATTTATAACATGTACGCCGATTTTAAAAGCAAACTTACAGTTGTATAATATGTATATCGTGGATTTATAACATGTACGCCGATTCTAAAAGCAAACTTACAGTTGTATTATATGTATATCGTGGATTTATAACATGTGCGCCGATTCTAAAAGCAAACTTACAGTTGTATTATATGTATATCGTGGATTTATAACATGTGCGCCGATTCTAAAAGCAAACTTACAGTTGTATTATATGTATATCGTGGATTTATAACATGTGCGCCGATTCTAAAAGCAAACTTACAGTTGTATTATATGTATATCGTGGATTTATAACATGTGCGCCGATTCTGAAAGCAAACTCACAGTTGTATTATATGTATATCGTAGATTTATAACATGTGCGCCGATTCTTAAAGCAAACTTACAGTTGTATTATATGTATATCGTGGAATTATAACAGGTACGCCGATTCTAAAAGCAAACTTACAGTTGTATTATATGTATATCGTGGATTTATTACAGGTACGCCGATTCTAAAAGCAAACGGACCATGGTCACTGTCATCTCCCATTGGCTCAAGACTGTAACGAAATACAGAATACTGTAATATATAGAAAGAAAGAAGCATTGCCTAGTACCAATAATACATGATTAAATACTTCGTCTTCTCCCTCTATTACTGTTGCGAATACTTCTGCCACCATATATAGAAGAAATAAAGGATATATATATATTAGCAAATATTACTACCAATACAACTACTGCTACTACTACTATTTCTAACGCTACAGCTGCTACTGCTACTGCTACTACTACTACTACTACTACTACTATTAATTCTACTACTACTACTACTACTACTACTACTACTACTACTACTACTATTACGTCTATGACTACGACTAATAATGCTAATGATAAATGGTCAAATTAATAATGCTTGTGCACGGCTTAATAAACTCGTTAATAAATCATTTATAAAACGTCAAATTTATACATGCAATTCTAGTTTAAACGGTTATGACAATAGTTTTTTTATGAACCTTCAATATGAATACAATTCAAACCTTGGAATCTTATGTTGACTTTTCAAATCTGGAAATTCGTTTGACCATTGGTCATAGACTGTGGACCCCTGATTACACGTGGATTCGGTTGAGCAGTTTCTCTGTACTGTCTGTGCAGCTTTCATTATCACTGATTGTAATATGGAACTTGCTGAGGCTGTGAAACTGTAGTTTCCTGTAATATATAAAACATACATGAATGGAAGTGTTTCACCAGAAGTGTCCTGTAATACACATAACATATATGAATGGAAGTGTTTCACCAGCAGTGTCCTGTAATACACATAACATATATGAATGGAAGTGTTTCACTAGCAGTGTCCTGTAATATATATAACAGATATGAATGGAAGTGTTTCACCTGCAGTGTCCTGTAATACACATAACAAATATGAATGGAAGTGTTTCACCAGCAGTGTCTTGTAATATTATAACTGACATGAATGGAATTGTTTCACCAGCAGTGTCCTGTAATATATATAACATATATGAATGGAAGTATTTCACCAGCAGTGTCCTGCAATACATATAACAGATATGAATGGAAGTGTTTCACCAGCAGTGTCCTGCAATACATATAACAGATATGAATGGAAGTGTTTCGCCAGCAGTGTCCAGTAATATATATAACAGATATGAATTAAAGTGTTTCACCAGCAGTGTCCTGCAATACATATAACAGATATGAATGGAATTGTTTCACCAGCAGTGTCCTGTAATATTATAACAGATATGAATGGAAGTGTTTCACCAGCAGTTTTCTGTAATATATATATATAACAGATATGAATGGAAGTGTTTCATCAGCAGTGTCCTGTAATATAAATATAACAGATATGAATGGAAGTGTTTCACAAGCAGTGTCCTGTAATATATATATAAAACAGATATGAATGGAAGTGTTTCATCAGCAGTGTCCTGTAATATAAATATAACAGATATGAATGGAAGTGTTTCACCAGCAGTGTCCTGTAATATAATAACAGATATGAATGGAAGTGTTTCACCAGCAGTGTCCTGTAATATATATATATAACAGATATGAATGGAAGTGTTTCATCAGCAGTGTCCTGTAATATAAATATAACATATATGAATGGAAGTGTTTCACCAGCAGTGTCCTGTAATATTATAACAGATATGAATGGAAGTGTTTCACCAGCAGTGTCCTGTAATATAATAACAGATATGAATGGAAGTGTTTCACCAGCAGTGTCCTGTAATATATATATATATATAACAGATATGAATGGAAATGTTTCACCAGCAGTGTCCTGTAATATATATATAACAGATATGAATGGAAGTGTTTCACCAACAGCGTCCTGTAATATATACAACAGATATGAATGGAAATGTTTCACCAGCAGTGTCCTGTAATTTATATAAGAGATATGAATGGAGCAGTGTTGTTTTTGTGCTGAAATAACAGCATTGAATGGTATGTTATATTTAAAAAGAATATACTACAGTAACTGGTCGATTGTATTACAATGGTGGAATATCATGATATTTTATAAATTCCAGTGAATGGTGACAGCAATATGATCAACATGAGACAATTACCCTCAAAGGCGAACAAATATCGAAATTATAACTCCTATAATTTAGTGTAATTATATGTCAAATTTTATTATCAAGAAGTAATGAGCATCTATAGGATATAGATATAGATATATACAAAAAGTATTATAATTATTTGTTTGAAGAATAGGTTTAAAGTATCGAATATTTCATAATATGTTATAATAGCATTTGGGGACATGTTTCTTTACAAAAGAAAATGTTTAAATATATGGGTAGATAAAGATATTTCATATGATTCGCATGCCATTGATTACACACATGTGTGTATTATTGTTAAATTATGTTATCTGTTTGCCCATGGTCATGACTATTGAATAAATTTATGTGAAACTTTGCACGGTAATTTGGGGATGGCCTCGACCCCAATTGACCTACGACGAGGAAATGAAATCTTCTTACAGATCTTCTATTCAAATTAATAAACTTTCATTAATTTATTATTCTAAAAGTGAAAGATCGCTAAAGAACACAGCTGAATGGTATAAACGCAGAACACTCTTCAAATTTAAATTCGTATGGTGTCTAATGGATTTTCGTGTAAATATATTATTCATCACTCAATAATTAAAATATTAATTACTGAAATATTTCTATTATAGTTGTAATTAAATATATACGGCCAATTTGCTGAAAATAATTGGCAAATCGATATCGAAGCGCAAAAATATTATAATTATTTTTTCATTTTGCAATATGTTTGTGTTCGCCTTCTGTGATTCTCTGCATAGGTGAAGAATGAAAATTTAATTTCTTTTTCTGTTGTCGTATTTTAAAATATCTGCATTGGGTTTATGGTTAAATTCAATTAACTTGAATATTCCACTCTGGTTGATCATATTGAACTAATACATAAATCGAACATCTCTCATTTTGCGGTTGTTAAATACTGAACGAAGAGTTGCTGTTTAATGCTTTTATTATATCTATTGAAGTTAAGAACCGTAAATGCAGTCCTCCTGTGACCTAGTTTCTAAATCACTGTAATCTGCATCATTCATGTAAATCTCAAAATGTTTCTAAGCAATTCCTAGTTGTGTAATTAATGAAAAACCTAAAGATCCACTCAAAGATAGATGCCTTTTTTTCATAGAGATTCCATATTAGCATTAAATTGTAACAGTTTATCGTGATCGCTGTGTTCTGTTAATGTGTTAACAGTTAAAAAGTGTTGTGTTTAGCGAAGGCCAATAATGCCAGGGGAATACTGATATACAAGATGTAAGTTTGATACACATATCATCAGTAGCTTAAGCTTTAATACGTTAGAAAGGAAATCCATCATGATAAGGAAATTGTTCATAACACGTCTATGATATAAGCCAGATTCGATGTTTAATATTTCGGTAAGCGTTTCGTTATATTAGTTGTCTTTATGATGTCGCCGTTTCATCTGAATGCATGCCATAAAATTGCAATATACTTTTTCAAAAGGGATTGTTCTCTCATTATAATGTCATTACAACATAAAAAGCTCAAATTGCCAACTAAGTAACCAGATTGGGAAGAAACGACTTCTAGTCTTCCACTTAATATAATTGATATCGAATAAGTCATCATTGAAAATTTCAAATTCTTAAAAGCTATTGTTTTATTTACCATCCACTAAAATAACATTGTTTCCAGATTTTATCATCCAGACAACCAAGTTTAGTTTGACGGAACATTTGTCTTTAACTTCAAGAAGACCGTCTTAATTTTTAGAAACATTAATGCAGTCCCATGGCCTAAATTCGAGTATAATTATACTGCAATGGAAGGCTTTACCTTGTATCAAAGAATCTAGATTTATGTAGGCTACTGCTCCTGCTATCAATTCCTGCTCGTATTCCTGTAAAACACAATATTTGTATGTTTAATAACACCATTGTTCCGATAATGAGACTATTTAAGAAAGGTTTGTCTACAAATGATAGCTTAAAACTATGGTATATGCAATATAAAACAAAGACAAGAGTTCAAAAATCATAAATATATTTAATATATTTATAAAAGCCAGTGCCCCTCAATTTAGCAAGGATTAAACGGAAAACGGACTACTTCGGTGTTGTCTCTCTATCTTACATTGTAATAAAACACGCAAGCACAGGGCTCTCAAGGGAGTCAACGTTTGCAGCGTACCCATAGTTAAAGATAATACTGTAGTTCAGTTAACTTGTGTTGTGCCAAGTGTCATTTTATCACGCAGCTCTGGTAACACCTACAGTAACCATGAATGTTAACGGTACCATTATGTTGTTGTGACCAACATTTCTAATCACATATTATTGATATATGCAGTAAGTGATACTAATGATTGGTGATAGTTTGTTGACTGTTTACAACTTGAAATTGTAACTGTTTGTTCATGTTTAAAGTTTTAATGTTGACGGGATATCGGTTAACATTTACATAAATATCTCATCATTTTATCATTTGTTTGTTTTTTGCTGCAAATAATCAATAGTTTATCATATATTATTCTTAACGATTAACTACCTATATACATTTGTTTTTTGAAAAAAAAAATACTTATTGATTTTTACGAAATTGGTTTTACTACTCGCTGTTCAATTAATATCTGAGTACACCATGCACTACATTCGAGAATATCTCCTGAAATATTTTTGAGTCATGGAAAATATCAAATAAATAAACTGTTTGCGGAACATGAGTAAATGAAAGCATTCAGAGTAATTAATAGTGTGTGCATATATTTGTACATTAACACCAATGCTATTGTTTTAACGAAATGGGGAGATTAGTGCAATAGCTGTTTTAATCACTAAGATAGAAATGTTATATTTATAGTTTAAACATATTGTTTTATTTCATGATGAAATGGGGTAAGGCTTATATTTATATTTATCATTTACGAGTGAAATCGTTAGTGTACACATTCAATATATACATATATGACATATATGACTATGAATCTGTCGTAGAAAAAATATAAATAACACTGAGAATATAAAACTACATTTTCGACCTGTCCCTTCATCAGTTAAACTAAATTGATGGGAGGGAAGCAACTAAAGATGATAACCTGCGTAAACTAAGAACAAAATCAACAATGTTTTATGGAATGTAGTCGAGTTACCCTAGATACAAGATACCGTGAACACGTCAATCGCTTAAAGAAAGAAGGTAAGTAATTTAACAAGTGTTGAAGATATGTGTACTTTTTAGGCTTTGAAATAAGTAGTCAAATTCGATGTTGAACCCTCTATTCTGACGATCACCCGTACATGGACAGATGGAAATGTTATATGTATTGTGCTTTGTGATGTTATAACATAAGAAATAATTCTGAGATATACTGTGAATACTATGTAAAATAATTATCCTGTAAGGGATAACATTAGGAGAGAAATCTGAACCAAGAGAAAATATTAGTACAGCGATTACAAAACAGTGTGGGAGATATCGCATGACAGCCTACATCATATGCATGATGTATCGTTCAAATAACAGAAAAAAGTGTATAAAGTCGAAGGAATGTGACTTTAAATAGAATAAGGTATTTACCTTATAAATTATTGAACATAAGGTACGATATAACTTTAGAACATTTATTCGACCACTTTTCGAGTATAAGCGGGAATACTATTCTAACACATGATTCAACTTCAAATCAGTACTGAAAGATGGACACATCTTTTGACAAATGTACAAACATTTGAAGAAACATTCAACCAGATGATAATTTACAATGATCGAATCTTGATTAACATTTAACTGCTTTATTCCTCACTAAATTACAGACGTTAGGAGAAGCAAAGCACCATTAATGGTAGTTTTTATTGGATCATTACGGTTATAAATAAAGCAGATTTCAAGATTATATGTCAGTTATTCAGAACTGAAACAAGTATTTATTTGATGAAGTGTCACCATATTTTCTACAGATTGTATTTGTTTAGATAGAACCTCAATTTATCTATTATTGCAACTTTAAATTTGTGTACATTTGCCTTTAATAAATATGGTTGTAGTTTAAAGGCAGAAAATTAGCTATAAAATTTAGCTTTGCGTGAGTCATTTAACCGTGCATTCCAAGTTAGAATACAGATATCTCTTAATCTAATTTTAGATTTTAAAAATAATTTAGTCTTTCCAGCTCCTTGACCAGGCTTTACATAGTTTACTCCTAAGTCATAAAGGTTGTCTCTGACAAGAGAAGCCCATTTTGTTTTTTTGGGGGTACTTTCTACTTCTGATATCTTAGATTTAATATGTTTTTTTTATATATTTTCTTTTTGTCCTACTGAGATTATTTTAAGCCAAAGTTTTATAGCATTTATAATTCTTGTTGTCAAATTGTCAGTTCTGCCTTATTCCCAATATACAAAATCGTTTTGACTACCTATTTTGATGCGTACAATTAACTTATATGCATATTGGTTCTTTCAATTTGTGTAGCTTTATAGAAACCTTATACTTGGCTACTATTACTCAAAATCAAAATCAAAAGGAAAGGACTTAAAAGTTCGCCCTGACGAACAATTAATAAACATACAAAGCTATTTTTTAAATTGAATTTTCAATCTTAACTGTAGATTTCACAGTCAGAGAAATACACATCAGATTTATTTGTGGAGGAACACCTCAGAATGAATCTGAGTAGAAACACCGTTCAAGTTAAAATGTATATTTAAACAAAGCAAAAATGAAATAATTCAATGACATTGCAATCTCTGTCGTATTGCAGTGGCAGCTTGTTTACGGCAGATTAATGACGGGAACATACTTTGGACTTGTACCATACACGACTGACAATATAAGATATACACAAAGCAGGATCAGAATGAAGAAGTCGTAAGGTAGTTTTTAGGCATACAAGAGGCCGTAATGTAGTTTTCAGGCACAGCTATATTTAAGTCTTAACCCTCCATTAGTCGAATAGCTGTATTTCTTGTTTATGACGGAAAGTATATACTAACAGATTTTGAAACTATGAGATAGAGGACAGATACGCAAATGTTTAAACTGTTGGAGATGATACTCGTATAAATAAACAACGTTTTGCGTGTGGACATGTTGATATGACTTCGTATCTTCGCACTACAATAACGTTAAAACACAACGTTTGCTAACATTTGGAGAATAATTAACGTATATTGTACAGCATAAGTAAATGTCTGGTTTGCAACACTTAGATCAAAGTTAGAGTTCATCGTCTCAAAACTATATTTACAAACGTTTAAAATATAAAGGTGACATAATTTTCACAGAATCATGTTAACACGGTATGTAATATAGCTTGTATACAAATTACAGTTTAAAAGAGATACATTTCAAAATCATCTAACCTGAATATCAAATTATAATATGTTGAATTGATAAATATATTTTATTTGCATATTGCTAGTATATTAGAGGCTTTAAAAAGTTTTATAAAAAATCAAAGCAGCTTTATTGTTTTGTAATTAAAATATGAATGTGAATACAATACAACTTATATCATCAAACATGTCCATGAATGTTATATGATAAATGCGAGACCGTACCTCTTTTAAAACAACCCTCATAACTGGCTCTTCAAGGACTCGAAAACATTTTACATAGTATAAGTTCAATTCTTACTAGCTATCGAGAAAAAATAGTATAGATTAACATAAAACTAAATATGTTCATTACTTATCAACAGAAACGTCGTCCTCAGACATATATGTTCTGGTATCCATTTATTATCTAGCTTTGTTTATGACTGTAATGTTAAGAGGACATCGACTTGGGCGTGTATATGGCAATACAAGACACACTGGTGGCGTGTATATAGCAATACCAGACACACTACGGCGTGTAAGTAGCAATACAAGACACATTGGGGGCGTGTATATGGCAACACAAACATATTGGAGGCGTGTATATAGCAATACAAAACATACTGGGGGCATGGATATGGCAATACAAGACACACTGGGAACGTTTATATAGCAATACAAGACACATTGGGGTCGCGTAAATGGTAATACAAGAAACATTTGGGGCGTGTATTTAGCAATACAAGACAAACTTGAGGCGTGTATATGGCAATACAACACACACAGGGGCGTGCATATAGCAATACCAGACATACTGGGAGCGTTTATATAGCAATACAAGACACATTGGGGGCGTTTATATATCAATACAAGACAAACTTGAGGCGTGTATATGGCAATACAAGACACACAGGGACGTGCTTATAGCAATACCAGACACACTGGGGGCGTGAATATTGCAATACAAGGCCTATTTGGGGCGTATATGGCATTGCAAGACACACCGGTGACGTGTATATAGCATTAAAAGACAAACTGGTGGCTTGTATATGGCAATACAAGACGCATTACGGGCGTGAATATGGCAAAACAAAACACACTGGAGGCGTGTGTATGACAAAAAAAGACACAATGGGGGCGTACATATGGCAATACAAGACACTCTGACACACTTGAGGCGTGTATATGGCAATACAAGACACACTGGGGAGTGGGGGGGGGGGGTAGTATATGTTAATACAAGACACATTGGGACGTGTATATAGCAATACAAGACACACAAGGAGCGTGTATAAAGAAATACAAGACAAATTGGGGGCGTGTACATAGCAATAAAAGACACACCACTTGTGGTGTATATATAACAACACAAGACATACTGAGAGGGGTTGGGGGCGGGGGCGATTATATGGCAATACAAGACACATTGGGGGCGTGAAGATATAGCAATACAAGACACACTTGGGAGCGTGTATATGTTAATACAAAACACATTAAGGGCGTGTATATAGCAATACAAGACACACAAGGAGCGTGTATATAGTAATACAAGACACACTGGGGGCGTGTATATAGCAAGACACACTGGGGGCGTTTGTATGACAATACAAGACACATTGGGTTGTAAATATGGCAATACAAGACACACTTGGGGCGTGTATATGGCAATACAAGACACACTGGGGTCGTGTGTATGGCAATACAAGACACACTGAGGGCGTGTATATAGAAATATATGACACATTTGGGGCGTTTTTATGGCGATAAAATACACACTGGGGACATATATATAGTAATATAAGACATACTGGGGGCGTGTGTATTGCAACACAAGGCACACGGGGGACATGTGTGTGGCAATACCAGACACACTGGGGGGCATGTGTATGGCAATACAAGGCACATGGGGACACGTGTATGACAATGCAAGGTACACTTGGGGCATGTATATATGGCAATACAAGACACACCAGGAGCATGTGGATGGCAATAACAGACACTAAAGGCGTGTATATGGCAATTCCAGACACACTAGGGGCATGTGTATGGCAATACCAGACACACTCTGGGCATGTGTATATGGCAATACCAGACATACATACTAGGGGCATGTGTATGGCAATATCAGACACACTTTGGGCATGTGTATGGAAATACCAGGCACACTTTGGGCATGTGTATATGACAATACCAGACACATTAGGGGCAAGTGTATATGACAATACCAGATACACAAGGGACATGTGTATTGCAATACCAGACACACTTGGGGCATGTGCATAGCAATAAAAATCACACTTGGGACATGTGTATGGCAATACAAGACACACTAGGGGCATCTGTATATGGCATAACCAGACACACTAGGAGCATGTGTATGGCAATACCAGACACACTAGGAGCATGTGTATGGCAATACCAGACACACCTGGGACATGTATGGCAATAACAGACACACTCGGGGCATGTGAATGCAATATCAGACACATTTTGGGGAGTGTGTATGGCAATACCAGACACTATTGGCGCGTGTATATGGCAATACCAGCCACACTTTGGGCGTGTGTATGGCAATACTAGACATTCTTGGGGCGTGTATATGGCAATACCAGACACTCTTGGGGCGTGTATATGGCAATACAAGACACACTGGTGGCGCGTATATGGCAATACAAGACACTCTTGGGGCGTGTTTATGGCAATGCAAGACACACTTGTGGCGCGTATATGGCAATACCAGCCACACTTGGGGCGTGTTTATGGCAATACAAGACATTCTTGAGACGTGTATATGGTAATACCAGACACTCTTGGGGCGTGTATATGGCAATATCAGACACTCTTGGGGCGTGTATATGGCAATACTAGGCACTCTTTGGGCGTGTATATGGCAATACAAAACACACTGGTGGCGCGTATTTGACCAAAAACTTACACACTGGTGGTGGGGTGGGGGAGGATGGCATGCATACGGAGATATAAGACACACTAGGGGCATGTATATGGCAATACAAGACACACTAGGGGCATGTATATGGCGACTCAAGACACACTGGAAACATGTTTATGGCAAAATCAGCATTTTTTGGACATAATGTATCTTTTTAAGTTGATGTACAATAAATAAAAATATATCACTTATTTCTTATATCAAATTTCATTTCGAGAATTAGTAAAGAGTGCATCTGATAAATTAAAAAGCACAAAAATGTTTTCTTTTTTTCATTTTAATTGTTTACGTATCAAATATTTTATCCCTATTAAACACCAGCGTGATGAATCGTGCTCGGCTATCGTTGACATGGCAAGCTTAGGTTAGTGAAGTATTATAGAACTATGTATAAATACCTGAACCCACTCGTAGGCACCAATATGCCCGTATTTTGAGGCATCCCACAGGGCAAACATAATTGTTCTTCGTGGTTTCCAACCTGAAAACAATGAATATTTGTGACATTAAGTCCTACGTGTACACAATATTAAAACGCGAATAGAATAGTTCTATAAAAAGATGTATACTCAACAAGATACATAGCATACATTAGACATGGACTTTTGTCATTACTGCGGTGTTACAACTTGCTATTACTGTAGTCGGGCCTGGTTAGCTCAGTCGGTAGCGCTATAACTATCAATACAGGGGTGGTGAGTTAGCAACCACATCCGGCCACAGTCTCCGTGATGATAATATACGACATTGAGTCTCATTATATTTCTCTCTCACCGCTGATTCAAGTGGGTAATTAATCAGTTACTTTCGGAGATGGGTATTCTCGAGTACTGAGTTACCTTCCAGGGTCATAGAAAAGAATGTCTATGTTAATTGATCGCCAGTTTGCCTTTGGTTGCATACAAACCACGCTAAATAATCAATCAATCAATCAATCAATCAATCAATCAATCAATCAATCAATCAATCAATCAATCAATCAATCAACCATTCCATCAATCTATGACACCTCAACCACAACAGCACACATAGTAGATTAAGTAAAACAGACTGAGTATAATACTTAAGTACAATAGGGGTCAAAGCCCAGCAATTCTTCGATGGGGAAGCTAAAATCTTGTTAATGGGTGCATCGTATAGAATAAATCATATTCTTCCATAACTTTTGGAACTTTTGTGTTTGAGCACTTGAAATCAAGTTAAGCTTCAGCATGAAATACAGTAACTATAAAGTTTAAAATTGGCAAAAATGTTTTTAGATATATTATGATTATATATATATATTCACTGTTGAAGTACAGTCACAATGATAAATATTTCAAAATTTGATATTGAAATGGGATTTCTTAATTTGACCTGCGCGCCTAGGCTACGGAAAAATATTTTGATTTTAATTAGATATGTCATATTGTTAAATCTGTTTCATATTGGAAAGAAGCCAAATAGCGAGGTAAAGGTCATCAAGCTGTTTGTGCGTGACATCTATTTTTAGAATGAGGATTTCTTTCTAATTTAGAATTATCGTTTTTATAACGTTTCCGTACATTTCAAATAACAAATCATTCGTATATTATTTATAAGTAATAATGAGATGCTTTTAAGTCTTTTCAAGACTAATTTCTTTTTTAAGACATTTATAGCAAATTTCCCTGAAATTCTGTCTTTGAGCATTTCGTTTAAACGACGGCTGTAACCTTTGATATATATTAAAATCTTTATTGGTATTGCTGGTAATGATGTTTGTAGGTGTATGATTCATAAAAGAACACCCAAGGGAGAACATGATTATATTGTCCTTTTCACCATAATCTGTATGCGAATATCATTTGATCATCCATGACGCCATTCAAATATTGCAAGACATTTCAAAAGCTAAATATTTTGTGAATATAAGGTTGATGAATATTTTTCTGGTGTAAAAATGTAGGTAATTATATCTTGTTTTATTCATTTGAATCCATTTTCATAATGTATATACATTTACTTTATAATTATATTTATAATATATGTTTTGTTTCGACATTGGTACATTTGTAAGCGGAAATATAGCTTACAGTTATAATGAACGTATGTTGAAATAGTTTATGATTATATTTATTTTTAAATTTTCTTTTGTTGTTGTAGTGATTGTAAGAGATATTATTCCATTGACAAAAGCCTATAGACGAATCTTAGTTTGTCAGTTTTTCGGGTTCTATACCCTTGACAATATGTTAGGAATCACTGTGTATACATCTATGTTGTATATCATAAATTATTGGCGAGAATGGTCTGATCTGATCTTATCACGTTTTGTTTATCAAATAAGTTTATCAAGACTTACTTCTACATAATATTGAACCTACAATACACGACTGTGCAATAATAAACGGAGTGCGCCATTCTTTGCTAAAATACCCAAACAAAACAAAACCATACACAGAAACCACTAAATCAAGTATTGGGACAATTGCAGATTTGTTGTAACATATGGTCTCAATCTCAAAGGTATTTTGTCATTGAACATTTCATTGCCGTGTCATTTAGAGCGGTAATACGGCGTACGAATGTGATGAACACTGCTTATGCACTTCACAAAATACATTCTCAGGTAACTATGCTAAAGGTTGTGGTATGAATTGAATTCATAATACATGTAACCAGCTGACAGCTACTTATATTGCACTTACCAGGTCATCAGATTGATTGATTGATTGATTATTTAGCGTCATTTTTATGCCATCAAGGGCTAACAGACGATCAGTTAAACTAACCACTGTTTCCTGGGATTAACCAGTACTCGAGCACACCCCATCTCCGCAAGTAACTGATAACTTTCCCACTTGAATCAGAGGTGAGAGACGAATGATAATGAGACACAATGTCGTATATCAATCATCACGGAGACTGTTGCCGGGCAGGGATTCGAACTCACGACCCCTGGATTGATAGTCAGACGCGTAACCGGCTGAGCTAATCGGGCCGGGCCAGGTCGTCAGCCGTTGGCTCAACCTTAAAAAACAACATTAAGATGCCAATATATTTGCTAATGTTGTGCAGATTACTGAATAAACAGGACCTCAGAATGCCATTTACGTCTTCAAATAAATCAGCTGCAGTGATCGCGTGAAGACATAAGTTAGAGACTAGACTGGCACTTTTATTCGCAAAAGGATGTTAATTTAGATTGAGTCTCGCGTAATCGATGTCTGTATTAGACCTTGTCTGGGACAGGGGAAATTAAAAATAAAATATATATAATGTTATAAAAGGCTTTAGTGGAACTGGTTTTAAATCTGATAAGAAACATGACATTTTCGATTACTTATCACGTCCTTTTCTAATTGTCACACTGTCAAACACGCGAGAAGAATCAGAGTATGTACTCATTATTAAATGTAGTTGAACAGTAAACATGTTTAAAGTAAAACGTTTGGCACACCAAGTACCGGAAGTACCCTATGTATATTAATAAAAACAATGAAATATATTCTCTGCATGCGACATAAAATGCAAAGCACACAGCCACCACATAAAATATAATTATAATGATAGTTAAAACAATAATAATGAGAATGATAATGATAGTCGTAAACGGTACAACATGCACATTGAGAAGAGACAACAGGGATGATCGCCTTGTTACGACAGAAGCGCCATTGAGGAGTTTATATCTAGTAATCTGGAGCTCCAGAAGGGTCATTGAGGAGTTTATATCTAGTAATCTAGAGAGCTCCAGACGCGTCATTGAGGAGTTTATATCTAGTAATCTGGAGCTCCAGAAGCGTCATTGAGGAGTTTATATCTAGTAATCTGGAGCTCCAGAAGCGTCATTGAGGAGTTTATATCTAGTAATATGGAGCTCCAGAAGCGTCATTGAGGAGTTTATATCTAGTGATCTGGAGCTCCAGAAGCGTCATTGAGGAGTTTATATCTAGTGATCTGGAGCTCCAGAAGCGTCATTGAGGAGTTTATATCTAGTGATCTGGAGCTCCAGAAGCGTCATTGAGGAGTTTATATCTAGTGATCTGGAGCTCCAGAAGCGTCATTGAGGAGTTTATATCTAGTAATCTGGAGCTCCAGAAGCGTCATTGAGGAGTTTATATCTAGTGATCTGGAGCTCCAGAAGCGTCATTGAGGAGTTTATATCTAGTGATCTGGAGCTCCAGAAGCGTCATTGAGGAGTTTAAATCTAGTGATCTGGAGCCCCAGAAGCGTCATTGAGGAGTTTATATCTAGTGATCTGGAGCTCCAGAAGCGTCATTGAGGAGTTTATATCTAGTAATCTCGAACTCCAGAAGCGTCATTGAAGAGTTTAAATCTAGTAATCTGGAGCTCCAGAAGCGTCATTGAGGAGTTTAAATTTAGTCATCTGGAGCTCCAGAAGCGTCAATGAGGAGTTTATATCTAGTAATCTGGAGCTCCAGAAGCGTCATTGAGGAGTTTATATCTAGTAATCTGGAGCTCCAATGCCCTTCAGAGCCTCCTCACATCATATAACGAGTATAAATACAACAGCCGGGCACAATAATACCACGGTCACTGTATGTAAAACACCAATTGAATCTATACGCTGATATAGAAGCAGAGCAGCAAAATATAAAAGTAAGGTATGGACAAATACCATAGACTTCCAACCCAAATTAAAACTATTATAGTACACAACTTTTTATCAAACGCTTGTACGGAGTCACTTCAGGAAGTGAAGTGTTGCACAAATAAAGCGCAACCGATTTTGTTTGTAGTATAATACTGGCTACCGTGTAAATCTGTATCAATACAATTATTTCTGTGATTTCTGATACACATTCTAATACAACTCATAACACACATGCCATACACATATGCCACGCATACTATACACACGGGACCAAGTATGTATCTGTAGATTTTGTGCTGTTACTACTTTAACATATACAATGTAGTTACATTTACTCACAGGGCTCATTAAGGCTTCATAGAAAACAAAATACCGTTTAAAAATGTTCGTGTCATGGACAGACTCAATAAACTGAATTTGCTTTCGTTGACTGCATGTTTTCCAAAGCATCCTTTCATAGGACATTGATATTGTTACAAGTACCAGAGGACACTGACATTGCTACATGTACCACAGGAAATTGCCTTTACTACATCAACCATAGGACATTGCTACCATAGGACATTGTCTTTGCTACATGCTACATGTATCATAGGACATTGTCATTGCTAACTGTACCATAGGACATTGCCTTTGCTACCATAGGACATTGACATTGCTACATGTACCATAGGACATTGCATTTACTACATCTACCATAGGACATTGCTACCACAGGACATTGTCTTTGCTACAAGTTTCATGTACCATAGGGCATTGTCATTGCTACTGTTCCATAGAACATTGCCTTTGCTACATGTACCATAGGACATTACCATTGCTACATGTACCATAGGGCATTGTCATTGCTTCCATAGGACATTGCCATTGCTACCATAGGACATTGCCATTGCTACATGTACAATAGGACATTGTCATTGCTACCATAGGACATTGCCATTTCTACATGTACTATAGGACATTGTCATTGCTACCATAGGACATTGCCATTGCTACATGTACTATAGGACATTGCCATTGCTACCATAGGACATTACCATTGCTACATGTACCATAGGACATTGCCATTGCTACCATAGGACATTGTCATTACTACATGTACCATAGAACTTTGCCATTGTTACATGCACCATAGGACATTGCCTTTGCTACATGTACCATAGGACATTGTCATTGTTACATGTACCATAGGACAGTGACATTGCTACCATAGGACATTGCTATTACTACCACAGGACATTGTCATTGCTACCATATGAAATTGCCATTGCTTCTATATGAACTTGACATTGCTACCCTATGAAATACCTTTTTCAACATGATAGGCGAATGTTCTAGCAAGTTCCTGAATGACAGTATAACCTGTGCCGGAATCCACCCCGCCTTGTATCCATGAATCAATATGGGAACCAACAATTACGTATTTATCTGCAATAGAATACAAATAAACAATGTAAAATTTCAAAAGCATACAATGATACTGTACATATGAATTGTTCATAATGTTAAATAAATGTATAACTGTTTCAAATTTAGTTGGGTGTAAATGGCTAAGCTTTCAATGTAGCTGCTTCAGAATACCCCAGTCATCCCTAACTTATCCAGACTCAGGCTTGTTATATGTATACCCTCATGACTTGTACGCCTGTTCCATGATGCGTTACAGCATTACCAACACTTCTTTAGCTATTATTAGACATTTACAAACAACTTAACAGATATATGAACATATCTGCACTAAGAGTCAAATAGTCTGCACTGTCCTGGTATATAACCTGTTTTTGTGTATAACCTGTCCTGGTGTATTACCTGTTTTTGTGTATAACCTGTCCTGGTGTATAACCTGTCCTGGTGCATTACATGTCCTGGTGCATTACATGTCCTGGTGCATTACCTGCCACGGTACATTAACTGTCCTGGTTAATGACCAGTCCTAGTGCATTACCTGTCCTGGTGCATTACCTGCCCTGGTGTATTACCTGTCCTGGTGTATGAGCTATTCTGGCACATTATCTGTCCTGGTGCATACATGTCCTGGTGCATTTCCTGCACTGGTGCATTACCTGTCCTGGTGTATAACATGTCTTGGTGCATTACCTGCTTGGTGCATTACCTGTCCCGGTGCATTACCTGTCTTGGTGTATTACCTGTACTAGTGTATTACCTGTCCTGGTGAATTACATGTCCTGGTGTATTACCTATCCTGGTTCATTACCTGTCCTGGTGTATTACCTGTCATGGTGAATTACATGTGTGGTATATTAACTGTACTGGTGCATTACATGTCCTGGCGCCTATCTGTCCTGGTGTATTACCTGTCCTGGTGAATTACCTAACCTGGTGCATTACCTGTCCTGGTGTATCACCTGACCTGGTGAACTACATGTACAGGTACATTACCTGTCATTGTGCATTACCTGTCCTGGTGTATTACCTGTACTAGTGCATTACTGTACTGGTGTATTACCTGTACTGGTGCATTAACTGTCCTGGTGTATTACCTGTACTGGCGCATTACCTGTACTGGTGAATTACCTATCCTGGTGTATTACCTGTCCTGGTGAATAACATGTACAGGTACATTACATGTACTGGTGCATTACCTGTCCTGGTGTATTACCTGTACTGGTGCATTACCTGTCCTGGTGAATTACATGTACAGGTACATTACCTATCCTGGTGCATTACCTGTCCTGGTGTATTACCTGTCCTGGTGTATAACCTGTCCTGGTGTATAACCTGTCCTGGTGAATTACATGTACAGGTACATTACCTGTCCTGGTGTATTACCTGTCCTGGTGTATAACCTGTACTGGTACATTACCTGTACTGGTGAATTACCTGTCCTGGTGTATTGCCTATACAGATACATTACCAGTTCTAGTGTATTACCTGTCCTGGTGTATTACCTGTCCTGGTGAATTACATGTACAGGTACATTACCTGTACTGGTGCATTACCTGTCCTTGTGTATTACTTGTACTGGTGCATTATCTGTACATGTGTATTACCTATCCTGGTGTATTACCTGTCCTGGTGAATTACATGTACAGGTACATTACCTGTACTGGTGCATTACCTGTCCTGGTTTATTACCAGTCCTGGTGAATTACATGTACAGGTACATTACTTGTCCTGGTGCATTATCTGTCCTGGTGTATTACCTGTACTGGTGTATTAACTCTCCTGGTTTATTACCAGTCCTGGTGTATAAGCTAATCAACTAATCGCCAATTCCTTATTACACTATTTAGACCTTTATTTTAAAGATTATCGACAAACACTCTCATAAATTGATTCCAAGCTAAGGTGGGTTGTAATTGTAAGATAAACAAACTAGTTTAAGAATATTTTTTTTAACAAAATAATTATTCATTATTTAACTACGGTAAATCTGGCAATATTCCAGCTTGTTTATATAGTTAACACATACATAAAATGTAAACTGTCATTAAATATTGATGTTTAAGTCAATATAAATCTTTAAGGAAACCAATTAACCAAAGATATACTGGCAATTTCAAGCAAACAATTTCCAAAAAAAACCTCCACAAAACTTTAAATCTTAACGTTAATATAGATCAGCACGGGTGCATTTTAAGCAAAGGAATCGCTCCTAAATTAATATTTACGTGTCTTGCACAGTGAATTACGTGATTTATCACACTTTTCACGTAGTTTTAACTTAACTTAAAAGTAGTAGCACTGAGAGAAAGAGAGAGAAACGGAGAGAGAAGATAGAGAAAAAAGAAGAGAGAGAGAGAGGGGGGGAGAGAGAGAGAGAGAGAGAGAAAGAGAGAGAGAGAGAGAGAGAGAGAGAGAGAGAGAGAGAGAGAGAGAGAGAGAGAGAGAGAATAAACATATATCGTATAAATACTTTGTAAAGTCATTTGATAAAATATGTTACTCGGACAATATTCAAGGGTTCTAAAACTGATGTTACATCCCACTATACAATCGTGCCTCTCTTGATAACGGTAACAAGATTCTATAGCTGACAAGGAGTCGTTATATGTAATTTTGGTTCAAACTATTTTCAAAATGGTTCAAAGGGGTTGCGATTTCTTGCCGCAGATAGAGCAAAAACTGGCATAGCATATACTGCACTCAGACATCACTAGTTGAAAACATGACTTTTGTTGGAATTTAACAGATTAATGTATTTGAGAACATTTGGGGAAATTTGGAAAAAAGTTTGGTGTCACTGGACTGTATTTAACTCTTTACTCCATATGCATTTAAACTGGACTCTTCCAAACTCAAAAGCCACACAAAGTCATTTTCAATGAATAGATACATTTTATCTATTTATTCTGATAGAGCGGAAAAACAGTGCAGAGCCTGTTCCCGTTACGAGCAATCAGAACTGGTTGTACACTGTTTCTAAAAGCCTTCTATATTATGTAGAGGTATTCAAAGGTGTCCATATGAAGTAAAGGGTTGAAAAATCAACTGGTCTACCCACTACTTACTGTACATTTAATGAGCGGACACATTCCTGCTATAGAAACAAAACTTAAAAACATTTATCTGTAGAATGTACTTTATACCATGGAAATCCTAGAACTTATTATATATATAACAAAGAAAAACCTTTACTTATCAATAGCTAATATTTCAGCCGAACATTGTTTAGAGAATCGTTTTTGATTATACCTTCAACAACAAACAGCGTCTTCCTTTTAATTTCAAAATCGAAAGTATTTACCTATTGTATCGGCGAAACTGCTACAATACAAACACAACACTGGAACAGTTATGTATTGCAATTATACTTGTTCTTTTTATATATTAAAATTCAAAGTATAACATATTAACAACATATGGCCAACTCATTATTTCACGTTGCTATAAAAAAATATTATGAATGCCGAAGAAAATGGTTGGGAAGTATTAATTTTAACTATAATTATGTTTAATAGGCACAGACTATAATAACACTTAAAATATTAACAAATTAAAGGCATACGTTTTCCAATTATCTCATCAATCAATTGGTTTATTGAATTCTATCTTAAATTTAAGATATAATAGCAATACGCATCTTTAACAAGTGCTCTACTAATTGAACCATTACTTTCAATAATACTTTCATCCAAACATCAACTTACAAATAAACGCGAACGTTTACATTAAAACCATTGAAATATTTTATAACAGCAGTGTTATATGATTTACGATAAATTGGTCCTCAGTTCTGCTTGTCGTGTAATGATAACAGATTTCGCTTTAAACATCATCAGGAAGAAGTGTATGGTATAAGGGAACATTTTATTGGCAATGTGTTCTAGGCGTTATACCACATGAAAATAGAGCTTGTTGTAAGTTGTCACTCTCGTCTTTTGAAGGACCATGTTCATGAAGCCCCTATATCGGCGCTGTAAAATGCATTTCTTTTAAATACTTATTTTTTTCAGCAAAGCTTGGTGTGTTTGTTATAAATATACTTTATTCTTTTAAAAGATGTATATTGTATCTTTTAATTGACATTTACGTTTTTTTCTATACATAGGATTACTCCAAAGAACGTAAAATTAAGGGAAATGTTCAATTTCCCAAATTTGTTCGTTTATGCCAGCTACTTGCGGAAGGACGGTGGTTATACTCCGACTCATTCTGAGGTCTTCATCCACCAAAAAAACTGGATATGTCATATAAAACCACAAATGTGTTGAAAATTGCGTTAAACCCCATTTAAAATGATTATAATAATAATAGTAATAATAAAAATCCTATACACAGCATACATGTGTTGTGTATATTTTTGTTTTGTATGTTTTGTATATTTTCATTACCTGTTTCATAATGTCCTTTAATTACAGCAATGATATTTGTTATGTTTCTGTGCTGTAGCATGTTCTCCACCTGCAGTGTGACTGACCTGTACGAATGAAATATAGAAGCAATGGTAGAAATGATAACACAACAGATGCAATACAATTTATTATTTACGTTTAATTATAATCATATAGCAAAAGTGTGCGTTCTTTAAAGTTGCTGATTCGCTTTTCCGCATACATAAAATTAATTTAATTATGTATTTATCTTCAATCTATCCCAAAACTTGACATCTCCCAGAACCTGACATCGCCAAGAACCTGACATCTCCCAGAACCTGACATTTCCCAGAACCTGACATCTCCCAGAACATGACATCTCCCATAATCTGACATCGCCCAGAACCTGACATCTCCTAAAACCTGGCATCTCTCAGAACATGGCATCTCCCAGAATCTCCCAGAATCTGACATCTCACAGAACCTGACATCTCCCAGAACCTGACATCGCCCAGAACCTGACATCTCCCAGATCCTGGCATCTCCAAGAACCTGACATATTCCAGAACCTGACATCTCCCAGAACCTGATATCGCCCAGAACTTGAAATCTACCAGAACCTGACATCTACCAGAACCTGACATCTCCCAGAGCATGACATCGCCCATAACCTGACATCTCCAAGAACCTGACATCTCCCAGAACACCAATGAAAGAGCAGGGAATTTTATACCTGTCCCACAATTCATAGCAATCGAACACTTTATAAACTGTGACATCATCCAAACATGCAGTTGAAGTAAATGACCAATCAACGTGCTCAAATACGGCTTTTCCACATTGCTTTTTAACGGACACAATCGGGAGACAGTATTAAAATGGAAATAAAAACTGTTGGAAAATGTTTTGTTATATAGGTCCATTTTTCTTACTTTCTCCAAAAGGTATAATTTTAAGATAAACATATTACTATCTTTGAATACATACTTTAAATGGCGTTACTGATTTTATGCTTTTACATACGATCTATTTTACACAATTAAAATTGACGCATACACGATTAAGTAATTTATGCTCTTATACATTACTTAATACATGTATTTAATTATACATAATGTAAACAACAACACCTTAATTGTTCGTTTATATGTGATTATCAAGAGGACAGGTGCGCATGTGCTATCAACTTTATTGACCGGAGGGGTATAACTGTATTATGCGGCGTTTTTTTCCGAGCATAATGTCATTTGTCAAACGAGATAAATAAATAAGCAGAATATAAGGCGATTTTTATCACATAATTCAAAGAAATAGCACATATAACTTTTTTAGTCCATATTATTTCTATTAGAGACGAGCAAAGAATCGATGTTCCATTCTTTTTACCGCGGCGGTAGATCAACATTTATCAAGACGTTCCGCTCGGAAATTTACGTACGAAAGCCGAGTTACACGGATCTTACCGAGAAATAAATCGATAATAATATAAAACAATATTTAACAGGCTTACTACATTGTTGAACCAATAAGGCATGTGGTAAATAGTAATAAATGACGTAAACAGGAGCATTTTATTCTACCATTTTCTCTTTTTCAATATCTGATACTAGTATATATTCTTTGATGGAGCTTAAGAATTTGATGTTAGACAATCAATCAGTGTTTATTATAATAATATTTTATTGCTGACACGAAACGTTATACGAAATAAAATCGTCACTTACCTCCCATCTGTATATCCGGGTCCTGTTCTGTATGTTATATTTAGCCCTCCAAACCACTCATTACGCACAATGTGTCCATCCATACCACTGAGATAAAACATGCGGTTAAGTTATATTTTAAGTGAATCATCCAAAGTTAATAACATGACTTCAGTTTCACGACTCCACTCAAATACTTCATAACTTAAAAAGTAGTGATCGTGATTTCAGACTTGCTCTATTACAACAACATCTGATTTGCAAACTATTGAATAAATAATAAATTTATAACCAGTCAAACTTCGATTTATGTTTTAAGTATTTTACAGAAACAGAAGTCTGGTCATACACTAAATGGTAGATACACTTCTTCTAGACTGTTTAATGCAGAAATCTGTGTTTGAAAACAATTAAAAATAATTACATATAGGTGGCGTTTAATGTATTTTTATGCCTAAGAACACGTGGATATTGCTTTTGGTAAAGACCTTTTTATGTTAGCTGCATATGTGTATTTATTATGGGTTTAAAGCAAATGAATACATATACGTGTAATGTTCAGTCAAGGGTATAGAACACGAGCCAACTCGTGCTACAGTAGGTATATAAGTGATTACAAGTGTAGGCCCTCTCCATTCGAGGTCATTGCATTTGCCGAATAGTTATGTTGTTTACACATATGTTCATAAGATCCCCCACCCCTAGCAAAAGAGGATAAAGTAAAGTACTAAAAAGAAAACATAGTGTTTATGTGGTATTTTAAACGCTATATACAGTTAAACGAGATCGATATTATGGTTATGTAGTTATTATATTTGAAATTTGGCATACACTTTCTGTCAGATGTTGGACTTTTTTAAATAAGGTTGTAATTTATTTGAGTTTGTATATTGGCAGACAGCCATTGCAGGACAAGTGTGCTTCATGCGAATAAAACCTCCATGGTATCAGCTGTTGCAGATCCTCTTATTATGACAGGATGTTTGACAAATGGTTTTGTACATCTTTACTGTAAACATAAGTTATAACAGCAATGCAAGTGTCAATCTTATTTTGTGTCTTGTTCTCTTTAATTCCCTTAGTTTGAAAATAAAATAAATGATTTATATTTGTTTGAGCAAAGCGAATTAGAAAATAATATCCATTTTTCTTTACAGAAAATGCTCAAAAAAATATTTTAGGAGCTAAGTTATATAATCACATTAAGTATAACAAATTGTGTTTTAAAGAATAGTATTATAGCTCTTATTTGTCATATGGAAATATGGGCAAATGTACCATGATGAAACACTTTAAAACACAGTAGGGACCATGTTGTATTTTAATTATTCAAAATTGCCAGAGACCTTAATTATGATTGAATAACAAAAGGAGACAACAATGTATTTAATGCAATATATATTCAAATGTAGTTTGAATTTCAAATGTGATTGGTAGAAAACAGGTTATTTTAAAACTAATGTAGTCATTTAAACAACATTGGGTTATTCACGTGTTGTTGATGAACTCAGATATTGTTTAATTGTAACACATGTCACTGTTGAAATTGATTTTATTCATGTTCACTGATCAAGTCAATGTTTATTCTAAACGTATAACAGTGTGGTCATATTAATATCTTAGTGTCACTAAATGCAACTTCATAATTAAAAAACACGTGTTCGATTTGGAAATATGAGCAAAATATCGATTTTTTCAAATATTTTTTTTCAATCAAACTCACACAAGCCATTTATATTAAAAATATATATTTAGCACTGTTTCCTCACAAGTAACTATTAAGTTGTAGATATACAGTTTCCAAGCATTTGCCAAAGTTAAACCCCTTTCTAAAACAGAAATTATCAAAATTAAGTACCGGAATACATACTTAGGTACTTAAATTTCAAATTTACATTATGTAGATATATTAAAATAAATATATTCAAATAGACGTTGGGCGAAATTTGCCCCTTGTGCATTAAAAGTCACAATAGTTTCTAATACTATTTAATTCCCATTTTAATAAAGTTTGAATTGACCTATTGATATGGTATAAATACAATTATCAGGATTACGCGTACTATATATAGTCACTGCGGGGGGACTGCTTATTCTGCTCGCATTTCATCTCGTATTATATGTAACAGTCAAACACGTGTACCAAGGAAGAGACATTTCTATATTTGACGTGTTGGGTTGGTGTGATATTTACTGGAATAAACTATATACACGGTATATATATCTCGTATTATATGTAACAGTCAAACACATGTACCAAGGAAGTGACATTTCTATATTTAACGTGTTGGGTTGGTGTGATATTTACTGGAATAAACTATATACACGGTATATATATCTCGTATTATATAAAACAGTCAAACACATGTACCAAGGAAGTGACATTTCTATATTTGACGTGTTGGGTTGGTGTGATATTTACTGGAATAAACTATATACACGGTATATATATCTCGTATTATATGTAACAGTCAAACACATGTACCAATGAAGTGACATTTCTATATTTGACGTGTTGGGTTGGTGTGATATTTACTGGAATAAACTATATACACGGTATATATATCTCGTATTAAATGTAACAGTCAAACACATGTACCAAGGAAGAGACATTTCTATATTTGACGTGTTGGGTTGGTGTGATATTTACTGGAATAAACTATATACACGGTATATATATCTCGTATTATATGTAACAGTCAAACACATGTACAAAGGAAGAGACATTTCTATATTTGACGTGTTGGGTTGGTGTGATACTTACTGGAATAAACTATATACACGGTATATATATCTCGTATTATATGTAACAGTCAAACACGTGTACCAAGGAAGTGACATTTCTATATTTGACGTGTTGGGTTGATGTGATATTTACTGGAATAAACTATAAACACGGTATATATATCTCGTATTATATGTAACAGTCAAACACGTGTACCAAGGGAGTGACATTTCTATATTTGACGTATTGGGTTGGTGTGATATTTACTGGAATAAACTATATACACGGTATATATATCTCGTATTATATGTAACAGTCAAAAACATGTACCAAGGAAGAGACATTTCTATATTTGACATGTTGGGTTGGTGTGATATTTACTGGAATAAACTATATACACGGTATATATATTTCGTATTATATGTAACAGTCAAACACATGTTCCAAGGAAGAGACATTTCTATATTTGACGTATTGGGTTGGTGTGATATTTACTGTAATAAACTATATACACGGTATATATATCTCGTATTATATGTAACAGTCAAACACATGTACCAAGGAAGAGACATTTCTATATTTGACGTGTTGGGTTGGTGTGATATTTACTGGAATAAACTATATACACGGTATATATATCTCGTATTATATGTAACAGTCAAACACATGTACCAAGGAAGAGACATTTCTATATTTGACGTGTTGGGTTGGTGTGATATTTACTGGAATAAACTATATACAGGGTATATATATCTCGTATTATATGTAACAGTCAAACAAATGTACCAAGGAAGTGACATTTCTATATTTGACGTGTTGGGTTGGTGTGATATTTACTGGAATAAACTACATACACAGTATATATATATATCTCGTATTATATGTAACAGTCAAACACATGTACCAAGGAAGTGACATTTCTATATTTGACGTGTTAGGTTGGTGTGATATTTACTGTAATAAACTATATACACGGTATATATATATATCTCGTATTATATGTAACAGTCAAACACATGTACCAAGGAAGTGACATTTCTATATTTGACGTGTTGGGTTGGTGTGATATTTACTGAAATAACTATATACACGGTATATATATATATCTCGTATTATATGTAACAGTCATACACATGTACTAAGGAAGTGACATTTCTATATTTGACGTGTTGGGTTGGTGTGATATTTACTGTAATAAACTATATACACGGTATATATATCTCGTATTATATGTAACAGTCAAACACATGTACCAAGGAAGTGACATTTCTATATTTGACGTGTTGGGTTGGTGTGATATTTACTGGAATAAACTATATACACGGTATATATCCCCGTATTATATGTAACAGTCAAATAAATGTACCAAGAAAGTGACATTTCTATATTTGACGTGTTGGGTTGGTGTGATATTTACTGGAATAAACTATATACACGGTATATATATATCGTATTATATGTAACAGTCAAATAAATGTACCAAGAAAGTGACATTTCTATATTTGACGTATTGGGTTGGTGTGATATTTACTGGAATAAACTATATACACGGTATATATATCTCGTATTATATGTAACAGTCAAACAAATGTTCCATGGAAGTGACATTTCTATATTTGACGTGTTGGGTTGGTGTGATATTTACTGGAATAAACTATATACATGGTATATATATCTCGTATTATATGTAACAGTCAAATAAATGTACCAAGAAAGTGACATTTCTATATTTGACGTATTGGGTTGGTGTGATATTTACTGGAATAAACTATATACACGGTATATATATATCGTATTAGATGTAACAGTCAAATAAATATACCAAGGAAGTGACATTTCTATATTTGACGTGTTGGGTTGGTGTGATATTTACTGGAATAAACTATATACACGGTATATATATCTCGTATTATATGTAACAGTCAAACACATGTTCAATGGAAGTGACATTTCTATATTTGACGTGTTGGGTTGGTGTGATATTTATTGGAATAAACTATATACACGGTATATATATATCTCGTACCATATGTAACAGTCAACAAATGTATCAAGGAAGTGACATTTCTATATTTGACGTGTTGGGTTGGTGTAATATTTACTGGAATAAACTATATACACGGTATATGTATCTCGTAGTATATGTAACAGTCAAATAAATGTACCAAGGAAGAGACATTACCATATTTGACTTATTGGGTTGGTGTGATATTTACTGCAATAAACTATATACACGGTAGATTGACAGAATCATTTCGTATAGTAAATAATTATGTACACGACAGGGCATTGTGGTTATTAATAAATAACGTGAAACTGACACAGAGTCAATTTTTCCAACATGAGCGTAAAATCAGCCGAACAATTGTGTTGCTTAAAAGATAGTTATTTAAATTTTGTTGAATTATGAAAGGACTGTAATAAACAACAACGGAGTAGTAACCACTGTTTGAATCAGTTTGGTGCATTTGGTTGGTCTATTTATATTGAATAAAATATGTTAAGCTACTCTTTTCATATGAATATATTAACAATATAAATACATTCATGTTGTTTGGTATTTGCTAACCCTTTTTCCCCATATTTTGTATTCTGGCACTAAACAGTAATTTCCCCTTTATGTAAAACAGTGTTTTGTGAGATATAGTGTTTGCTGTTAAAATATAGTTTTCATATTGTATAACCTGTAACGAACGTTTGCAAGGAAATAAAAGGCCACACAGAATTTCTCCTGACAAACGTATACCACAGTTCATGCATTAGGTTTATGAAGTACGTATGTCAGTCATTTTTTTTAAATCCGAACTCAAGCCATATTGATATTTATTGATTGTATTAATCTATTCTGTTTGTTACTGATTCCAAATCAGTTTTGGCATTCGTAATTGAGCTGTACAAAACACTGTTTTACATAAAGGGGAAATTACTGTTTAGAATGAGAATACAAAATATGGGACAAAAGTATTAGCAAATTCAGCTGAACTGAACAACTTGACAAAAAATTGATTTTCGATAAATGTCATGTCGATATGCGCTATTTCTTGGTTTCAATCCAAAAGTTAATTTCTAAATCGTTTTCATTAAAAAAAGTGAATGAAGAAGGCCAATGTATTTCTTAATGTAAAAACGATACCATTTATTTATCTTGCTTTACTTGCAAATATGGTGATATTCGACCTTTGAGTGTTATTATAATTTATACATGGCATAAAATCATCGGCAAATGATGATTATAATAACGTATACGTCATACCTCAATAAATATTTGGCATCGTCATATCTGACAGGCTGTACAGGAATTGTAGGAAATTTAGCTTTTGACTCCGGTAAATGATGTATACCAGCTGTGAAGGAAATGGATATTGTAATAATTATTAATACAGATAATATCCTTATATATAAGGACGTATGTGTTAGACAAAAATAGAAGCAGTCAAAGTACATTTGAAGCCACATCAACCCACACTCAATCAATACAGTATAATAACAATCTTGTATTAGTAAAATACAAACGTGTACTGAAGAAGTGACAATACAAACGGGTAGTGAAGAAGTGACAATACAAACGTGTACTGAAGTAGTGACAATACAAACGTGTACTGAAGTAGTGACAGTACAAAC
This sequence comes from Panopea generosa, assembly GCA_029582155.1. Taxonomy (NCBI): domain Eukaryota; kingdom Metazoa; phylum Mollusca; class Bivalvia; order Adapedonta; family Hiatellidae; genus Panopea; species Panopea generosa. Next base: position 6,021,504 of record CM055910.1, read on the forward strand.
GTGTACTGAAGAAGTGACAATACAAACGTGTACTGAAGTGTGACAATACAAACGTGTACTGAAGTAGTGACAATACAAACGTGTACTGAAGTAGTGACAATACAAACGTGTACTGAAGTAGTCATAACGGATACATGTACTGAAGTTTGACAAAACAAACGTGTACTGAAGTGTGACAATACAAACGTGTACTGAAGTAGTAACAAAACAAACGTGTACAGGAGTGTGACAATACAAACGTGTACAGGAGTGTGACAATACAAACGTGTACTTAAGGAGTGACATTACAAACGTGTACTGAAGTGTTACAATAAAAACGTGTAGTGAAGTGTGACAATACAAATGTGTACTAAAGTAGTGACAATGCAAACGGGTACTGAAGTTTGTCAATAAAAACGGGTACTGAAGTAATGACAATACGAACGTGTACTGAAGTGTGACAGTACAAACGTGTACTTAAGTAGTGACAAAACAAACGTGTACAGGGTTGTGACAATACAAACGTGTTCTGAAGTGTGACAATACAAACGGGTACTGAAGTAGTGACAATACAAACGTGTACAGGAGTGTGACAATACAAACGTGTACAGGAGTGTGACAATACAAACGGGTACAAAAGTAGTGACAATACAAACGGGTTCTGAAGTGTGACAATACAAACGTGTACTGAAGTAGTGACAATACAAACGTGTACTGAAGTAGTGACAGTACAAACGTGTACTGAAGAAGTGACAATACAAACGTGTACTGAAGTGTGACAATACAAACGTGTACTGAAGTAGTGACAATACAAACGTGTACTGAAGTAGTGACAATACAAACGTGTACTGAAGTAGTCACAACGGATACATGTACTGAAGTTTGACAAAACAAACGTGTACAGGAGTGTGACAATACAAACGGGTACAAAAGTAGTGACAATACAAACGGGTTCTGAAGTGTGACAATACAAACGGACACTTAAGTAGTGACTATGCAAACATGTACTGAAGTGTGACAATACAAACGTGTACTGAAGTAGTCACAATACAAACGTGTTCTTCAGTGCGAATAAAACATTTTACCTTGACTCTTACATAAGTCAGTGTATCATAAACGATTGTCCAATTAAACATGTTTGTAAAACTAAGTTCAAGAATCACAGATATTAACCAATAAACTATGCTGGAACTGCATAAAAGTTAGTTCATATGTTGTATAAAACTGACTAGTACATTAGTCAATAATGGATTATTTATACTATTATACAAAGTCAGATAAAATCATTTTACTATGACAAATATCTTAATGTTCCTTGCTTAAATGTTAATGTTATATTTTCCTAATTGATGCACGATCCGTTCAATATTGTTTCATTACCAGAGGAATTCAGCTAGACATTGTTCACACTGGCTGAGAATTAAAAATCTTCTTTAATTTAAAAAGTCCAATTGATTGGATGCAAGACAGTGAATCTGTTCGCTATCATTGCTTTTCGAGGTGATGTTGATACAGTACATAGTGTTACTCAGTCTAACCTATAACAATGTTCAATATAATCATATGAATACTTCCTTCAAGTTCGACCGTGGATATAGACATTCAGTGACACACCCTCGGTCTGTAAGTCTCCTTAGTAAACGTTTATTTGAGAACAAACCATATAATCAAAGTTCAAGTATACTTACTAATGGAAGAATAGTCGGGTGTGAGAGGGTCTCCAACAAGATCATATCTCACATGAGCTAGCTGTACAGCCCAACCCGGGAGCCACCAGCTGTCTGGATATACCTTCGACTGGTTGCCAGCATAATCGGCCGGGTCGGAGTAAAGAATTACACCAAGTGCTCCCCGCAACTCAGCTTGTCGTACCTAATTCATTTGAAGAGCAAAGAGTTATCTGCATATAATACGTGTGTTTAATGTATCACGTTATAATCAATTTTCAATATAACAAGAGGCCCGAGAGGGCTTGAGGACGCTCTACTGACTCATAGTGGCCATAGCACTTTTTGAAATTCTACTATGCAATAGAAATATCGGCCATCTTGAATTTTAGATAGTAAAAATAAATCTTTTGTATAGTCTCCTATGCAATAGAAACACCCATGTGAAGTTTCAGTTTAATTGGCCTAGTGTTTTCAGAATAAATGAAAAAAAAAGAGAACTTTCTGTTTTCCCACAGTATCCCTATGTAAAATTCTAAGTCCCCTTACAGAGCCCCTATATATTTTAGCCCCTAAATTCTTATCTGCAATCAAACCCCTACACTTAAAGATAATTTATATCAAATATGTTCAAATCTGACATACCGGTTGTTAAGAAAACAATTTTACTAATTTCCAATGTGTACCCTTTTGGGGCCCCTCCTGACCTCTTAAGACATAGGAACCAAGTCCTTTTTACAAATCTTAACCGTCTTCACCTAACAATGCTTTAATGAAAATATAAGCAAAATCATTTCCATATAAAAAAAAAAAAAAAAAAAAAAATATATTGACATGTGTCCCCTTATTGAACTCTCTGGGCAGGGTCATTTTTAACCCTAGGGACACCATTTGAACAAATCAAACAGAACTATAGTTGGTCATCATTACTACATAAACATTTTGAAAATCTGTGGACTGTTCATGAGAAGAAGATTTTTTAAGTTTTTTACTATTTTTAGTAACGGCGGCCATCTTGAATTTCAGATCGAAAAAAAAAATCTTCAGTGTAGTCTCCTATGCAATAGAAACACCCATGTGAAATTTCAGTTTAACTGGCCTAGTGGTTTGGAACAGATGAAAGAAAAAGAGAATTTTCTGTTTTCCCATAGTATCCCTATGTAAAATTCTAAGTCCCATTACAGGGCCCCTATAACATTTAGCCCCTAAATTCTTATCTGCAATCAAACCCCTACACATAGGGATAATTTATGCAAAATATGAACAAATCTGACATACCCGTTCTTAAGAAAACGAATTTAGTAATTCCCAATTTGTACCCTTTTGGGACCCCTCCTGGCCCCTTAAGACAGTGGAACCCAGTCATTTTTACAAATCTGAACCTCCTTCACCAAACAATGCTTCTGTGAAGATATAGGCAAAATCATTTACATCTTAAAAAAAAAATAAAAAAAATATTATAATGATATGTGTCCCCTAATTGAACCCTCGGGGCGGGGTCATATTTAACCCTAAGGACACCATTTGAATAAATCTAACAAAACTATAGTTGGTCATCATTACTACATAAACATTTTAAAAATCTGTTGGGCCGTTCATGAGAAGAAGATTTTTTAAGTTTTTGACTCTTTTTAGATACGGCGGCCATCTTGAATTTCAAATAAAAAAAAAATCTTCTGTATAGTCTCCTATGCAATAGAAACACCCATGTGAAGTTTCAGTTTAAATGGCCTAGTGGTTTCAGAGAAAGTGCTGCTAACAGACGACAGACGACAGACGACGGACGACAGACAACGCGCCATCGCATAAGCACTTCTGGCCTTTGGCCAGTAGAGCTAAAAATCTAAAATAAATTCTTCTGATATACATGTAAAGGAAACTTATTCATTATTCTCATCATGTATTTGTACTAATAATAAACTACATCTATATCTTTTTAAATAATTATATCCTTACGTTTACAATGCTATGAGTTCTTACTAAGCAACTATACATATATTACTGATGACTATTACTGCAAACATGTGCGTCTGACATTTAAAACACATGTCTCTGTATAAAACTCCACAAGAAAAGCAGAAGACTTACATTAAAATAAAATAAATAGTTAGGACAAATAAAGGTTGTTCATGTTGGATTCATACCCTCTGTCACCAACAGAAACACTATTCTACAACACTCCTCATGCCCTCTAGCACTGATCGAAGCAGTAATCTACAAAATCCCTCATGCTCTCTTGCACCGACATAAGCAATATTCTAAAACACTTCTCATGCCCTCTGTCACCGACAGAAGCAGTATTCTACAACACACCGGCAGAAGCACTATTCTACAACACTCCTCATGCTCTTTGGCACTGGCCGAAGCAGTATTCTACAGCACTCCCCATGCCCTTTGGCACTGGCCGAAGCAGTAGTCTACAACACTCCCTATGCCCTCTGGCATCGGCCGAAGCAGTATTCTACAGCACTCCTCATGCCCTCTGGCATCGGTCGAAGCAGTATTCTTCAGCACTCCCTATGCCCTCTGGCATCGGCCGAAGCAGTATTCTACAGCACTTCTTATAACACAACTCTTTGGACGTGTAATAATACGCCCAATCGGAACATCATATCGTTATCACATTTTTTATGTCATAACGTTGTAATTAAAATACTTCTTTTTTACCTAATTAAGACCGTTGAGTCAAGGTCAAAGTTGACAGTTATAATAAATAAATTATAAAATAAAGTCGAAACGAGTCGTAATTGGAATCTATATTTATTCTACTTCAATGTAATGTTTACACGCCCGCTTCATAACTATTGTATAAATTGCATTATGGTTGATTATACATGCACGCATAAATATATTATCGCAAAAATATTGTAAAAATGTAATAAATACCTTACTTGCAGGATGGATTCGTCCATATCTGATCACAAGGAGCGACCCATTCACTGATATATTCAAGTCCGACAACTCATCGAAATCTTTTTTTCTGCCGTAATGAGCGTATATGATTCGTTTCTGAAAGAAAGTAAGAAATAAAAAGAGAAATAAAAACAATAATTGAATTAAAAGATTTCTAATGAAATGTTTGATCCAGCAACTAACATTTAAATGTGTAAAATGTATTTTACTCTCATATTAGACTGTTACACACAGCAAGTACATATATATAAATGCATGCATGGTTATAGCTATTCTCATATCCTGAAAGAAAACAACATTCATTCAATTTGAAATCTTATCTATAAATAACCAACTGATTACGAAAAGAACGTTAAGTAAAAATAATGAACATATCAAGTTTAAAATTAATAGTTCTAGTACATTATACATGTATATCTGTATAGCTGACTTTTATATATTTCGCAAACAAAATAGCAATGTTTACCGTAGTAACCCTCCCAGCGGGTGCATATGCACTAAACGGCATGTATTCGGGATGGGAGCTTGATGTATTGTACTGACTCTGGAACACCAGCGTGCCATTTAGTGCCTGCACTGTCACTATATTGGCGTCCATGTTTGTACTGAAAAAAATATTATCTATATATTAGCCAATACAAGATACTAAAACATAAACATTTTATTTATTATTTTTTTACATATTCTAATTATTGATTAATTTCGTAAGTTGAAAGTCCTCAAGTATGTCATTTTAAGTTTTGTCGTCAATGTTATTATTTTAACAGAAGCTACAACATATAGATTTTGAATTAAAGCAAGTCCATAAATGGGGTTTAATTCCACTTTCTCCACATGCCAGGTTAAATATGGTATCCAGTTTTATTGGTGGTGAAGACCTTTATTATAAGATACTTGATTTGATATTAAAACTGCTAACTAAACGTGTTGTTTGCCATTTTATATCAGAAAGTACTTTTCCCACGGATAAGTAATTTATTTCAACCTTTAAACTGGAGTAACCATTATAACATGTATACTATATACTTAGTGTCACATACATGTCACTATATACTTACTTACAAATACATGTCACTATATACTTAGTTTCAAATACATGTCACTATATACTTACTGTCAAATATATGTCACTATATACTTAGTGTCAAATACATGTCACTACATATTTACTGTCAAATATATGTCACTATATACTTATTGTCAAATACATGTCACTATATACTTACTGTAAAATACATATTACTATATACTTACTGTCAAATACATGTCACTAGATACTTACAGGCAAGTAATGACATATGTATCTACTGAAGTACTAGTTCAACCAAGAAGCATATTATCAGGGATATATATTTCATACATATGCATTTTAAGTGCTATTTACAATTGGAACATTTCGTATTCTTCAGTGTTAGCTTTACTATATTTATATCCTGTCGAAACTTTTAAAATCTTTCTTCTTTCAGATTGATCCAGTGGCGCTAACCGGCAGTGAAAACGAAATCATGATACGGAATCCCAACGTCGTTGATTACTCCCCAGTCATTAAACACATCAACATTGTTTCGTTATAAATGGAAAATGACGGCGATTTTTCTGTTGATTTGGTTAATAGGTCCCTTGAAACTAACAGAAATATCTAAGGATATGATTCAAAGCTAAACGGTGATCGTAACCTAAATCTGCCAGCCAACAGATGGATGTCAAACATTCCTGTTTCGCTAAATGGTAATGTTGGCATCCAGAATTCGTCTGTTCGCTCTTTGCTTAATACGATGACTTAAGAAATGGGAGCGAGTGTTTGTATACCAGTAAACTATGTTTAAGATTCCCAGTGTCGGTTTTGTTACTGTTCGGTCTATTGATGTGACCCTGTAGTTTGTTTTGTTACTGTTCGGTCCAATGCTGTGACCTTGTAGTTTATTATGTAACTGTTTGATCCAATGCTGTGACCCTGTAGTTTCTTTTGTTACTGTTCGATCCAATGCTGTGTTCCTGTAGTGTGTTTTGTTACTGTTCGGTCTGTTGGTGTGACCCTATAATTTGTTTTGTTTCTGTTCGATCCAATGCTGTTACCCTGTAGTTTTTTTTTACTGTTTGGTACAATGATGTGACCCTATATTTTGTTTTGTTACTGTTCGGTCTATTGATGAGACCCTGTAGTTTGTTTTGTTGCTGTTTGGTCCAGTGCTTAGGCTCTGTAGTTTCTTTTGTTACTGTTCGATCTAATGCTGTGACCCTGTAATTTGTTTGTTTTGCTATTGTTTGATCCAATACTGTGACCCTGTCGTTTGTTTTGTTACTGTTCGATCCAATGATATGACCCTATAGTATGTTTTGTTACTGTTCGATCCAATGCTGTGACCCTGTAGTTTGTTTAATTACTGTTTGATCCAATGCTGTGACCCTATAGATTGTTTTGTTATTGTTCGATCCAATGCTGTGACCATGTAGTTTATTTTGTTACTGTTCGATCCAATGATGTGGCCCTATAGTTTGTTTTGTTACTGTTCGACCCAATGCTGTGACCATGTAGTTTGTTTTGTTACTGTTCAATCCAATGATGTGACCCCATATTCTGTCTTGTTACTGTTTGATCCAATAATGTGACCTTGAAGTTTGTTTTGTTACTGTTCGATCCAATGATGTGACCCTATAGTTTGTTTTGTAACTGTTCGATCCAATACTGTGATCGGGTAGTTTGTTTTGTTACTGTTCGATAAAATGCTGAGGCCCTGTAGTTTGTTTTGTTACTGTTCGATCCAATGCTGTGACCCTATATATTGTTTTGTTACTGTTCGATCCAATGCTGTGACCCTGTAGTTTGTTTTGTTAATGTTCGATCCAATGCTTTGACCCTATAGTTTGTTTAGTTACTGTTCGATCCGATGCTGTTACCCTGTATTTTGTTTTGTTACTGTTCGATCCAAAACTGTGACCCTATAAATTTTTTTTTTTCTGTTCGATCCAATGCTGTGGCCCTATAGTTTGTTTTGTTACTGTTCGATCCAATGCTGTGACACTATAGTTTGTTTTGTTACTGTTCGATCCAATGCTGTGACCCTGTATTTTGTTTTGTTACTGTTCGATCAAATGCTGTGACCCTATAGTTTGTTTTGTTATGTTCGATCCAATGCTGTGACCATGTAATGTGTTTTGTTAATGTTCGATCCAATGCTGTGAAATTATAGTTTGGTTTATTACTGTTCGACCCAGTGCTGTTGCCCTATAGTTTGTTTAGTTACTGTTCGATCCAATGCTGTGACCATGTAGTTTGTTTTGTTCCTGTTCATTCCAATGCTGTGACCCTATAATTTGTTTTGTTACTGTTCGATCCAATGCTGTGACCTTATAATTTGTTTTGTTACTGTTCGATCAAATGCTTTGGCCCTATAGTTTGTTTTGTTGCTGTTCGATCCAATGCTGTGATCGGGTAGTTTATTTTGTTACTGTTCGATCTAATGCTGTGGCCCTATAGTTTGTTTTGTTACTGTTCGATCAAATGCTGTGACCATGTAGTTGGTTTTGATATTGTTTGATCCAATGCTGTGACCCTATAGATTGTTTTGTTATTGTTCGATCCAATGCTGTGACCATGTAGTTTATTTTGTTACTGTTCGATCCAATGATGTGGCCCTATAGTTTGTTTTGTTACTGTTCGATCCAATGCTGTGACCATGTAGTTTGTTTTGTTACTGTTCAATCCAATGATGTGACCCTATAGTCTGTTTTGTTACTGTTTGATCCAATAATGTGACATTGTAGTTTGCTTTGTTACTGTTCGATCCAATGATGTGACCCTATAGTTTGTTTTGTTACTGTTCGATCCAATGCCGTGACCCTATAGTTTGTTTTGTTATTACTTGATCCAATGATGTGACCCTATAGTTTGTTTTGTTACCGTTTGATCCAATGATGTGACCTTGTAGTTTGTTTTGTTACTGTTCAATCCAATGATGTGACCCTATAGTCTGTTTTGTTACTGTTTGATCCAATAATGTGACATTGTAGTTTGTTTTGTTACTGTTCGATCCAATGATGTGACCCTATAGTTTGTTTTGTTACTGTTCGATCCAATGCTGTGATCGGGTAGTTTGTTTTGTTACTGTTCGATAAAATGCTGAGGCCCTGTAGTTTGTTTTGTTACTGTTCGATCCAATGCTGTGGCCCTATATATTGTTTTGTTACTGTTCGATCCAATGCTGTGACCTTGTAGTTTGTTTTGTAAATGTTCGATCCAATGCTTTGACCCTATAGTTTGTTTTGTTACTGTTCGATCCAATGCTGTGACCCTGTATTTTGTTTTGTTACTGTTCGATCAAATGCTGTGACCCTTTAGTTTGTTTTGTTATGTTCGATCCAATGCTGTGACCATGTAATGTGTTTTGTTAATGTTCGATCCAATGCTGTGACCCTATAGTTTGTTTTGTTACTGTTCGACCCAGTGCTGTTGCCCTATAGTTTGTTTAGTTACTGTTCGATCCAATGCTGTGACCATGTAGTTTGTTTTGTTCCTGTTCGTTCCAATGCTGTGACCCTATAATTTGTTTTGTTACTGTTCGATCAAATGCTTTGGCCCTATAGTTTGTTTTGTTACTGTTCAATCCAATGCTGTGATCGGGTAGTTTGTTTTGTTACTGTTCGATCAAATGCTTTGGCCCTATAGTTTGTTTTGTTACTGTTCAATCCAATGCTGTGATCGGGTAGTTTGTTTTGTTACTGTTCGATCTAATGCTGTGACCCTATAGTTTGTTTTGTTACTGTTCGATCCAATGCCGTGACCCTATAGTTTGTTTTGTTATTACTTGATCTAATGATGTGACCCTATAGTTTGTTTTGTTACCGTTTGATCCAATGATGTGACCCTGTAGTTTGTTTTGTTACTGTTCAATCCAATGATGTGACCCTATAGTCTGTTTTGTTACTGTTTGATCCAATAATGTGACCTTGTAGTTTGTTTTGTTAATGTTCGATCCAATGATGTGACCCTATAGTTTGTTTTGTTACCGTTTGATCCAATGCTGTGACCATGTAGTTTATTTTGTTATCGTGACGAGTGTTTTAAATGTGGCTAGAGTTTTTGCCATATCTTTGGCATACATACGAATACATGCAACGAAAGTATATAGAAGGTTATATCTAGTGAAACAAATACACATATCCTAATTTTTTTTTTAAAAAAAGCCAGAAACCAGTTCTGAAAGTTTCACATCTTAATGTTAACTTGTTGAAAGTGTACATACTGTATACGAAAATGAGATCGGAGGTACGGACAGGTGGACAGACAAGTTGTACCATAGATATCAGCTCACAAGAAAGGAGCTCTATTAAACATCTTCTATCTATTGCAAAGAAAGGCATGTTGATAGTGTATACCCATAATGACATCAACAAAAACAAACAAAAAACACGGCTTCCGAATTATGGAAGGACATTACATTACCATGGAACAATACAAACAGTATTTAGTTCGTTTAGAAATGTATCATGTGAATTAGTACTAAATATGGTCAACAGTACAATACGAATTAATACAACAATGTTTCAGCCATTGGCAAACATACGTTTAAACGGGAGTTCCCCTCGAAGGAGAGTGGAACATGTGTTAGATAGGTCGATACTGGTGGTGTATTAATTAATTTTCTAGTTATGATTCCCTTATGTTTATATATAACTATTCATGAGACGAATCGACAAATTTGTTCGTTCAAACTGATATAAAACCATCGTAAGTGCACCCTTGGTAATAGCTAGTACTTAAACCTTAAAGCAAGCCATACAAAACAAAATTCGCTTCAAAGCAGAAACGTTCCACACAGGTTCACAACGTACAGCTCACTTTATAGAACTAGCGATAAGCAGCAACGGTAAACACGAACAGAAATTAAAGTAAATTAAACTGGACGTGATTATCTTAATTTGACAGTATTATACAAAAAAGGCACATTAATACATTGTATTAATGTTATTTACAAAAAAGAACAATAATACGGAAAAATACCACAAACGAGTTACATGACCCCCACTAAACATCTAATGAAGACAAAATCTAATTTCAAGAAAAAAAAACCCTGACTATTCCGTGCCGGATAGTTTCTATGCCATTTCATTCTTGCTTCTCTCTGTCGATGCACAAAACATGCTTCGAGCACGTATATCTAACTAAGTACAACAAATGAAATGAAAATGAAAAATATTTGTGATAACGTTTGGGTTATACATATAAAAGCAGCCAGTTCAGATATATATCCGAGACGTGATGGTTGTTGACAAGTTTAGATATAGCAGTTGAATAGTACGAGATCTTAAATATACACAATGCAGATTGTAAAGAATGGGGACCAACGTTCGAAAACATTTACTTTAAGCTCATCATGAATCAATAACCAAAACAAGAACTCAAACCCGCACCTACTTCAACACAACACGAAAACAAACTATATATGAATGTATAACATGCATAGCCGTTAACGTGCCTGACTGTCAAATAAGGGGTCGTGAGTCTGAATACCCGCCCGACCATAGTAACAGTTTAGCGGCCTAGCGGTTCATAAGATTGATAGGTATATGCACTGTCACATAAAGGTCCAAAAGCCATACAAACAAACAAAAAACTCCAATAACCATCATGGAGCTCTCAGTGGCGCCACTGCAGAGCTTAAACGATTCTTATGGCAAAAAATATATTAATTAGTTGTAAATAGAAGATTTTAAGTAATGGGCAATATTCATATTACAGACTTCTAAATACGGCTGCAATCGATTTGAAACTTTTACACGCACACACATATGGTAGTTTAAAATCGTGTGTAGTAACTTAAAGAGGTAGCTACATATATTATATAAAAATGTTTAAAATACACAAAAACAAATCTAATCTGACATTTCGTACACGATCAATATATATATGTATTTATGAACAAGAGGCATGTAACTGAGCTGTTTATATGTAGACAGATAACATAATTTTAGAAACAAAGAAGAACATCAATTGCTAGGTATGAACAAAAACGTACTTTTAGAAACAAAGAAGAACATCAATTGCTAGGTATGAACAAAAACATACTTTTAGAAACAAAGAAGAACATCAATTGCTAGGTATGAACAAAAACATAATGTTAGAAACAAAGAAGAACATCAATTGCTAGGTATGAACAAAAACGTACTTTTAGAAACAAAGAAGAACATCAATTGCTAGGTATGAACAAAAACATACTTTTAGAAACAAAGAAGAACATCAATTGCTAGGTATGAACAACAACATGCTTTTAGAAACAAAGAAGAACATCAATTGCTAGGTATGAACAAAAACATAATGTCTCGGAGTGTGATTGTCTTTTCTAACTATCAAAGTCTAAACTGGATAATAATTTTGTCTACTTCATTATATATATATATATATATATATATACGGCATATATAGGGTACAATAGGCAGGCATTACAGCATATTTAGGGTATAATTGGTAAATAATATTACAGCAACAATTGGGGTACAATTCCTAACCAAAACTTTAATTTGACCCGGGAATTATTTTTGATATTACATCAGGTAGTCTTAAGCCTCTTTGTAAATTGGATTTGTTAGTTATTTCCAGTTAATATCATGCAGCAATTAATGGTTTTAGCAAGTATATAGGCAATCGTCTTGTTATTTTGGTTTAAAGTTAAACAGGTATCTCTTTATGAATCAGTTTGAGTTAATGACGCAATATTTGGATTAATGCAGATCACAATAGTATATGGTATGAATTCATTAAAGTGAATGTGAATGTAAAAAACAGAGTTCAAGACATGTTTTATATGTGATATCAACGTGAATAAACATGTTTTATATATCAAGCTATGTTGCCTTTTGATACCAGTAACCATAACCGTACAATTCTAATGATGACTGTAATCGGGTTGATTGTATAAAACAAACAAAACATCACTGAAAATAACACACAGAAAAACTCACAACGGAACAATTTTGTTCCACATACAATAAATATCTAGAAACAATAATTAATATGCTTTCCCGAAGACATTTTACATTTTAAGATACAATTAAGCAACGATATATAGAGTCTCGAAGCGCGAATTTTCCCTGACTATGTATGAAGTTCAAAAATGATATACGCTTGTGTCACTAATAAGAGACGTGGCATTTGAGGGAAACAGCCATCAAAACAACACAAAGATGATCTATACATGTATATATATATCAAGCAAGTACAATACAAACAGTAGGAGTGGCAACAGGGCTCTCCCGCTGTGGAACCGCGAAAAGCAAAACTGCCACTTGACAACATAAATCTGGGTAATGGGTTTACACAACCTCGCCCTTCCCCGTCGACACGTGATCATACGTGACATTGTAAATTGTAAGACTACCAGACTGTTTGTATATAAACACGGCAGCATACACATGTACAGGGTGTGTAATACAGAAATGCTTGTTCTGATATTTATATTACATAAAACTATTCGTTACACGTCCTTAAAGAACACACACGTCAAATCCCGTTTTATCAACATACACACGTTAACTTGACAATTAAACAAGTCATAAGTTGTATCAAGTAACCAGACGAAAGACGGAATTCAGAATAAGGTAAACAAGCAGAAGTCTTGTTTTAGTGTGCATCCAAAGGGAACAGAGTACATGTATCAAATACTATCCACTATTTGGCCGCAACATGCCAATTGTATGTATCGTATAACAGTCCAAATACATCATGATTCATTTTTAGGTTTTAATTTGATTTATTGTCATTCATGTTTATAATACCGTTGAAACGATAAATACAATGTACCAACATGTATTATAATTTATCCAGTACTTTGATACAGGGAGTTCAAGTGTTGCATACGCAGGATAATTGCCTACCGTGAGTGATCACTCTTGTACAACAGCTTATAGTTGACTTTCTCTATTTATGACATTTTTGACGTGTTAGACAAAAAAAAAATTAAATAAAAAAAATTTTTTTAGTAACATTTCAGAAACACATTATGTTATGACAGAGACAAGGCAAACACTGATCACTGATGTGTATGATGTTTATAGTTTTCAATATTTATACACGCTTTGCATACAATCACAAATTCTGCAGTTATCAACCACGTGTATAAAAAGTTTACCACACATTCATTCAATCAAAATGCCTATAATGTTCATGTTCATGTGACACTAGATTATTTATTTCCAAGCCCACGGACTATGAGTATGGTATGCTAAATATAGTTTTATAGCGAGCAGCGTACACAATATACCTCGTATCAAACCACGCATTATCCAGAAAATATACAAATACAATATAAATCATTCAAGCCATATACTGGAAACATATTCAGTGGTTATAAAAGAGCAAACAAGAATAAGACACCCTATTCTTTCTTTCATTATCAGTTTACGGTATAGTTGTAATATAAAATACATCAATACGGCGTCTTCATGGGCTGAAGTTCAGTTTTGCGAAAAAAAAAACCCCGTTCAAATGATTGCTGCATGTGGAACTGTTATGATGTGAAAGGGTCGGGCATTGATGGAAGATACGAGGCGTTTAATTCAGAAATCGATATAGTAATTTAAATAACCAGTGAAGTTACATGGCTGCGCTGTGTGTTATTTGTTTGGTGTTATTCTGATGGTTTGCTCTAGTTTTAAAAACGTGGTGACGGAAGGAGCGAATGTAAGGAGCGAATGTGGAATGTAGTTGGTAAAACTGCATTGATGTTAGTAGTTCAAACCAAATACTAAACTAAACACTGAGCTTTATTATCCATTTGATTGTATGCAAAGGATCGAGTTCATTACGCAGTAACTTGATTTTAAATGTGATATATTGTAATAACCATTTATTTAATAGAAAGTCAACATCACGTGTGGCTTTTTATGTAGCAATATATTCATACAACATTGAGAAAAAAACACACGCAAGTCTGATAAATAGACGATTAAGTTGAATACTAATATAACACCTGGAGTGTTTTCTCAGCTTGGGTACTGGTGCGTTTTATCTACCCCTTACAATTCATCTGATTTTCTGACACGATATCTCTTCGTTAAATCCAGATGACATATTGAACGCCATTTCTTGCTACGCCTACCGATACATTACACCAATAATATGTCCATAATAGTCCAATGTACATATTTGACTAAAACTATTTATATAAGATAAAGTATAACGTCATTTTGATTCATTGCTATGAAATGGCCGATGGTAACTATTTAAGCCGTAACTTGATTGGCTAATCGATAGGACGCTTTGTGGACTGACGTGCTATTTGTATCCCCGCTGATGTAGAAATAGGACATAATTCTATATTTAAGCAGAAATAGGACACAGATCTATAATAAAGCAGAAATAAGACATATTTCTATAATAAAGCAGAAATAAGACATATTTCTATATTTAAGCAGAAATAGGACATATTTCTATATTTAAGCAGAAATAGGACAGAGATTTATAATTAAGCAGAAATAGGACATATTTCTATATTTTAGCAGAAATAGGATACATCTTTATATTTAAGCAGAAATAGGACACCTCTTTATATTTAAGCAGAAATAGGACACCTCTTTATATTTAAGCAGAAATAGGACACCTCTTTATATTTAAGTAGAAATAGAACAGTTCTTTATATTTAAGCAGAAATAGGACATATTTCTATGTTTAAGCAGAAATAGGATACATCTTTATATTTAAGCAGAAATAGGACACCTCTTTATATTTAAGCAGAAATAGGACACCTCTTTATATTTAAGTAGAAATAGAACATTTCTTTATATTTAAGCAGAAATAGGACAAAGCTCTATATTAAAGCAGAGGTCAGCATATTTAAGAGGAAACCTCATCATTTGCACCACTGTTTACAACTTTATGAATTGAAGATGATATTTCTGCATGATGTCAATGTACTCAATTAGAGCTAAAGTCAACGCCTTTGCCAAAATTTCTATCCGAGACAGTTTCTGCCAATACGCGAACTGCCAAATAATATCAGATATTGGAACTACTTTAATATAATATGTCTATTGCGTGCCTTTTGGTTCACATTTTTATTGAAAATATAGCTTTGTGCATTTCCATAGGGTAACTCGAGAGATTCAGAAACGTCGATAACTTTACAAAAAAACATTATCATTGATGACATGTCATTAGAAATGCTCATGTGTATTGCAAGTTGTTCATTCCAGGCTACTTACTGTAAAGAAAAATATATTTTGAAGTTTTCCCTTACATAAATGATTATAAAGTTAATGATTATAAAATTTATGATTTTTAGAATCGTAAGTATATACTCTTTAACTGTAACTGATGGTTGTTCTAGCGTGTGATGACGTAAAAAGAGGAACTTACACGAATGCTCACAAAATATAATTATATTATTCGAAACTCTGTCGAGTATTATATTATTTTTGACAACGATTTTTTTATTTTTCATTTATCATAAGGAATGAAAAATATATTTTTCCAAAATGTTACAATATGAGTTATTGCCAGTCCACGTATGACATCGATGTATACAAATGACGTCACTGGCGATGACGTATTGACGTCATTTTTAGATGTTCGGCTAAGTTAGAAAGTAACTCACGCACGTGAGCCGAGTTATACGCAAAACACCGAGTGATAAATCGGTAGTAATACTACAATCGGATATTATAATAATGATATATGTCATGTTCTTTACACTCATGCAAGAAATACATTAAGAGAAGCAACAGGGTCGTAGCTCGGCAATTTTGCAAGTAACTCAGGGAATGAGTGTGTGAAGATGATACCCACTGCCACTTGTTGGAGTCCGGCGCGTCTGCCCCTTGGTAATTGTTTAGAAATTGAAGTAGAGATGGTGACTTATTGCGTTTGTTTGTATTTTTTTTTCAAATTTTATTCCTTATTGGGCCAGAACATATTATTTAAAAATATTTACCTATCTCTGGAAACTCTAAATAAAGTCAAAGTAAATACTGTTGCTTTATGCATGGACAAGTTAATTGTGAAACTTTAAAGTAATTTGTAACCCCCTCATGCTTTTCAATGTTTATGCTTTGGTTTCAAATTTTGCTCGGCAAAGTATCTGAGTATGCCACACTACGCGCCTAAGCAGTGTTGCATAGCAATCATCACGGATACTGCGACCAGATGGAGATTCGAACTCATGACGCCCGGATTGATAGTCAGATGCGCTATTGATCTCGTGTATTATAATATGGATAATTAAAATATCAAAATAAAATAGTACTTACTAATTTGCATATGATAAAGTGACATTGTATCTCTTTAGCTTTATTGCGTCAAATGGAAATGTTTCCCATTTTCTCTTGACATAATCTATCACTTTATTGGCTGAACCGACTCCGGACATGTGAACACATTTGGTGATAACTCTGCAAGAAAATAAAAACAGTGTGTAGATTGCTTGCAACTGGAAGAAGTCGACTGGATTTCAAACATATAATCAATAAGACCAAGTGTACACGGCATGAAAATAGTATGAAAACCAGTCAAGTTTCAAAATCTGAGTCTTCAAACTTATGAGTACCTTAGCATGTTCGTCATTAATACGTACTTAACTGGTGTCCGTCTCCGTTACAGAATCTCGCTTATCATCATTATATGAGGCAATATGAGCCAATATGTGAAGTGGTAGACAAATGAGACAGCAACGCAAAACAAATGGTCAAAGTTGTGTTAAAACCAAATAAAACACCAGGTTCAATTATCGGACCATAGCGATGGTACCAAGCAGACAATTCATGTTAAAGCAAACATGATACACCCGATAGAGTAATCGGATGTTTTAATGACATGGAGTCATACACGCAATGATGTTTTATCCATGTTAATTGTAACTAATGTTCAAGTTTCTGTCCTGTTATATGATAATTTTGAGATGAATGGTTAGAATAATCGGATTACATGCTTCCCATCTAGTTGACTTATTGCAGTTACTTCCAACAAGTTACTTATTATCACATAGACTACTTCTAGTGTCTGCGGCTTTAATTAAATGTTCACGTTTCTTCTCGACTGTGACTGAGGTCTTAGCGTTCGAATTGGCAGTACGTGATGGACCAAAATGTGCAATAAAGATAACGTATTTTAAGTATAAACATCGAATACTGCTTTTTTAAGAAAATATATTGTAAGAAGTAAATATTTTATTGTGTTGCTATGACAACATATTGTTATTGTATCACGAAACACTTGATGCATTTTATAAGTAAATTCCTTCTGGGCTTCTAATGTATAATTACATCATGTTATAAAGAGAATTTACAGGAGAGTAAACGTTATTCATCTGGCAGAAAGAGGGAAACATAAAATGAGACACAGGGAGGAACAGTGCAGACTTTTCGACATTAACGCTCGTCAACGATTTAAAATTGTTGTCTTCATCAGAAGCGTAACAGCTCTGTCTGCATGTACAAATCGTCCGTTAACCATGGACTTATGTTTTCAATGTGGGAATAATTCTTATATAATATTAAACATTAAAGTAAAATTTATGAAGAAAAAGTGTAATATTTACAAAAATATCTTACTTCTGAAAATAAAAAACAACAAAAAAACCTTCCCTAAAATGTTTTATTTACAAATTTTAAAACAACCTACTTCATATGGTCTTCGTAGTTAAATACATCTTCGAGGTCGTCTTGGATCTTTTTACTGAATGCACTGTCGTAATCCTGCAAAAAGGTTAGACATAGTTTATACACGAAGGTTTACAAGTGTTTTACCTGTCTCAGTTCTTTTTTCTATAATGTGTTGTCCACAAACGTATATTCAATGGAATACATATAGTATAAGCAGATATAATTAAGTACTCGCTTTTTGTCATTCGGTATTCAAGTAATGTTACACAATATGTGAGGTACTTAAGGTTATGGCTAGGTTTATTGTCATAACGACTAATGGGCTATCTTCAGTTGACAATATACGTGTTATCAATTAATATTGGTTGACATGACTCATACTTAATTATGAAGTTTGTGGATAATTTCGAAAACACAGACTTTCTGTCGTGTTAGTGAAACACAATATACGCATTTGCACTTATCCATCAATTTACATATTTAGTGTCCATGTTTTTTTGGCTGTAAACACGCAAGTGCTGTTTTATGCCTAATAAAATATATGTTTGTTGTTTTGTTATGTTAAGACTACTATACAATTAGGTTATATCTAATTCCTTGTATACTTCTTACATTAATAAACTGTATGTACCATGCCTGTTCACCAAGCAAATGGTTTTTCTTATATTTGTTTTATTTAAGCCCTTCATTTGCATTCCCATGTATAATATCTTATTATATAAGACCGATGCATCGGTAAGTCCCGTGACGAATCCTTAAGTTGTAGTTTGTACAGCAAAACGCACAATTCTTCTTCACTTCCTGTTGCGTCATGGCGTCCAAAGCATAAAATTATGACGTTTTTTAACTCCATAAACAATCGAAAGTCTCGGCAAGAAGTATTTTATTAAAACATGACCAAAGTTTAAAATAGCCGTTCATGTGTATGCGTTCATAAAAATTGAACGACAAATTTCATTGTTCAATGAAGGAGTAGCTCCATGAATGTAAATACTCAATCAGTCATTCAGCGCAGGAGGAAGAGGTTGGGTATTGATTTAAACACAGCAGCTAACTATAAAACAACCCATCCTGACTTTCTAACTATTTCCAGCTTAATCATTGTTAAGACTATAACAAGACTGTCTTCATTATCTCCAAGAGAACAGTAGTGAGGTTTATAACTGTAGAACTGTGTTTTATATATAACGTCTTAGTTCCTTCACTTTATTTGCACGTGCTGTAACTTCAGGAGGAGGTCGTTTTGTATATTTTATGTTTCATGTTATCAAGTACAACATAAAAGAAGTAAACGTAATTCTGATGATCCACATGTGTTGTCAACAAGAGATAGGATATATAATTCGCTCACGGAAGTTTTATATGTTTCATAAAATGATATGGTTGTTATCCATAACTATATATTTATAGAATTTCCTCGGTATCTTATAACATGCTAAAATACTATAATGTTTTACTATGATATTATATACACTTCTATACCATTTGATTATAAATTAACTTTGGTGGTGCATGTTGTCTTAATGTGGGAAGAATAAAACCATCTGTCAAAATAGCTGCCCGTATAATTCATTACTTTGAACGTCAAATCTGTGTTGCATACGTTTTTCTACTGTATTTAAATTTTACTATTCGAACTTTAACGTCGTTTTCAATTTAATTTCTGTCATTCGGAAGAGACCATCGTTCACACTGATGGCAAAACGTATTTGCATATTACTCGTCTAAATGGTATTTCTGTCTTTACAGAATTTCCTTAACCCCATTAAATGAAATTGAAGTTGTTTAAATTGATAAATCATTGAACGGTTGCTGTATGTGCGGTAATGAAATGACTCGGTGTATTTGATTAACTAAATGTTGCAAAAACAATGCGCTTATCTGAATCACTTTGACGACAGGCTAATGCTGCCAGCATAACAACAGAGCCTGTTATAGATTGATGTCTTGAAACGGAACAATTTCGACGACTGGCAGTCGGCTGGGGTAACCTAATATAATGTTCGTTTCAATTTCACTCAAACAAAAAGTAACCCCATTAGAGTAATGCACCCGATTTGTTCTAAACGAAAAATGACGCAAATTGAGGAAATTGAATAAAGTAAGGAGCACTCCAAATTGACAGACATGACTTTAAATTTTACTGAACTAACACGTGAAATAATCATAATTAGAACTGCGATTTTACTGGCGAAGTGTCTTTCTGAATGCGTAATCTTAGGTGTCGGGGAAAACAACTTATTGAACATTCTATACGACGTTATACTGATAAAGATATTTTGAAAAAAATAATCTTAACTGCGATCATTACCGTTTCCATTATTCTGATTGGAGGATACGACACGTTACGATCTTACACATTTTTTTATATTTTACCATCAGTTTTGCCATAACACTGTCAAGGAACATACCAGAACTTATAAACATGTTCAATATGTATATTATTGTCATAAAACATCATATTAAAGCATATCAGAAAAAAACGCTATAATAATCTTAAAAATAATTTTATTTTTAAAATTAATAAAAAGCATCTCATTATCATTAATAAACACAATCCAAATGGTTTGGTATGCCAATTCTACCAAAACATGACAAAGTCAATATCTTTATTGGAGCGGTAATCCCAATTCTATAAATAGACAGCCTTTAAATACTTATTAACGACCTTCAAATCGTCATACAGAATCTTTCTAAATGAAACAAGTTTTATATTTTCACATTTCGAAAACTCCTGATATATACCCTTATATATCCCGAAATTTTATATTGAAATTGGTGTTTTTTACAATAAATTACAGGCTGACAAAAGTGAATTAATGCAAAAATTCTCAACTGTTAAAGATATTGTATATACATTTTTACTGCACACCGTTGCCAAAAAAACATTTGACCGAAACGTCTGTCCTGAACAATACTAAACAGAACAACGTGATGTGTCTAAGTTGTTAATCCAATATCTCAAATAAAGAGTTGTTAGCCATAACTATGCTCGTTTGCTTATTTTCTGATCCTACTAGCTTAGTTGGCAATGCGTCTGACTGTCAATCGAGGGGTTGTGAGTTCGATTCCCCATCCAACCACAGCCTTTGTGAGGTTTACAATGAACTTCCGTTGACGATCAATATCTAACTACCTCTGAATGTATGGGGAAGTAGACTTGCCGAGATCTAGTGTGTCTAGTAGAATGTATGGGGAAGTAGACTTACAGAGATCTAGTTTGTCTAGTAGAATGTATGGGGAAGTAGACTTGTCGAGATCTAGTGTGTCTAGTAATTAACTACCTCTGAATGTATGGGGAAGTAGAATTGCCGAGATCTAGTGTGTCTAGTAGAATGTATGGGGAAGTAGATTGTCGAGATCTAGTGTGTCTAGTAATTAACTACCTCTGAATGTATGGGAAAGTAGACTTGCCGAGATCTAGTGTGTCTAGTAATTAACTACCTCTGAATGTATGGGGAAGTAGACTTGCCGAGATCTAGTGTGTCTAGTAATTAACTACCTCTGAATGTATGGGGAAGTAGACCTGCCGAGATCTAGTGTGTCTAGTAGAATGTATTGGGAAGTAGACTTGCCGAGATCTAGTGTGTCTAGTAATTAACTACCTCTGAATGTAAGAGGAAGTAGACTTACCGAAATGTAGTGTGTCTAGTAATTTACTACCTCTGAATGTATGGGGAAGTAGACTTGCCGAGATCTAGTGTGTCTCGTAATTAACTACCTCTGAATATATGGGGAAGAAGACTTGCCGAGATCTAGTGTGTCTAGTAATTAACTACCTCTGAATGTATGGGGAAGTAGTTTTGCCGAGATCTAGTGTGTCTAATAATTAACTACCTCTGAATGTGAGGGGAAGTAGACTTGCCGAGATCTTGTGTGTCTAGTAATTAATTACCTCTGAATGTATGAGGAAGTAGACTTACCGAGATCTAATGTGTCTAGTAATTAACTACCTCTGAATGTATGGGGAAGTAGACTTGCCGAGATCTAGTGTGTCTAGTAATTAACTACCCTTGAATGTATGGGGAAGTAGACTTGCCGAGATCTAGTGTATCTAGTAATTAACTACCTCTGAATGTATGGGGAAGTAGAGTTGCCGAGATCTAGTGTGTCTAGTAATTAACTACCTCTGAATGTATGGGGAAGTAGACTTGCCGAGATCTAGTGTGTCTAGTAATTAACTACCTCTGAATGTATTGGGAAGTAGACTTGCCGAGATCTAGTGTGTCTAGTAATTAACTATCTCTGAATGTATGGGGAAGTAGACTTGTCGATATCTAGTGTGTCTAGTAATTAACTACCTCTGAATGTATGGTAAAACAGACTTGCCGAGATCTAGTGTGTCTAGTAATGAACTACCTCTGGATGTATGGGGAAATAGACTTGCCGAGATCTAGTGTGTCTAGTAATTAACTACCTCTGAATGTATGGGAAAACAGACTTGCCGAGATCTAGTGCGTCTAGTAATTAACTACCTCTGAATGTATGGGGAAATAGACTTGCCGAGATCTAGTGTGTCTAGTAATTAACTACCTCTGAATGTATGGGGAAATAGACTTGCCGAGATCTAGTGTGTCTAGTAATTAACTACCTCTGAATGTATGGGGAAGTAGACTTGCCGAGATCTAGTGTGTCTAGTAATTAACTACCTCTGAATGTATGGGGAAGTAGACTTGCCAAGATCTAGTGTGTCTAGTAATTATTCACCGACTTGCAGATTCCATGAACGATGACTATGAGCACTGACCGCCTTGTTAAATACGGGTCACAGCATCCGTGATGATTGATATACAACATCGGGTCTCATTGTCATTCGTTTCACACCGCTTATTAAAGTAGAAACGTTATCAAGTGCTTGTAGAGATGGTGTGTTCAAATAATGTTTACCTTAACCGAGGAATGATTGGCTAGATTCGTTTTTCGCCTGGTAACATGAAAAGGAAGCTTTTAAGATGACAAATGCTATAGAAACAAATAACATTTGCTCAATAAAGTCTCGAGTGTCTCGTGGGAACGTTTCGTTTCATGATTATTTTTCCTTCGTACAAAAACTTAACTGAGAAACGCATGTTATCATGAAGTACTGAAAACACGACATCTTGTTTAAAATCCAACCAGACATATTTCTTATATCCACTTATATATATTTTTTAAATTTCCAGACTGTTTACGAATCTGCACACATCCAAAATTCAATTAAAATTATTGTAGTCGACAGATCGACTCTGTGACGAAGAAGATGCAATTATCGATCGATTCCAACGTTTGTTGACGACGCAATGTCTAAACATTCATTTAATTAAGCTTCAGTGACATTACTTCTTGAAGTTTAACTGCTCTGTCCGAGGGATTTGTGCTTGGATTATTAATGAAAATGATAAAAATGACAAACGTATTTTTTTCGCATTTTATTTGAAGAATGAATCAGGTTTTCGAATAATTTTAAATGCATTCTAAGTTCAAGGAACATAATTATAAATTATGTAACCGACTGAAAATGGAAGCATGACATGATATGTTCAACTTATAAGGTGAGCAAAGTTTAAGTTTATTTTCATTAACTTTCGCTCCATTACAAAGGAAACACAGAGCTTATTTATATCATTTTCGTGTCGTGTCAGTGTCCTGGATAGAACCAGGATAGAACCAAAATAAAACCAGGATAGAACAAAGATTAAACCAGAATAGAACCAGGATAGAACAAGGATAGACCCAGAATAGAACCAGGATAGAACAAGGATAAAACAAGGTTAGAACCAGAATATAATCAGGATAGAACCAGGATAGAACCAGTACAGTCCCAGGACAGAACAATGTAAGAACCAGAAAACCAGGATAGAACAAGGATAAAACCACGTCAGAAAACAGGATAGACCCACGATAGAACCAGGATAGAATAAGGATAAAACCAGGTTAGAAACAGGGTAGACCCAGGATAGAACCAGGATAAAACAAATATAAAACCAGGTTAGAACCATAATAAAACCAGGATAGAACCAGAAATGAGTATTGTATTTACGAAGCTATCGGTTCGAACCTAGGATCGAACTTATGAACTCTGACGCAGTCAACAAACACTCTATTGACTGCACCGCCGCCTCAAGCACGGCTGTATTATGTTAGTATTATAAGCATATCTTAACATATATATATATGTAAATGATATGTTTGTTTATATACATGTATGCATATATATATTTATATTTTAAAAATATATGTTGACATAGGTAGACCTTGTGACATATGATACTTAATAATCCAATATGTTAACATAGGTAGACCTGGTGACATAAAATACATACTTATTTAGATGGGAAAAAACATCTGGCTTCGGCAAACTGATATACCTAAATTTTACAATAACATTAACTCACGTTATTACATACTGGAATGAAGAAAAATGCAAACAAGTGGTAGCGATTGTCCTTAAAGAAACACAGTGTGAACACAATTATTGCTGCATAACGTAGAAGTATTACATGTAACAGTAGTAGCGGTAGTCATTCATGAAACATAGAGTAAACGCACATACTGCTACATAACGTAGAACAGTAGTCGCGACAGTCCTTCAAGAATCACAGGGTAAACACACTTACTGCTGCATAAAGTAGAATTATTACATGAAAAAGTAATAGCGACAGTCCTCTAAGAAACACAGGGTAAACGCACTTACTGCTACATAACGTAGAACTATTACATGTAAAAGTAGTAGCGACAGTCTTTCAAAAAAACACAGGTTTAACGCACTTACTTCTGCATAAAGTTGATTATTACATGTAAAAGTAATAGCGATAGTCCTTAAAGAAACAAAATGTAAATCCGCTTATTACTGCATAAAGTAGAACTATTACATTTAAGAGTAGTAGCGATAGTCCTCCAAGAAACACAGGTTAAACGCACTTACTGCTGCATAAAGTAGATTATTACATGTAAAAGAAGTTGTGACAGTCCTTCAAGAATAACAGGATAAACGCACTTATTGTTGCATAAAGTGGAATTATTACATGTAAAAGTAATCGCGACAGTCCTTCAAGAACACAGCGTAAACGCACTTATTGCTGCATAAAGTAAAACTATAATGTAACAGTATTAACGATAGTCCTTCAAGAAACACAGGGTTAACGCACATATTGCTGCATAAAGTAAAACTATACATGTAACAGTAGTAGCGATAGTCCTTCAAGAAACACAGGGTAAACGCACATATTGCCGCATAAATTGGAATTATTACATGTAAAAGTAATTGCGACAGTCCTTCAAGAACACAGGGTAAACACACTTATTGCTGCATAAAGTAAAACTATACATGTAACAGTAGTAGCGATAGTCCTTCAAGAAACACAGGGTAAACGCACATATTGCTGCATAAAGTAGAATTATTACAAGTAAAATAGTTGCGACAGTCCTTCAAGAAACCAAAGGGTAAACGCACTTATTGCTGCATAAAGTATAACTATTACATGTATAAGTAACTGCGACAGTCCTTCAAGAACACAGGGTCAATGCACTTATTGCTGCATGAAGTAAAACTAAACATGTAACAGTAGTAGCAATAGTAGTAGCATAAAGTAGAACTATTACATGTAAAAGTAATTGCGACATTCCTTCAAGAACACAGGGTAAACGCACTTATTGCTGCATAAAGTAAAACTATACATGTAACAGTAATAGCGATAGTCCTTTAAGAACACAGGGGAAACGCACATATTGCTGCATAAAGTAGAATTATTACAAGTTAAATAATTGCGACAGTCCGTCATGAAACACAGGGTAAACGCACTAATTGCCGCATAAAGTAAAACTATAACATGTAAAAATAGTTGCAACAGTCCTTCAAGAAACACAGCGTCAACGTACTTATTGCTGTATTAAGTAGAACTATTACAAATAAAAGTAGTTGCGACAGCCCTTCATGAAACACAGCG
The DNA here is from genome assembly GCA_029582155.1 of Panopea generosa. Taxonomy (NCBI): domain Eukaryota; kingdom Metazoa; phylum Mollusca; class Bivalvia; order Adapedonta; family Hiatellidae; genus Panopea; species Panopea generosa. Next base: position 6,047,578 of record CM055910.1, read on the forward strand.
TACACGCTCTTATTGCTGCATAAAGTAGAACTATTACATGTAAAATAGTTGCGACAGTCACTAAAGAAACACAGGGCAAACGCACTTATTGCTGCATAAAGTAGAACTATTACATGTTAAAGTAGTAGCGATAGTCCTTCAAGAAATCCAGGGTAAACGCACTGATTGCTGCAAAAAGTAGAACTATTACATGAAAAAGTAGTAACGAATGTCCTTAAAGAAACAAAGGGTAAACGCAATGATTGTTGTATAAAGTAGAATTATTACATGTAAAAGTAATTGCGACAGTCCTTCAAGAACACAGGATAAAAGCACTTATTGCTGCATAAAATAGAACTCTTACATGAAAAAGTTAAGACAGTCCTCCAAGAAACACAGATTAAACACACTTATTGCTGCATAAAGTAGAACTATTACATGAAAAAGTATTTTCGACAGTTCTTCAAGAAACAGAGGGTAAACGCGCTTATTGCTGCATAAATTAGAACTATTAAATGTAAGAATAGTAGCGATAGTCCTTAAAAAAACACTGGGTAAAAGTACTTATTGCTGCATAAAGTAGAACTATTACATGTTAAAGAAGTAGCGATAGTCCTTTAAGAAACACAGGGTAAACGCACTTATTGCTGCATAAAGTAGAACTATTATATTTTAAAGTAATAGCGATAGTCCTTTAAGAAACACAGGGTAAACGCACTTATTGCTGCATAAAGTAAAACTATTACATGTTAAAGTAGTAGCGATCGTCCTTTAAGAAACATAGGGTTAACGCACTTATTGCTGCATAAAGTAGAACTATTATATTTTAAAGTAATAGCGATAGTCCTTAAAAAAACACTGGGTAAAAGTACTTATTGCTGCATAAAGTAGAACTATTACATGTTAAAGTAGTAGCGATAGTCCTTTAAGAAACACAGGGTAAACGCACTTATTGCTGCATAAAGTAAAACTATTATATTTTAAAGAAGTAGCGATAGTCCTTCAAGAAATACAGGGTTAACGCACTTATTGCTGCATAAAGTAAAACTATTACATGTTAAAGTAATAGCGATAGTCCTTCAAGAAACACAGGGTTAACGCACTTATTGCTGCATAAAGTAGACTATTACATGTTAAAGTAGTAGCGATAGTTCTTCAAGAAACACAGGGTTAATGCACTTATTGCTGCATAAAGTAGAACTATTACATGTTAAAGTAGTAGCGATAGTCCTTCAAGAAACACAGGGTTAATGCACTTATTGCTGCATAAAGTAGAACTATTATATTTTAAAGTAGTAGTGATAGTCCTTCAAGAAACACAGGGTTAACGCACTGCATGCAGATAACTGTTTCTTGTAAAAACTCTTCCACGAAACACACGACTAATGTCGTTGTTGCTGCATGTTACATGTTAAGGTAGAAGAATAAACGCATGGTAAAAACCTTTATACAGCAGAATTGTCACATGTAAAGTATTAGACTTAAATCCGCCATGAAATACGTGGTTAACACCCTTCAATTCATTGATTCGTAAAGACATCATGTTACATGTAAGTCTAGAAAATAAAATCTCCTTCACGAAACATACAGCTAACATCCTCTTTGCTACATGAAGTAAAACTGTTACATGTACGTCCTTCGCCAACAACAGAAATACATAATTAAAGCAATTATTTTTGCAAAAAGCAAAACATCAAGTAAAGGATGTTTAAATAAATGGTCAACGCCCTCATTGCTGCATGAAGTAAAAATGTTACATGTATATCTATTAGAAAATATCCGTCATGGTCAACGCACTTATTGGTACACGAAGCAGAACTGTTACATGTAAAAGTAGTATTAAAAAACCCTTAAAAAAAAATGGTTAACGCCCTAGCTGTTATACGTGTAAGTCCAGTAGAAAACTTCCTTCACAACCACCGAAATGAAGGGTTAACGTTCTAACTGTTAAGTGTAAGTCTAGCAGAAAACGTCCTTAACAATCACCGAAACAAATGGTTAACGCACTAACTGTTACTTGTAAGTCTAGTAGAAAACGTCCTTCATAACCACCGAAACAAATGGTTAACGCCCTAACTGTTACGTGTAAGTCTAGTAGAAAACGTCCTTAACAATCACCGAAAAAAATGGTTAATGCCCTAACTGTTACGTGTTAGTCTTGTAATAGTCCTTAACAACCACCGAAACAAATGGTTAACGCACTTTTTTCTGCATAATGCAGAACTGTAACATGTAAAAGGAGTAGAAAAAAGCACGAAACACATGGAAAGGTAGTTGTCAATCACATCGATGCAAATTTATTGATTAAAAAAAAAGTAAGTAAGTAAGTAAGTAAGTAAGTAAGTAAGTAAGTAAGTGAGTAAGTAAGCATGCATATGATATTAAGTTCGTAAGTAAGTAAGTCAGTAAAAACGTATGCATATAAAAGTAAGTTAGTAAATAAGTAGTTTAGTAAGTAAGTATGCGTATGATGTAAACATAATAGTATTTATATAAAGTCACGCTGTAAAGTTGCATTCTAATGTTTTATTGAAAATGTTTCTACAGAAACATTAGAAATAACAGACTTGTAATGAAAGAAACGATACGAATACTATAAGACAAAACACTCAGGCTGTTAACTTGATATCTCTAAGTCTCCAATTAAACCATTCGTCGCATATTGTACGTCAGGGAGAGGAAAGCTTACAGGATTAATGATAACGAATCAACAACAAATACTGCACTACACTATAGAATTAAAGCTTCTTTTACAAAAATATTGTTTAGCACGTGAGTATGAAATGGAAATTACCACAATCTTTGTGAATAAACGTCAGTATATAAATCTCTAGCAGACCTCATATAATATAGAATCACACACCTACTGTAAATCATTAATAACTTCTGGGACTTAGATTCATACACACTAATTAACTTTTTTTCTAAATAACAATTGTTTGTCATTGTATTATTTGCAAATGTTATGTTATATTCTATGTAGATATCTTGAATAAAATATTTTTAACCAAGATATAGCGGAGTACATGTACATGTATATTTTTGCTGAAGCTAGATTAAATTCAAATAAAAATAAGTTTATTACATATTATTGATCGATCTTATCATTAACAACCATACAGGCTGACAACTTTGTCTGACTGAAAGTACAACAAACAGAAAAGTGATTTTATGCATTCCAAATGTCTGCAACTATGTGCACACGATACTGTATTTGTCGTCTTATTTCTATGTTCAGTCCTGTTATTCGTTTAAATTGGCCACTAATGTGTTGCCTATTTTTAAATGAAGCTTCAATCGAAACTGGAAACCAGCAAAACTAAGTGGTAACGTATAAGGTTTTGCAAAAAGTTGAGTGCACCAGACTTTTTAGATGCATAGTCAATATCACGTGACGTGAAGTGACAAGAGAAAACAATTATTTATGATAGCTAGACAGCTGTTTGAAATCATTCAAACAGTCTCAATTACATAGCAATAGCATACATAAGAGTTATTCTTTCTTTTCTGTTTGATCACTTGATCAACATATTCCAACTAGTTACACTAATAGCACCGAGCACAAGTGTAGTTCCAGTTAACACATTGCAGTAAAGAAATTCTGTTAAAACAACAAGCGTATAAATAATGTCTCATTTTTAGTTTGCACGTATTGAACGGTTAGCTAAAAATATCCCCTGGATTCTGACTATGCAAGGAACAAGAAATGTCACATTAACTGAAGACACATGCTGATCTAGAGTGATAAACATGTGTACTAACGTACAGATGACGTCAGTGTCTTTGTAAAGAGAAATCCAGAATACGAGTAATCTATAAATGGAAGTGGCAGTTTAATGGTCAACATATTTTCAAAATAAAGGTCATTGGCTACGTCTGCTGTTCAATATAATTGTTCAATATATCTTATATTTTCTTAAATTTTGAGTAATCAAATTGCCAGAAAACAAAGTTTATTGTATTAAATAATTTGGTTAAGAAGCCAACCACGGTAGTTTTCATCAATTTTCGTTCAACACTATTAAATTATAGATCTACATGATGCAAATATGAAGTACAAGAGCCCCAGTTAGCTGATCCTTGTACATGGTTAAAGGTATTAATTATCATAGATTTGTGGTTATTTATAACACAAAAGGCTAAGAATAGGTTTGGGCATAAAATGAGAAAACTATATTTTGAAAAAAGAATGAACAGAGCAACAGAATCGATCGACTGAAGCTTTAAATTAAAGAAGAGCATGTAAACTGTATTAATGTTATGGGAATCAGGCGTTATAAACCAATGCTCTCCTTATATCAAAAAGTGGAGGATGCTCGAAATTTGTTTTAATTTAACCCTTTACTCCATAGATACGCGTTTTCCCGCACCAATCACAGAAGGCATTTGAAAACAGTGCAGGAAGAACTTCCTGCACTGTTTTCCACTCTGTCAGTTAATATAAACATAATTCACCCAATAATTCAAAAGCTTTCTATATTAGGTGTCCAAAGATGTCTATATTACAGGTGTCAAAAGGTGTCTATATATAGTAAAGGGTTAACTAGTTGTTTATTGTTGTAATAAAGTAAAACGAAGGCAATAACAATATATATCAACTGAAAACTAAAATATATTATACTATTAACTGCATATACTTTATGCAGTAAACTATTTAATTATTTTTTTCTCTAATTCCATTTTGTACGTGCATTGCTTTGCATTAACATTTATTAAATTTATGTAATTTCTCAAATGGAAGTAAACACTATACAAAACAAAGTTTTGTTCCGTCTGTCCTGTTTAAATATTTACTCCAAACGACGTCGCTGAACTATTTTATTAGTATTCCTACACGGAGTAAATACATATACTGTGTTGCCTTTTTCGTGGTAAAACGCCATAGTAACTGGACATGATAGTCGGTGGTTTTTAGCCATGATAGGCATCGGTATAGAAATTATACCACAGATGGTTTAACATCACGGGAACTTTTATAATTAAACAATCCGCTGGGAGTAGCAGTTCTGATTTATGTCCAGCTTCCAGTGTAAGATCAATGATTATATTCAAGAAATTTAACATTAATTCGGTTCATTTATTAAGCAATGCGATCACGAGGTCAGGGAACATATTGACAATCTGAAGTAAAGGCGATTTTAGTTTTATGAACACAATCTATTTAGGCAAAACATAAAGTTTATTCATATAATGGATATATAAAACTACTTCAATTTTAAAAATCGAATATTAAATGTGTCATTTTTTTCAAACTTTTGGTGTATGAGACTTTTTAATGCTTTTACAAATTCATAAAATATATCTTTGTTGAAATCCTTTTTTTGTTTTTAATAAGGAAATATGTCAACTGTTGATGCAATACACAAAATGAAGTATTTGTAATTGTTTCATTAAGACGATGTTTAATTGCAGGCATTAATATTTCAAATAAACACAAACAATTATTCCTTGTATCACTATTTTCGTGCAACTGTAAATTTAATCAGGGTAAACAAATTTTAATTACAAATTGTTATTTGCGTTACTTGCCACGAATATCTTCATTACAAACTACTCAAAGACTGGATTTAGCAATTAAACATTAAAATAAAATGCCTTGAGCCTACACATTTCCTCTCTATTGGTTAACTATTTTCCAGGAGGAGGGTTAATTTCATATCTAATAAATATGATTTAAAGTTATAACATCAAATTTGAAGGAGATTACACAAAATGAAGGTTCAATATATTCTCAATTAAATCATAAATGTACGTGTGTTTACCGTCTAAACAGTTTTACAAAATACCATTGTTAATATGTATTCATTCTCAATCATATATGCCATCTGGGCGCATACACTATAACAATGTATTACTAGTGTTTAACGTTTTCTAACGCCTCAAAATGCTATTGGCGTTTTTCTAACATAAACATTTTGAGAAAATCGGTATAAAAATGGCATGAGTGCGTTTTATCGGAAGTTGGATTCCAAGGAAAGTAAATATATTATTTAACCAGACAAGTGTTTATAAAATGACGACCAGACTGACTCCATGTTAAGTGTCTTTGTATGAACTGAATATCAATAGTAAAATTTATTGTGTGGTTGTACCATTGTCGATCTCTACAGAAAATTAGGATTTCTACAAGTAAGCTTGCCTTTTTCACGCAGGCGTTTTATTTCTTTCAATTTTAATCTTGTATGTCGACGTACCTCTAAAGCGAGATGAACTTTGAATTGTCCCTTCCGTTGACGTCATATAAAGATATTCATTAATATCAAATTGATGAACAGCTTTTATAAAAGATTCGTCTATCCCCTCAACTGTCTTATCATGAAAATCAACTAGATGCAGTGTAAAATTACCTGAACAGATTGAAAAATAAAATGTATATCCTTATACGTAATAGTTGTAGCAATCTTAGTAATGACTTTTCATTCTGAAAGTGAACATCTGTGCATAGGATCATTTACCGGCTTGGTTATCGGTTTGTCCTGTCAAAACCGTGACAAATACATTATTATCCCCTTCTCCCCATCTCTTTCTCTATTTCCCCATCTCTCTCTCTCTCTTCCACTCTTTCTTTTATTATTTTCAATCTCTAAAACAAGTATTATATATTTTAAAATAAGCTTTTCACAAACTTATATCATGAAGACAACAACGAATTACATAATCTACTTGATTCATCTTATGTCAAAATATATGTTATCGACGAATGCCGAGTCACTATTTACCTAGAAGTTATGAAACAACGGGAAACAGATTCTAAAAACGTCACAGATTTACTTCTGTATCCCTTTCATTATGTACTCTTGTTTTTGTGATTAATGTTAAATACATTAAAATGATGTACATTTTCTAATAACATACTACTTAAACTAATGACTTTTACTAAAAAAAACACTTTTTGTCAATATAGCATCACAGCTTAATATAATGAGCATTAGTATTATGTGCAAAAAAATGTATTATTCCAGTCTACCATGATGTTTCAACCATGAAACGTAAACAGACTGTTGCATTGAGATGTCAATGTCTCACATCAACAAAACATACCAATTGTTGTAACAGTTCATACTCATACTGCATTTGGACCACAAAACGGTTAAATTAAAATATTGAGTTATTCCCTCTCCCGACAAACGTGCTTGTCCTTGGTCTTTTGTACAGTCACACATTATAAATAAAACTTATTCCTCCAGTCGTTTTGTCCACATGCAATCAATCTTTATCAAGCGCGAACTAATTATTTATGACCCAGTTTTCAGTTTTTGCTACTTGTTAAATGTCTATTAACTCTGCCTTATGGTTATAAGTCGAAAATACTGCCGCGGAGGGAGATTCATTATTCATTTTTAGTTGAGTCAATACTGTTGTTTATATTGATTCTCTCTCTCTCTCTCTTCATAATCACTTTCATTTACTTTTTTCTCTTTCTTAACTTGTTTCTATTTTAATTTTCGTTTTGACATAACCGTTTTATTGTCATTATGTTTATGTTTGAACTGTAGGAAAAGGGTTGTACCTGATGTTGCAAGAACGTGTGGCTCGACCCATTTCGATATATATTGGAATAAAATATGTTAATACTAACTTTCAGTTATATGATGCAAAGCGTGAGCTAACCGAAACACTAACATACATTTCTTTCCTAGTAGGTTACGTACACACTGTGACATACATCGCAATACGTATTCATTAAGATGATGTATTCGATTTATTCTATAACATATTAATACTTTTGGTTATTTGACTACAACATGGCATACAATCAAGGCATTGGCTCTTATTTTAAAATAAGTTTAGTTCAAAATGGTATTTAAAAAGAGTTGTGGGTGTCGCCTTCATTACCGTAATTCATAAATACGTTTTAAATGTATTGTATGCATTCAACCAATAGGCATTACTAATCAGACATTTTGACCTAAATATTAACAAGACGAGCTGACAGGACACATGATAATTTGATAAAAGCTTTACTTAGCACTATTTCTAAAAAACAATATAGCTACTTTTGTTTAACTGAAAGAATAACGAGACGCCGGGTGAATTTCAGAGTCACAACTTCAAACTATTGTAAGCGATATGTACAGTTTTAGATAAACGCATGTAAAGGTAGTTCATTCATACTTTTGTAATGATCAAATTGACAAAACCATTAATGAAATACCATGACATGCGTATTACTTACAATAGTTTGATGGTGTGACTCTAACACCGGTGTTAATGTAAACTTTCAGCCTAACAATTAGATTACTCATTGTGTATTTACACCCTGAACTTGAACATGAGCATTGCATAAACGTGTTTCAATGTCATCAGTTCCTATTGGTATGCTAGAAAACCAAGGATGCGTATATCAGTATGAATCTTTGAATAGTCTTTTTCATATTTCCTAAGTAAGCATGACATCGCTAGTTAAATGAAAACAGTTGATAATTTCTTTAAAATAACTAAGTTTTGGATTGACTTCGTAATATTTGGATGATACTTTCTACTTATCCTCATTTATTCATAATCACAGACATAAGTGTAAATAACGAGCCGATGCGTGAACAAAGGTAAAATACATTCCAATATGGCCTATTGGGACGATCAAAGACTATACTGATTCTTGTTTCTTGTTTTCTGACCTTTCTGTAAACGTGCTTCACTTTATAACAAACACATGTGATACTAACGAAAGAGAAAGTATCAAAACAGTACCGCAAATGTAAACAAACAATCATACTGGAATAAAGGCTGTTATAGTGGCAAATAATTAATAACAAACTGTGATTTGTTTGTACTGTAAGACGTACACGTAATATGGATTTGTTGTGGAATGTATAAACTGTTTTTACAGATACATTTGGTTTTGTACCGCGCATTTTATATCTGTTTTATGGACAATACCAAATAACTTGTACTGTTTATGACAAATAAACTTTTGTTTAAAAAATTACTACCGCAGCTCAGAGATAAGTTTTTTATATTTAGTAATAATAAAACAACATCTATAACTGCAGAATAGTTACAGCTTAAAAAAGGCACGTTACATAAACTGTTACATGCTTTCTTATTAACGGATTCGTGTATTTCCACTTGTAATTAATCATTATTATGCTTTATGAGAGACAGGTGTCCTCCAAACACATATGTCCTTGAGGCCTATCAAACAACCTTTGCGTGCATTTAAATTGAGAATAACAAAACCAAATTACCTGTTTTATGCTGTACATGTTGCTGGAATAATTCGAGTTTTTTGGCAATGTCACAATGACAGGAATGTCGTCGTTTTTATAGACTGTCTTTCTGACAAGATAGCCTATCACAAGTCCCAGACCGAACACAACAATCACTGTTAATATTTTGATCACAAGTGGTTTCTTCTCACTGAGTGCACACGAACAGCCAGGACATGTAAGCTGTTGAACTTGTCCTTCAAGATTTTTATACTCGATGTCTATGTTTTCTGAGTCGGCCTCCCATCTCGATACCTGTTTACCCGCCGTGTAGCGACCCTTCGAAGGCATCCTGAAAATTGACAAAAATAAAATTATCAAATTTTCTTTTTTCTTAAATACGCCTTTTAATGGAGTTCTTTTAACTGTTTATGTTTTTAAATTGGTATCGACATATAGGCGAAACGTATACATCTAAATTAGAAGCTTTAGTCACGCGACCTATGTAGCCTGGAGCACGCATCGTTCGACCAGTGTGCCATAGCTTCAGGTTAGAATAATATTAAACTTCTCATGAATATTTGACTGATTTACATGCGGCCAAGTGCAGATACCTAGCATAAGTAAACCGTTTTAACAGTGTGTATGAATTTTCGAGAATTAAAAATAACTTTCCTGGATTATCTCGAACAACCGACAGATTTGTTATAGTATGGCTCAAACACATAAAAATGAACGAATGAAAAAAATGTAACATCTCTGCAATAACCGTTGATTGTATTGATTTTTTATATTCATTTAGTTTAAATATTAAAAAAAATATTAATTACAAATCTGATTTTCTAGAAACAAGGAAATCAATGGAGTGCATATATTCAATAAATATCTGATTTTCTTAACTCAAAAGCGTGTAAATAACTCGTTAAAGCATTGCCATTATGAAGACCACTTCTTCACGTTAGGCATATTCTATCAATTTATTCAGCAGTAAAATGACAAAAAATGTCACGCTAATTTATAATAAACTTGAATTAAATTGCTGCTGAGTCAACTGAGTAATGTTAAAATGAACTATTAATCAATTTATAACTTGTGATGATAACTGTTTATTATTTTAAATGATCAATACGGATTTACGTTGTATGTTATAAAATAATAAATTACCGTTTTATTTTCCTTAACAACTGTCCTGCTAATGGTTTTAACTTCACAAAATACTGAACATATCAGAATTTTCCTATTTGTTAGACATTTGCACATACACATCTATCATTTAATACTGGAAACACACTCTGGTGTATTACAAGCTTTGTGAACCTTTCCATATCGTACTTTAAAGTGACATACGCTACCAATGTCTTTCATAATCATTTTTTAAGAACATTGTACAATTGTTAAGATAAATACATGACATTTCTCACATAACCATCAAATATATCTGTTGCAATGCATTAAGATGATTCGAACAGATATTCGATACTAGACATTCATTAGAAACAATATCATGTAATAAAAACGCTAAAAGAGATACAAACAATGTTACAAGTAAGTAGATTTTGTCAGGTCCATTAATAACAAGAACATATGTGTCTGGAATACCATGTTACTTAATAAGTCGCCATTTACTTAATAGCACGGAAGTGTTTAGTAGATCTATCTTTTCTAGCAGGTAAAACCAAAGTGACGCACGGTAATGAAGAACTCGAGCAGTTTACCCGTGCACATGCATTAAATCAATTATTACAGACATGTAGTATAACCCCAAGGAGATGTTAACCTCAAATGTCTAAAACTCCACATTAAAAAAGTATTTTCTCCCTTAAAAATAGAAACAGGTCGATTTGAAAACCTACATGAAAATGAACGTTTCTGTCTACTTTGTACAACGCCAGTAGCAGCGACCTAGTTGTGAAAGTTTGAATACAATTCCTTTAAAAGCATATATTGATATTTCCTTAGGAATGATTGGACGATTTTTAAAATAGTCCTATGTAAATTGATTTGTAATATTTTCAAAATAGTTGAAAGGGGCTTTTATTTCTTGCTGCAGATGTATAAAGCAAAAGCTTGCATAGTATATACTGCAATAAGACATCACTGGTGTTAAAAGTGACTTTTGTAGGATTTTAACAGATATATGCATTTTTTAGCATTTGAGGACTATACTGTCCTTGAAAACTAAGCTGGTCAACCGATATGTTATTGTACATTTGTATGGGCGAATACATTCCTTCTATGACACACGTGAATGTTTTAACGTGGAAATCCTAGACATTATTTTATATAAAACAAAGAACATAATTGTGTGGTGAGGTTTGAAATGCTGGTGGAAATAAATAATTAATATACGAGCAATCACCAATTGATGAGTGTTTCGCAAATTTTATATACAAATTTACATTTTACAAATTTACCGGTGTATGTCCCATTAAAATAAAATGAGACTACATGGTAAGAACCTTAAGTATCCACTGGTACTTTGTAAAAACACGAAATTCATAAGAAGCCGGCATAAAACCGTTTGTCAAACAATTACTACGAAAAAGTATATCTGACAACACATTACCTCTTATGCAAAATACAGTTAAATGGCTATAAATGTTACATGCCACTTTTTAGTTCCGGTATTACAATTCTTGCGCAACAGATTTCGTATCATTTTGTTGGAAATCTTCTGAAATGGCCATATATTTTGTGATTTGTCTCTGCGTACGTAAAAAGGCTTAAGTAAATAAAACTTTATTTATTGCAATCAGACATCACTGGTGTTACAAATGTAACGCTGATTGGATTTTAGTAGACGTATATGTACTTCAGAGCAGTTTAAATAAACAAAATTGGTGATTGTGCATGCTTTGTGCGGATACGTTTCTGCTACATATAAACACTTGAAAGTATTTTCGTTGTGATTTCTTTATTTTTTTATAGGGAAACTCTTTAATGTCATTAAAACATCGAACGAAATTCAAATATGCAGACAGACCTATGGTGTCTCGAAAACACATTATAAACATAAATATTGGTCTAGCAACAGTTAAATACGTGTCTCAAAACAAGCGTCGATCCTTGTCTTTGGTTCATTGAGTTATAAGTAGTCCTATTATAACAAATTACACTGAGACAGTCGCTGTTGTTTAAACTAAATTAAACTTGTTCGTGATGGTTGGAACACTGCTAATTTCTATAAAAAAGTAGAAATCTGAACACTGGGTTCTTGTACAAATATAAGCACAAACATGTCTTTTAAATTTTAGCAAACTTGAAAAGTTTAGCAATATTGAATTGAGCAGGAATACGAAGATATATTGGACACGCAATATTCAGAGGGTATGGTCACAATTAATTAATTTTCTATTACGCAAGCAACGAAAGGTATTTCATAATTTATGAAGACAAACTACTCGTGTCTAGGGCAGAATGCCGTGCTATAGTAGTTATATATGTAACACAAGGTATATAAAAGTTGATATACTATGTACATGTACGACAGTTACTTAAAAGAAAACACCGCTTGATGTATTACACGTAGCTTAGTATCCAGTATAGCAAAGTTAAACAGATACGAGTTAAGAATTCAGTATTATTCGGTAATTTTAAACTGCGCTATCGATTGTCAAATAGTCAATACCAGACAAAATGAGTCCATATCAGCAACATTTGTACAGACACAAAAGCTTTAATACAGATAAGATTTACATTTAATACAACGTTGCTAAGTCCGTCAAATACGTTTATATTAGATGTGTCTGCGCGGTAATTGTGTAGACTGAAACAAGAGAAAGTCGCTAAGAAATATAAAAGAAAGTAGTTCCTGTTTGTTGTCATTACGGTAAAACAGTTAAACCGTAATGATAATTGTTAACGTCTGAAAGTCGAAACACAGATTTTGTTTCAAGGCAAAGGCAAAGGAATATTTTCGTTAACGGAGTTGGTGTTATGTAATTTTCAACTTTCTACTCTGTACGAATGTACACATTCAGTTGTGTTCATGTTGTATGTTGTTTAGCGTCGCTTTCAACAATTTTTCATATCGCGATGGTGTCTACTTGAGTATTCTAAGCGCTATCACACTGGAGAATCATTCCGCAGACACATGATATGATACCCCACCCAGTTACATTATACTGACACCGGGCCGACCAGACCTAGAACTCTCCTCTATATGACCCGGCCGGAGATTGAACCCACGACCTTCCGCATGCAAGGCGGATGCACTACCACTAGACCACGCCGTGGTTCAAAACAGTTAAAACACGCCTTGTTATACATTAATGTAATTATATACGCATTGACTGATAAAGTTATAATATAATATGAGTTTACATTAAGGTACTGTTGCAGTTACGCAAGACCCGACAACAGTTATCAGGCACCTGTACAGTTACGAGAACTGGGCTGCATTCAGTAACATTAAATATCAGATTCTAATGTTTTAGAGAATGTTGATAACACAAGTCAACTTTGCTGTTTACAACTGTAGGGTAAACAAACACATTTAAGAGCTGTTTATTTGCGTTTTCCACGGGGCCTAAAAGTAAAATAGAGGGATAACGCAGAAGTTCTAAAAATGTAGGTATTAAAAGGGCCCTAATTCTACTAAAAATGTTTGACTAATGCAAGGCTGGTATATGAGCTTGAAGTTAACTTCAACCGAATATTCTGAGTATAAAGGGGCCATGATTTTGCATTAGACTTTCATTGATTTATGAATTTTCGCTAGTATGATAGAAATTTGCAATTAAAACTTAACTACATCTTCTAAGTGTCAATTGGGTCATCAACTAGCTAAAATTATAATTCTGTAATCTCACTTATCCCTTTTTAAAGTAAATGGAAACACATGTGAAGTTTCATTGAAGTACTAGTATGGAAAGTAGTTATTAAGATATAGGCATGCCTAAAATTCAACCAATTGTCCTATGTATAAAATGGCCAATTATCTGCCTAAAATAAAAATGGAGTTGTCCTACTTGGAAAATCGATAAAATTTGTGGTTGTGAACAAACACATGAAGTTCCATTAGCGTATGGGTAGCGGTTACTGAGATATCAATATTCCTAAAATCCCAACCGAAAAATAACCCTAACTCTGCCTAAATCTAAATGGAATTTTTTAACTTGTCCAACTTTTTTGTTGACTCCATCTGGTGTTGATACATATGCAAGTTGCATTGGCGTATTGATAGTGGTTACTGAGCTACGAGAATGCCTTAAGACTAACAAATACATTTGATTACGTTTTGTATACATATTGTCCAAACAATCAATTGCAGTAGGTTTTCGTGATTTCCTCCAACTAACATTATATCGATCCTAAGAACCAGATATCGTATATTGAATCTGTCATTTATGGTAAGATTTAATTACTGCTGTCTGGCATTAATGACAGTCTTTCATGGGACCTAATTACGGTATCTGTAAACATTGATGACGGTGTATCTATATCGCATGGGATGAAACGTGATTACTATTCGTGTTGTGAGTTCTGTACTTTAACTTAGTGTTGTTATTATTTCTGGTTCTTTAGAATTATGGAGCTTAAGCAGTCCAGCTCGGAATAAGACTAATGCTTAAGCCGGTGTTAACCATTTACTTCATATAGACGCCTTTGGACACCTAATATAGACGCCTTTGGACACCTAATATAAACGCCTTGGACACCTCTAATATAGACGCCTTTGGACACCTCTAATATAGACGCCTCTAATGTAGACGCCTTTGGACACCTCTAATATAGACGTCTTTGGACACCTAATATAGACGCCTTTGGACAACTCTAATATAGACGCCTTTGGACAACTAATATAGACGCCTTTGGACACCTAATATAGACGCCTTTGGGCACCTCTAATATAGACACCTTTGGACATCTCTAATATAGACACATTTGGACACCTCTAATATAGACACCTTTGGACAACTTATATAGAAAGCTTTTGAATTATTGTGCAAATGTTTATATTAACTGACAGAGTGGAAAACAGTGCAGGAAGTATTCAGATTGCACGTTACAAGCAATCTCAACTCTTCACGCATTGTTTTCAAAGGCCTTTTGCGATTGGTGCGGGAAAACTCATATCAATAGAGTAAAGGGTTAACTTGGTGGGAGGGGTGTTGCATATTACAAATTGTTCCTGAAGAAGAGATTCAGTACAGCTGAGTCTGTTAAGGGTCTTTTTTGGTTGCCTTTTGTTATTTCAAGATATCTATTTATCAGATAGTATTACATTTACACCAGACCGTTTACCGACGGTAATGCTAAATGTAACTTCCATCTGAAACTATACGGTTATTGTCTAGGAAAAAATGCATTGCTGACATGTATGGTGTCATAAAGTTATGTCTTGCTCTAAAATCACTTTTATGTCCTAGTTTATTAGTATATATAGTTTAAAATATAAAATATACCTTATATAACTTAGACTTTGTAATATTACAGACCTCTACTGAGGCCGTGGATGTCATGAATTAAATTGATCTGATTATCCATGGAAAAAATATTATTGAAATGTTCGTAGTTGATATTTATTTGTACCTAAATTAAACTGTGAAATATAAGTTGATTGGAATGTAACCAGGTAGTTTAACTAGTGAAAGTCTGTTTTACATCGTTTAAATGTACTCTTAGTTTATTGTTTCTTCCATTTTGTTCTGATAGTGGGCATTTCAATTACGAAAATGGAATGGATTTTCACATATTCGAATTTCTTATATGCTTCAAATAAAACTTTAACGGAAGCAAATAACTTACAATTTGATAACAGACAATTCCCAGCGTCTGTTAAGTAAAACAAAAACATACATCTGGAGATCTACGTACTAAGTGAAATTTGTCAGGTCTACAGATAAATCTAATGGAAGTGTCTGTCATCTGAAAGACGAGACAAATGAAAACACCAACATCTACTGAAATATACGAGACATTTGTATACTGTAACTTGAATAACCGATCGATTTCTGAGAAAATATTTTATGACACGTCGCTTAATGCAAGAAAAGTTCCATTTGTAATCAAGAAATAACCAAATCCAGATGCTCTTATTTTTAAAGCTCAACTGTCATTACAAATTCATTGTCATATTCAAACCAAGTTACTAAGTCCTGGAGATTTTGCTTCAATCATGACTAAATATATCAAAATATTAAAAATGGCAAAAAGTAATAAAGAAATTAGAACCTCTTGTAGAAACTGGCTTGTTTCATTCGATACAATATGACATAACCACATTTTGTATATTTAAGCTGACCAACATACTTTACCCGATCTAGTTTCAGTACTCTGGTTGTTAATTTCTTTTTTAGTAGGACGGTATCCGGTCATGTACAACAACTGGCATGTTAACCAGTTTTGTTTTCAAAGACAGTTCAATGCAACCTTTAAGTTGTATTTTAAGGATGTCGTCAATCTTTCTAAAATTAAACATACGGGTAAAATTAACTAAGTGTCTTAAAAACAGAGAAGTTTTGTTTCTAGTACATGCTATGTCAGCCTTGACTTCTATATTTGTATCCAAATAAATGTTTAACGTGTCGCCTCTTACGACAGTGGTCCTGTTCTTATCATCATTCATTTTGCACATTGGAACCACACAGAGCCAGAAGAATTAATCACAATTATGAACATGACAAAAAGATAAAATGAACATGATATCCATTTAGAAAATTTCTACTTTTCTGCAGAAATGCAGTAATCATATTCTTACCGAACCAAACGGGTTATGATGATTTGAGAGTTGTAAAACTATTAACGTATGGTCAGACACGACGCGAACATAATCACTACATTTCACATTAAACAAACCCATGGCATCAAAAATAAATATTAATTTGTTTTATATTCAATATGTGTACACAATGCAAAATTATCAAATGTTAAACCCAGCCTGTTGATTTTTGAACAATTAGTATTGAAAAAAAAAACGAATGTTGACTACAAATAATTCGCTTTTAATGCAAAAATTCTTGTTACACAACAACGGAGATTCTTCGTTATTTTATTTACATTGGGGACTGGGAACGTTGTTCCTATCAAGATATAAAGAACTGTATTGAGAATATGTAGACTGAGTTTCTATATTAAATTACTCCACATATCCTTATCAATATTTGAATGCAGTCTAAGCGCCCATGCATTCTATTCAAGTTTTTTAAGCATATTAACATTTAGCTCTTCAATGGATGAACTTCCTGAAAGTCAATTACTTCATCACATAGACGTAATTTCTAATATAAATTAATAGCGGTTCCTGCCTATCTTACCAGGCAAGCAACGTTAATTAGCGTATCCGGTACAGTTATACTCCATGAAAGTGTTAATGATTATATCTATACGGTGAGTCTATATGAGATGGGATTAACAGAACGCATAAGTATTGTATTTCCAAAGGCAAAATAATAAACGAAACAACAAAAACAATGTACTTCTACTAGAGAATAGCGGCGACTGCAATATTGCTGAGTAGTTTTCCATACTAATTAATATAAACATATAAAATCTGATAAAATGTTACCATGCAAACACAATCTAAATAAAAGACAAGAACATCACAGAGCCAAACACCGGCTTGGACTAAGAGGAAACTCGATGAACTCTATGAGTCGAACGATTCATAAATAAAAAAACACTCAATCAAAGTATACTTAACTCAATCTCAAAATTAGAGTTTTAGTGACGAGCTCATTACACTAGGTAAAGCTAACACCACATTGACTATCCATGATACTATCAATATTATCGAAAGCAAGGAGATTTAAAATAAAACAGTGCACTTAATTAATGACAAACTAACGTCCTAGGCTAATTTATTGAATAACGTATTCGGGAGACAGTATTGAGAACGGACTACTTTAAATGGGTTGAAGTTTGAATGCATAAACTCGTAAGTAGATGTGATGGTAACCACTTTTATAAAATAGTAAGTGAGTGTAAAAGCACTGTTAAACAAACCGGTGTTAATATATTGACGTTTAGTTAGATTCTGATTCGCTCAGACATCCAAAAAGTCACAAGGATAGACAGGAAATTGTATAAAGTCAGTGGGCAAAATAGAATGTGAAGAAGAAATCTAATAAAGGATTCTATGGAACGCAGCCAGTTAATGAATGTTGAATACTCTGTTTCATTGATATTGAATGGGTAATTTCATGTGGGGTAATTGAATATACAACACCCGATCTCGCTATATCACCGGTTGGTATAGAAAGGTATACAAGCGAGTCGATAGGTCAGTGGATAGAGTGTTGGTCGCTCATGCCAAAGGTTGCTGCGGTCGATCCCGTGCTTAAATAAAGCGTAATTTTATTTCCAGCAAATCTTTATGGGCTTCATGATTCGGAGAAACCATAAATATAAACAACACTAATACTGTAAGTATAAGCGAGATCTTCGAAGCGAGTGTTCATCATATCCAAATATAAACAGCGGTACATTGTTACTGTCATTTAAATGAAATATGACATATCTACAAATAACGTATCAGCAAAAACACGATGTTTATCTACAGCATTTAACCTATTTCCTATCAATATGAGCTATTGTTAAGACCGAAGTAACGAAGTTAACATGATTGGAAACGTGACTAAAACAGGCCCCGCAAAGTGTTTAGGCGCCATTCTGATCACGGCTGGTTCATTTTCTCTTTGTGAACTATAGCTATCATTTAGCCACACAAATTTAAAATAGTATCACTAGAGATATTGAATCATTAAGTTACTTAACGTAAAATAGTATCACCAGAGATATTGAATCATTAAGTTACTAAACGTAAAATAGTATCACCAGAGATACTGAGTTATTAAATTACTAAATGTAAAATAGAATAACCGGAGACATTGAATTATTAAGTTACTAAATGTTTAACAGTCTTATGATCGATACGTCGCCATGTTCCTGTATCAGATGCTTCTACAGTACATTGGGATGCCTTTATAGACCTGTCTTTGTCTGTGACTGTGTTCATTTTTTCCTGATAGAAAGTGTGAGAAAAATAATGTTATAAAAGTATACGGGTAACCGCGTTGAAAACAACCAATGGGTTTCTGTTAATGAAATTAAGTGATTAATATTTCAAATAGAAAAAAAACAATTGGCTAAATACAGGCTGCTAAAATTCATATTAAACTGATCATTGTTTGACAATGAAAATATAATGCAATTAAATGTAGCTGTTTAAAAAATCAAGAATCTGCTTTTTTTCAAAATTAAATGCAAGCATGACTTATGTCGGATATCAGCATGTGTCAGGGGTCGGATTAAAAATTCCTCCCCCAAGAAATAAATATTTTGATATAAAAACTGTTCTGCTGAGTTATCGCCAAAACAGTTATCCCGCGGGACGGAATATTCAATTTGCACAGAAAAAGATTCCTTTACTTTTATATTAAACCAACTGAATGGTTATTTAATGATATTTGTAGTTTCAAAGTCAAAGCACGAGAATTTATCTCGACCCTAGGATATGAGCATCTCAGTCAGCAAGATGGTAGACATCTTTAGCCATTGAGAGAGAATGGCCAATCCCATTGAATTTCAACACATAAATCGCAATAAACCTAAGTTATTGAGATTCAAAGTAACAAAAATGTTCCCTTATGTTGCGTAGCAACATTATTAGGGTTTTATTAATATTTAACAAGCTACTTGTACTTCGTCGGCATATAATTAACTTTGCTTTTCCTGTCCAAATTATGTAAAATGGTCCTTAACGCTCACCTGATTATCCTTGATGACATAAAGCTATATGAATCTATTTTCCAACTTTTGTCAATAAAACATAAGCATTAACTGTCATGTTAGCAACAGCAAATTACACAAAAAAAACATTCAAATGAGTCTATTCAGTCATGAGAAATGGCGTTTTGTTTTTAGGCCCCACCCCAGGGGCAAACCGTGAGACCCAGGGACATGCAATTTACAACTTTTATAAAGGACAATGTACGTCCATAATCATGCTCACCGTTTGTTTGTTAATGCTTCCTATAGTTTCAAAATTTATCTAAAATTTGACTGTTTTGACCCCGCCCCAAGGAGATGGGACCATGCATTTTACCCTTAGGTAATAAAGCTGCAAGCTACATTTCATAACGATTGAGCTTACGGTTTTTAAGAAGATGTCGAAAATGTCAATTGTTCACGAACGCACGACGGACGACTACGGACAAAAAGCAATCGCAAAAGGTCCCTTGAGAAAAAAATCTCAGGTGACTAAAAAATCATCAAAAGTCCAAATTTCGATCACTTGTAGGTCAATATTTTTTTATTGTACAGAAGTACAAAAATGCTTCCATGAACATTCTTTATAAACAAACTATCAGAAAAATAACGAATCTTATACCTTTTTATTGAAGGAAATGTTATAATATTATATAATTATATAACGTGTGTCTGGATTGTTTTACTACACATGTCACTTCCATTTTTAAGCAGTTACGCAAAAACATATAGGTAGAAACGATGCGGACACACGTGTTCGAAACACGTGTCTTTATCTTTTATTCACAGCTCGAGACGAATTAAATTAACATTGCTCTCAGCTTGTTTGTTTATTATTTGAAAACCAATAAAACACAAGTCGCAATCACATTTCTGTGCCTGAGACTAATTCAACGTGTAATTTGATTGATTGATGCTCGAATATGAGACAATTAATAAATTATTTATGATAGCAGTCTAGTGGCTGAAATAAGTGGGTTATATTAAACACTGTTGTTTTTACGTTTAAAATCGTTTTGAAAAGGAAAAACACACAGAGTATTTGTTCTAAGGGGCTACAAACAACTAATAAGAATTCAAGGAGGAAATCATGAACGAGTAATGGTAATAATAATTGTAATCGTGTTTCAAGTTCATGAATAACGAATGTTGTACACTGATTGATTCATAAGTAATATTAACAAATTGCAAAAATAAAGACACTAAATGAAAACTAAAATAGCAAATAAATTAGTAGTTTAATACATGGAGATGTAAGATGTGGGAGGAGTTAAAGATAGCTGAGAATATCTAGTTGTATCGATATAAACATAATCTCTTGATTACAACATGAATTGCAGAGTAAACATTAGACACACAGCATTACATAATTACAAGGGCTGTAGTATAAGCATTTAACTATCGATTTATTGAATAATTGTTGCAAATCTGTTTAATATCTGATAAAACTATTTCCAAGACTTGGAAATATAGAACATAACAAGGAAAAGAATTCAGCACCTTTGTTGTGTCGTCTGCTAACTAATCATGTTTCACCTGTGTGTCAGCTGAGATCGATAAATGTAGGGGATTTATGTTCAAATCTGGCTGGTATAGTTTACCAAAATATTAATCGGCGTCACCTTTAATATATTTGTTACCCAGCGATGTGCACTCGGCCCAAATAACAACAGAACGCGGTAACCAGTCGGTTTATCAGTTCTGACCGGATACTCAAGGATTCTTGATGTGGCATTTTTTCGGCGATCAACATTTTTAATTTTACCCACCACCACAACTAATTTCTCATGGGCTCCTAGTAATTTTTATTCTAGCCTTAGTTTATATATATTTTAGTCAAATTAAAACATACTACCTCTTTTGTTGTTTTTATGCTCATTACTTTGTATTCGGCGGTTTTGTATGCCCAGATGTTTTGATGTATATTTGTATTGGCAATTAATGTATCTCTTCAGGAAATTTATAAGATAATTTCCAGCATTTTAATTTAAATGCCCATTTCAACTTACATCGTGTTTTGATTTTACATCTTTACCATACAAGCGACTTGTATATAACATAAATACACTTAAACCATAGTGTGAGTATAGAAGTATTTTATTTATAGAGGTGTACTATATGTACCAATGCACATATATTGGTACATATGGTACACCTCTATAAATAAAATACTACTATACTCACACTATATATATATATATATATATATATATATATATATATACATTAGTTATTTACAAATAATTATCTTCGTATATATATGTATATATATATATATATATACAACATCGTTGCCATGAGAAAGATTTACAGTAAAAAATTAGGATATAAAACGTACTTATGTTAAAGTATTGAAATAATTATTCGCCGCCCCCATTTATTTCATTAAGATATTGGTCTTAAAATGTGCTGTTTGCAGTGCGTGTTAACAGTCACCTTGCTACTGTCCAAACAGCGTATATTTGGCGCCAGTAAAAATGTCTATTAAACAAACATGCAAACTATAAGCGAAAACCATAAATCTTAGAGCAACTTCAAATCGTGACTTCACGAAGAAACGAATTCAGGTTGTTGCTTTATGTATATGAGATGTGTTACGCCCACGGGGATATCCACAACTGTAACCAGTGCGAGACATATAATTGGTCTGATGTTCCATTCATATTGACTTTATCTAAAAACAAGAAAACGTTTTTGCCGTATGACATATTATATGGCATATCGTATATCATATCAAGATCGTGCAAGAGGTTCTTTGTGTATATCTCTTTTAAAAAAGAGAAGCATACAACGTACCAAAAATAACATGTTTTTATTTTTACATCTTACATTCAATGATTGATGTTTTGATCCAATTTATTTTAAAAGTTCAAGAGCTCAGCAATAATATCGAGTGGACCTTTTACTTTTATGTCGGTATTATGATGTAAATATTCTAAAAGAAAATTATAGGTATAGAACACAGTTTTTACAGCGTATTGCGGCGTTAATAATACAAATCGAATGTTCCTATTTTCGACTTTTCATTTCCTAAAAATTTTAAAAATATGTTTGACTTTTAATGATTCTTTTTCATTTGGATATAAAACAACCAAATATGTTACTAATATATGAAATCAAAATAGCAATTTTCGTTTCGTTTAAGCACAAATATATTGATAACAGTATACATGAGAAAATTATATAATAACATTTGAATAAACAGAAATTATAAAAAAAACACTAACGTTGTTAAACAAGTACATGGGCCGACTGTAATTAGAAATGATCGAGTAAGTAATGATAAAACGATTACTTGGATATATATGTGAAATTGAAACAGTAAAAGAAAGGTGTTTCATGATAGTGTTTTGCTTTTCAATTCAGACGAGAACTTCTTCATGTATGTATATATTTTGTTAACATGGCAATCCAGGCCACTTGAAGCTAAACGACAGACCAATAAATATTCTTTTAAACGAAAAATATCGAAAACACTTAATGGCAGCCGGCTGATAATAGAGATATGGAACATTGGAACATAAATCGGCAATTACAGCTGATTACTGGGTTCGCTGTGTTATATGTTTGGAAGAGTGTATGATAAATATCTATATTATTTTTCGTCTGGGAAACAAAGCAATTAGACAAGTGTGTAATATGTCGCAGCTATGCAGGTCATATTTAATTAATAATTACTTAAGTGAACAATTTTTCATTTGAAGATACATTTTTTACAAAATAAGAATCGGTGAGAAAGGCAAACAAGTACAAACATTTCATTTTATCATACATGTCATACAGTATATATACACACATATATGATATTTGGCATACATGTCATACAGTATATATACACACATATATGATATTTGGCATACATGTCATACAGTATATATACACACATATATGATATTTGGCATACATGTCATACAGTATATATACACACATATATGATATTTGGCATACATGTCATACAGTATATATACACACATATATGATATTTGGCATACATGTCATACAGTATATATACACACATATATGATATTTAGCATACATGTCATACAGTATATACACACACATATATGATGTTTAGCATACATTTCAAACAGTATATATACACATATATATGATATTTAGCATACATGTCATACAGTATATACACACACATATATATATATGATATTTAGCATACATGTCATACAGTATATATACACATATATATGTTATTTAGCATACATGTCATACAGTATATATATATATACACACATATATGATATTAAGCATACATGTCATACAGTGTATATACACACACATATGATATTCAACATACATGTCATACAGTATACACACACACATTTGATATTCAGCATACATGCCATAAAGTATATATACACACATGTGTGATATATTTAAACAACTTATGAAAAACAGCTTATTATATTAAAAGTATCCTTTATCTAAAATTAATATAGATTCTTACTAGCATATGAACATCACATAATGTCATATCACAAAATTTCAGTACCTTATAGCAGAACAAATCATTACAAATTGAGTAATTATTAATTGTTTATAACTTGAAAAATAAGCTAATAATGAAATAAAAGTAAAATCTTAGATTGACATAAAATGCTTGGAAAGCCGATTAAAGTCAGAGGACTTATTTCCTCTGGATTCATATAACGCGATAAAAACACTATCCTTAGACACTAAAATAAAATATAGTATACGTTTAAAATGTATCAAATACATAAAATAATCAAAGTAACATATTTCATAAATATAATATATTATTTTGATATAACAGTATGTAATTAACTATGTATTATAATATTTACAAGCACACATGTGAAAATAGTGATTTAGATTATATTAATCAAGTAAAATAATTGTACATTAAGCTGTAGTAAGTCACATATCTGTAGGTTGCACAGACACTACCAAACCCATTAAGGTAGATTTTTATCCATTTAGAAGGAATACCTACGTCCATCACTTAATTATGATGCGTCCTTTTTAATTTGTAAGGAAAACATAAAAACAATCCGTAAAATAAATATACGATATGAAAACATATTTTGAATTAGAAAAGATAGTGTTGTCGACAGAATTGTCTAAAATGTAAAATAACGTACATGGAAAAGGAAGACTAAGAAAAAACAAAATCACTTTGAGAAAGAGCTATCCATGCCGTTTGTTATAAATCAAGAAGTCATAAAGGTGGTTCTTAAATTTTGGTTTTCTAACATTGTGCAATTGTTTTATTTGATTTAAAGTAAGTTGTTTTTCATTTTCATTGATCAACGTGTTTTATTATTTCGGTAGATACTAACAAATATCAAAGCTTTGCTTTACATCAAATTGCTGTTTTATTTCAACACTTTAGAAGCAAATACTAGTTTATTGTTAATACGGTCCGCTGAATCGCTATCGCTAAACCAACTTTATCAATATAACTTGCCGATCCAATATGCCTTTTCAATGAAATATTTATTAAGTTTTAAAAGGAACGATGAACTTCAATATGCAATTTTAGACACATTAATTTCAAAGACTGCACTTTTCGTTACATTAAGGACAACACTAGTATTGCAATGGATAAAATACAAGCTGCTCACGTAAGATTCATGGACTTGACCCAAGACTCGACCTGATGAACCCCTATCCCCCAACTATACAAAACATTAGATACTGTTTCTTCCCATGAAAACGACTTCATAGCGGTGCATACACAATATATAATGAAATTAGAATAAAGTTTAACTAAGAAATGACAGACTGCAGTTAGTTTACTTTTGTCTTTTTTGTCTTTCAGTAATCAACTTTAAACCAACTGTGGCCCTTACATTCATAAGTTGACTGCTTTCAAAAAACATCCATTGGTTAGGTCTTATAAGGCGTAAGCTAGGGTTTGTACGGAATGCTTGTTTAATGGTGTAAGATGCAATATTTGAGTGAATAAACAATCGCGCACCGGGTACTAAATAAATAGGTGATACCAAAACTCGATTAGGTTCAAGCTGAACCAGTCAAATTCCGGCTGTAGGAAAAGGCAAATGGGGTTGGTTTAAAAGTAATTATGGTGTTTAAACTCACAAATCTGAATCATTCAGCATTTCCATTTGCATATTCAATAAGAAAATATCTAGAAACATGTCGTCTTGAAACTTACCTTATATATTTTCAATCTGAAATGTATTACTGTAATGTACTATAAAATTTCCTGTTATGAAAATACATATTTTTTAGAGTTAATGATTTTAAATTAGCGTATTAAAACGTCAAAATTAGTATAACATATACCGCATTTGCCTTTTAATTGCAGACGTAAGATTGCCGGTCATGCGGAACCTGGCCTGATTTAAGTACCACCCAAATCCCATATTTGGCACTGTAGATTAGTGAATTAAAACGCCCAAATCATTACTACACAATCCGCATTTGCATTTTTATTTTAACCAGAAAATGGCTTGTCAGTCGAAGCCTGACCTGGTTTTTGCAACACCCCAATCCCATAAGGCACTATTTTTAAAAGCAATGGCAACCTTCTTTATAGGGAATGCAAATGTTTTCAACACGTGGTCGCGACGTTGATTTAATAAAACAAAAATATTTAAGTAATTTTTGGTTTATCATCAAATATATTTGTATATGATGTTTATTCCTGCGAAATGCTGATAAAGGATAAGTTTTATTTCATCTACAGGTGAAGGATTTAATCTACCACTTGACGGTGAAAGATATACTCTAGATACCACTCTGATTACAGAGGTTGTCCCACAGTGGACGGAAAGAAACAACAATACAACAATATGACAGCGCCCACAATCAATTTCTAAAGTGGCCCTTATATAGGGATCAGTCGTTTTTTTCGACCAAACCAATAACCTCCAATATTAAAGAGTTACTTTGCTTGAATACCAAATAGTCAAAACCTAATGACATTCTCTCTGTTGTAAGCACGTAGTTACCTTGTGTCTGTTATATCACTCAAATAACACGTAATACATTAAACTATAAATAATATAAATTAGCACACTGCTCATTTACTTAATTAATTAATACACAACAGAAAGGAATACATATAAAAATACATAGAGATTCAGTGACAAGTGTTTATATTTAATAATAAAAGATATGAGAATGGATTCACTCCGAAACACCACTTCTGAAATATGGGGCCTCAGTTGGCAAGTTATGTACACAATCATATGAATATTATTTGTAAACAAACATACCAGACTATCCATTGCTACAATGCAAAACATGTACACGCATTAACTGTATCACATATTGAAGTTTATATCAATATTTTTCATTAATATATAATAAAGTATTTGCTTTATAAGGCGATTTTTAACGTATTGAAGCAAATCGGATTTCTCGCTAATACTCTTCTTACTTTAGTTTTAATTGATTATATGTTTCAGATGGACGTTATTTCGTTAAACCGAGAACAAATAAAGACTTCTTTATAGATTATATTGTTAAATTTAAAGCGTGATATATATATATCACGCTTTAAACATATATAAATATATACAACTACATTTGAATTTCTCACGAGTATATCGGGCAATTAACGAAATTAACGACCAATTGCACTTATTGGTACAAATAAATTTATTCTGCTAACTTTTAAATTCTTTTTATGATAACATTCTTGTTAAGACTGATATTAGACATTTACCTTCCACGTGTTGTTTCATTGCGAAATCGTATGAACAAAACAAATGCATGCTAAGTGTACATTTTTAAAGCTACTTCTTTGGATGTCTCTTTGGAAAAAATATATACTTGTGAACACAGTTACTTACCTTCAAATAAACCGTTGTTTGAATATCCAAACGGTTTACACCGTATATAAATAATTATTATTATGTTATTAATAAAACTAATCCATTTGATGAATATTCGAATTACACAAGTCCTTTGCCATTATAAACACACTTTGAACACAAATGCAGAATTGCTTCCTCAAAAATTCTAATTAAGTGAAGATGAAGCTTTATACAAATTAGGACGTAGGCCAAATGTTTTTCCTATTATGGGAATTATGTTTCTGTCATTTTCCCAATTTCAGTGAAGAAAATTTGATTATCTAACACATGCGACTACCTCCACAACGTCTAATAGAATGGAGCATTTATACGATGTCTATATCTGGAAATTAGACTATCGCTTGCTGAAACAACCAACAAATTGGCAGTCAGAACTAGGAAGAATTTCCTGGTAAAGAGCAATATCTCGTTCGGTCTTAACGTGCTAAAACCGAACGTATCGCTTTTACAATAATTGGTTTATTTAGATGCGTTGTTTTGCCGTAGACACTGAACATATATAACTCACAAAAAAGTGCTGTTACTTTTATTTTACATTTTATGGTTGCATTAAAACGTTCCGTACATCGCTTCAATTTGCATTCTGTAAAATGTTTTTAAAAAAACCCGACGTAGACATGGTATCCGAGTCAAACACTATTTTATATTCGTGTTTGGTCCGACCAATGTTTATAGAATCAATTAACCCGACTGCCAAGCGGCCATTTGATATGAAAATATGTTAGTCGTAAACTATCGTACAATAATTCCAATCTCATTATCATATATGTATTTAAAATTTATTCATTGTACAACGTCAATTTTTTAAAGACTTTTATTTTTCGATAAAACCCCTCACGTCGGAGCAAACAAATCAGCATCGACATTTTGATGGTCGGTTAAATATCATACGAACGAAAATTGACTTTCACAATGGTTTGTTCTACGCTTATTTAATAATAAAATACAACAAAAATTTATGTTTGCTTTTTTTCTTCGGTTTATTGATTTCTTTGGTTCTGCGGTTTTAACAGGGCGCCACAGGCAGACCACAAGTTGTTTTGAGAAACGATTAAGCGGGTCATAAAATTTTCAGATTTGAGATGTAACGATACAATATCTTGTACCATTTACATTAACTTCGTTTACCGAACGTGAATGCTAGCCGTTGACAAAAAGTCCCACAGACCGATTTATTCGACAGAAAAAAAATGTACATGTAGTTGAAGTTCAGAAGCAGACGGTCGTGAGACAAAGTAAATACACAAACCTTGCACGTAAATTTATTTTAAAACGTTTCAAATTAGGATTCTCTATCAATGAGCGTGGATTTGTATGACCTTCGTAACACAGGTCAATGTATCGTACCACCGTACCCCCACCACGCACACCAAAAAATATTTTTTATATTTATGTGTTTTATATGATTATAAATAAATATGTTCATTTTTTTTATAAATATTATGACAAGGTAACCATGACCCTCGTCGCGACAGTAAGTCAATATTGAACGGCGTTTACGAAAGAATCCAACTCATTTGTAAACACAAAATTCCCCCTTAAAATAAACGCTTTGAGACCTTGCCACCTCAATTAAACAACACAGTCGTTAAAAACAACACAAACAAAATATATAGTTACACTCCAATCATGAATTCATTCGAACAGCTGTACACATGTCAGCCATACAATGGGGGTAAGCCAGTCTCCTTCCTTTTCTAAGTTATTCGCTAGCATCATAACACTGTCTATACTCAAATACACCCCACACACAAGCATACGCGCACACTCCTGCGCCCTCGCAAAAATTTACTATGACACACCAAAATCAACACATCTTGAGTTTTGCACTAAGGTCTTCTTTTAAACCCTTTAAACGAGAGAAAAATCCGATGCAAATATTTGTTATTATTGCGTGACAGAAACATTTGTACTATTCACCTAACAATAAAAACACATTTCTATATCGAGTTTTGCAATAGCATAGTTTATGTTCTATCCTATATTGCCTAACAAACGGATGCAATATTTTGCCACGGATAAACTAAAGAACAGGACATATATTTTACATTAACTGGTGTTTGATGTATTGAATGATGCGAGTTAAAACAATTATTAATCATGTATTGATTAAATTTTGGCTTTATGAATTTTAGATTGAATTAGATTAGATATACGCCATTTTGAACGTTGGTGTTTTCAGTAAAATTCGTGAGTTGAGGGCGTAAAGAAACATTATAAATGTCAGCTTTTATGTATTTTGTCTCAGTGTTTAATTATTATGATACTTAATGAACAAAAACAACATCAGCAGCAGCAACAACGACGGCGACGACGACGACAACTACAACAACAACAAACTAGCAGCAGCAGCAGCAACAACAACAACAGTAATAATAATGTTTTACTAACTTAAATTGTTCTCGTTATGGCATACACACATATTTATACATGCAAAAGTGATTACATTAACACATTTCAGGTATCGGAATAGTAAAATGAGTATAACACTTGTACATGTAACACTAAAGTCATATGGATTTGCTTGGGTAAAAACAATGCTTTAACTATGCGCTGCTACTTTTAAATGATTTAGTTTGTATTTCATAATGCTAATAATACGATATGCATAATATATATATATCCTATTAAAGACGTTTTTTTTTAAATTGAAATTTGTTTAGTGTTCTACACAAGACAGAATTCATAATTTATACCCAAAACATACTCACTAGCTTTGGTAGAGTATCCATGTGGAACACATTTATTATTGTTGTCCACTTTAATATAGTTAAAGCAATCAGACCAAACTAATTTCATTCTATGCATCAAAATGAAAACATTATACAAAGAATATAAAGCGAAATAATTATACACGTTTGCAAGATTTCTAGCGCCTCCCAGGGCATGATTCTAATTTCAAACCCACTAATATGTGTTTGCAGTGTTTACAATAATTCAAGATTTTAGGACTTGAGTACAATTCATTTTGGTTGACGTAACTTAAGCTACGTCAATGGTTGATGATCAGAAAATATGTGTCCAATTGGAGATTTAGCATTCAAAATGTGAGCCGTCACAACAGAATAAATATACTCGGTAAATAACGTTTTAATAACAAAGCTCGCCTCTGGGTGTCTAAGTCCAAAAAGGGCCATAACTGTGCCAAAAATGCAATCCAGATTTATGGTTCTTATCCCTGTGTGTTCCATTTATGATGGTCAACACACATGCAAAGTTTCATTCATATCCAATGATTGGTTGAATTGATATCTGAAACTTGTACGCAAAAGTGGATAACCTCTAAGTACAACACATTTTGTACAGAGGAAACGAGAGCGGATCACCTCTAAGTACAATACATAATGTAGAGAAGAAATGACAGCGAATTATCTCTTAGAACAATACATAATGTACAGAAAAAACGACAGCAGACTACCTCTTAGTACAATACATAATTTACAGAAGAAACGGCAGCAGATGACCTCTAAGTACAACAAATAATGTACAGTAGAAATGGCAACGGATTACCTCTAGGTACAACAGATAATGTATCGAAGAAACGACAGCGGATTACATCTAAGTACAACACATAATATACAGAAAAAACGGCAGCAAATTACCTCTAAGTAAAATATATAATGTACAGAAAACACGGCAGCGAATTATGTCTAAGTACAATAGACAATGTACAGAACAAACGGCAGCGGATTACCTCTAAGTACAATACATAATGTACAGAGGAAACGGCAGCGAATTACCTCTTAGTACAATACATAATGTACAGAAGAAACGGCAGCGAATTACTTTTAAGTACAATACATAATATACAGAACAAACGGCAGTTAATTACTTCTAAGTACAACAGATAATGTACAACGGAAACGGCAGTTAATACCCTCTAAGAACAATACATAATGTACAGAAGAAACGGCACCGAATTACCTTTAAGTACAATACATAAAATGTACAGAAGAAATGGCAGCGAATTATGTCTAAGTACAGTACATAATGTACAAAGGAAACGGCAGCGGATTACCTCTAAGTACAATAGACAATGAAGAGAACAAACGGCAGCGAATTACTTCTTAGTACAATCCATGATGTACAGAACAAATGGCAGCAGATAACCTCTACGTACAATATATAATGTAATGAAAAAACGGCAGTGGATTACCTCTAAGTACAACACATTATGTACAGAGGAAACGACAGCGGATTAACTCTAACTACAGTACATAATTTAGAGAAGAAATGACAGCGGATTTCCTTTTAGTACAATACATAATGAACAGAAAAAACGGCAGCGGCTTACCTCTAAGTATAACCCAAAATGTACAGAAAAAAACGGCAACGAATTACCTTAAAGTACATTAAATGATGTACAGAGGAAACGACAGCTGATTCCCTCTAAGTATAACACGCAGTGTAGAGAAGAAACGGCAGCAGATTACCTCTTAGTACAATACATAATGTACAGAACAAACGGCAGCGGATAACCTCTAAGTACAACACATAATGTACAGAAGAAACGGCAACGAATTACCTCTAAATACAACACATAATATACAGAGGAAACTGCAGCGGATTACCTCTAAGTACAACACATAATGTACAGAAGAAAGGACAGCGGATTACCTCTAAGTACAATACATAATACACATAAGAAACGGCAACGAATTACCCCTTAGTACAACATATAACGTACAGAGGAAACGGCAGCAGATCACCTCTAAGTACAACACATAATATACAGAAGAATGGGCAGCGGATTACCTTTAAGTACAATATAAAATGTACAGAAGAAACGGCAACGAATTACCTCTAAGTACAACAATTAATGTACAGAAGAAACGGAAGCGAATTATCTCTATGTACAATAAATAATGTACAGGAGAAACGGCAGCGGATTATCTCTAAGTACAATACATTATGTACAAGAGAAACGGCAGCCGATTACCTCTAAGTACAATACATAATACAAAGACAGAACGGTACCGGATTACCTCTAAGTACCATACATAATTCACAGACTGAACGGTAGCGGATTACCTCTAAGTACGATACATAATGTACAGAAAAAACGGCAGCGAATAACCTCTAAGTACAATACATAATATTCAGAAAAACAGCAGAGGATTACCTCTAAGTACAAGTCATACACAGAAGAAACGACAGCGGATAACCATCTCGGAAACCTCCACTGTGTAGCTGGAATCTGGGTACCATTTGACCCAAGCCTCATTTTAAACATTGACTTAAATACACTCAGTTATTGGTAAATTCTTGATTTTATGCAAAATACGAAAGGCTGGGATTTTTATAGTTTTTATTCGTGTTACTGGTTTATGGAAATGATGGTCTAAATTACTGGACGACAGTAGAGCCGTATCGTTATCAACCGTTATAGGTCCACACGAGTCTACGCACAAGGTCGAAACGATGGTTACACTAATATAATGGAAATATATTTATTTATTTTCTATAATAAAGGTTTCATTCGATAATAGAAGAATGTATTCAATTAAAAATATGGAATAAAACACTGTTCCCTACAAATAAAGTTGATTAAATGCTACCACAAGCAGCACTTATTGAGATTCCAGTGAAACATAACATAAGGATGCATTTCGGTTTGAAGAATATTTAACGAAAATGAGAAGAAAATCTATTATGAGTGATTTTATATAACAGTGATTGGTTTAAAACATCTGTTATTGAGGTCATGAATGTAGTTAATATGAATTATCTTTTATTGTGTAGTTTAAATGATTTTTGAAAAACGTTACTTGACTTTTATTATCTTATTTAAATTCTATATTTGTTCTGGTTTTCTCTTTGTGTTTGATGTATGGTATTTTTATCAAGATATTAGTCCTATAAAGATGATGTCTGATTGAGACAGTATTCTGTGGGCTGCCACACAGCAGTATCATGATCCAGAGGCAGTGTATGATTACCAAGCTTAAAATATAACAGTGACACCGAACAGTATTGTACTAAAATTTATGCTGAACTTTAGCACGAACACTTTTATTATCAATTTTAGAGTCTTATATATCTATACATGTATGCATATACGTAATAGAAGTAGAAAATGTACTGTATCTAATAAATAGAGGAACTAAGAAAAATATCCTTGCCAAGCTGAAAGAGGCGTGTGTCTTACCAATTTATAAAGATGGACGTAAAGACGATGCTAGTAATCATATCAGCATTATCAAATATATTTGAAAAACATATATCTAACCAGTTATATACATAGTTTGAACAAACTTACGTCTTACATACAACTCAGTATGGATTCCGTAAAAAACACTCTTGCCAAACTGTCATTATAATAT
Source organism: Panopea generosa (assembly GCA_029582155.1). Classification (NCBI taxonomy): domain Eukaryota; kingdom Metazoa; phylum Mollusca; class Bivalvia; order Adapedonta; family Hiatellidae; genus Panopea; species Panopea generosa. The sequence continues at coordinate 6,081,562 of CM055910.1, forward strand.
TAATTGACAAATGGATGAAGGAATTAATTCTGTGAATCTTGTAGTGAGTGTGTTTTTTAATCTACGAAAGCATTTGATTTAGTAGAGCATGATAATCTTTTACACGAATTAAAACTTATCATTTTACTGAACGTACAATACAGTGGTTTCGGTTCAGAAGAAAACTGCTAGACTCATATTAGTTTGGTCATATAAAACACCTTCTATTAAACTTTTTAAAGAATTTCGATGGTTATTATTTCCTTACATAATAAAATATCTTATTGGTTTTACTGTTTTTAAAGCAATTAACAATTTAGTACCTTCATGTACATGCATATATAATGTATATCAGATACCCATTAACACTCGCATTAATCTACGCTCTATTTCAAACAAGGTCATCATGCATCCAAAGACTAAAAACTTCTCAATTGTGCATTTTCTTATCCTGTTGTGGAAGCCTGGAACAATATACATTCATCAATCAGAAAATTGAATAACGTTGCTGCATTTAAATATGTGTGCAAAGAATTTCTAGTTACTAAAACATCTTTCTCATGCAAAATAGTGTGCATTGTCATTGATAACATTGTATTGATTTAAGCAGGTATCTGCTCCAAATATTGTTTATGTAAAACATTGTAATCTTTATATTATTGAATTTAAATGTGAATGGTAACTGGTCCTGGAACAGTATCTTAAAACACCCGGTGACGAAGGACCCATGTCATATGCAAAGAACAATGGCACTTTAAGTGATCTTACAGAGCGAATAGTGCTGAATACAAGCTTAAGTCCAACCATATGTGTCACAGATGTATTAATGTTGTCGATACATACACTACAAATTTAGTTAAAGTAAAACTATATATCACAGACGTGTAAATGCTGTCTATCCAAACACTTCACACTTACATAAAGTAAAACTATATATGTCACAGACGTGTTGATGCTGTATATCCAAACACTGCAAACTTAGTTAAATTAAAACTATATATATCACAGACGTGTAAATGCTGTCTATCCAAACACTACAAATTTAGTTAAAGTAAAACTATATATATCACAGACGTGTTGATGCTGTCTATCCAAACACTACAAACTTAGTTAAAGTAAAACTATATATGTCACAGACGTGTAAATGCTGTCTATCCAAACACTTCACACTTAGTTAAAGTAAAACTATATATCACAGACGTGTAAATGCTGTCTATCCAAACACTTCACACTTAGATAAAGTAAAACTATATATCACAGACGTGTAAATGCTGTCTATTCAAACACTTCACACTTAATTAAAGTAAAACTATAGTATCACAGACGTGTTAATGATGTCTTTCAAAACACTACACACTTAGTTAAATTAAAACTATATATATCACAGACGTGTTAATGCTGGCTATCCAAACACTACACAATTAATGTTAATCTATATATATCACAGACGTGTTAATGCTGGCGATCCGAATCCGAATTTGATATAACATTTGTTTTGCATTGATAAAAAAATGATCATTTACCTGATCTTATAAAACGCACCAATATTAATGAACCGACAAAAGCCAGACAGCACGTGTTACTCTCTGAATAGACCGCTCTTTCAGTTTACATGGAAAATAAATTAATTAAAATTCCTGCGTATGTAAACACTTCTAAAGAACTAGAAATTAAAAAAAACACTGAAAATTGTGGTTGCAAATAATGTGAATGTTAACATGCATCGTATATACTGGTAAATGTATGTACGAGAGACAGTTCTATAACAGCTGAATATGAACGCGGTAATTCATGTCTTACACACACACACACACACACACACACACACATTAAAATGCAACATGTCATTACTAGTTATCGGTACTCATTTACGTTGTGTGCATGGTCTTGTGATAGAGAATCAGACTCAGAATTGGGAGGGGGGGGGGGAGGGGGGGGGGGCATTTGTGGGAGTTGCTCACCTAAAAATCGTTCCTGGAATAGCCAGTACTAAACACAAAATATCCCTGGCGTTCATGGTTGTATATACGCCCCCCCATTCCTCCAGCCAGCGGGCCATTTTCTCTACGTTTAAGTCACGTTGAAATGGAAAAGAATCGGTCTATTCAACCGATGCTATTCAAACGTGTTACAGACAAATCTAGCCGGGCAATTAAGTTATTACGACCAAATTGATGCTAAAAACAAACGCAAGCTTGTATGTATGACAATAATAAACTCTTAGTGCAATACAGATTTCAAGTTTTTAATAAACACTTACAGACAACATACGACTATGTTGATATCTGCAAAACCTCCTTTCAATTGAGTATCCAAACGTTGCAGTATGCTTACTAGAGAAATAACCCGAATCAATAAATAGAACAGACAATTTTTTATTTGACATAAATATTTCTCTAACATAGCAAAGTTATCTGAAAATTGTCCAAATATAGACAGATTAGCCTAGTTATATATAACCTCTGGTGAAAACAACACAAGAGACTAGCGTAAAACGTGTCTGAAAATGACAGCAAGTATGTTTAGATAAGTAAAAAAAATGTAAATGAAAAATACTCTTAAATCAAACCAATTTGTTTTGAATTATAAAGCATATGATCCACATGCCATTAAGCTAATTTAGAGGTGAATATATTTGATGTAAACATCGTGTTCCATTTTCCATGTACATATAAAAACAGTAAAATACAATTCCTTCGTAAGTGGAGGTAGCGTTTAGGATGACACATCTACCACAATGCAATAATAAATAAAACCTACAGAAGACATTATAATGACACATCTAGATAATACAATGATAAACAAAGCATACAGAGGTTTTAGCGAAGTAGCAATACAACGACGTACATTTCACAATACGGTAAACATAACCAATATAATTTTTATATAAAATTTTAATGTTAAAAAGCAAATGAAGCAATACCAATGGTTTTCAGAAGCAAAATACACCAACTAAACTAGTGGAAACAGGTCGTTGGTTTGATATCAATACACCGCATGTCATACATAACTATTCTTGACAATCGTGAACATGGTAATACACAAAACATATATCCCGATTCCGGTAATAGCTATGTCGTATTTCACTATACGTCATCACATAACATGACTAGTTTGACAATTAAGATTTCGTGAAAGGGATCGAATACATTTAAACAGGGTATATTTCGATATTTTGTAATATTTTATAGCTAATCACAGACGAAGTTTAAATAACTAGGATTGCCATACAAAACGCTTTAGACGAAAACAACCTAGCGAGGCGTTTAGAGACATTAATATAACCACCATGCTCTGTTTTTCGTTTAAAAATCTAAAGCTTAGATTATTCGTAGCACGGTGATCAACATTGGACAACACCATACGATATAGGACTTACGTCCTGGCTAATTCGTTCACTATTTCTCTGTCATGTTTCCAATTTCGGAAAAAAATCCAATTATCTAACCAAAACGACGTAGAACTAATAGAATCAATGAATAAGTCTACAACTGAACGCGAAATGGGTTGACTTGTTGCGTTAAATGGATTGGGAAAAAATAGTATGCAAATAACCGTGGCCACACGGAGGGATACTATAACAAAGAATAATGTTTCACAGATCAGATAGTTCTATTGTCTGTGAGATAACACTTATACTATACCCGCTACTTTGTTTCTCTTCCGCACTTTCTCAGATTCGGAGGACGTGGCATATAACCACATCAGTACGCAGAATCTTTACCGCATTTATATCAAATATGGCTTTACTTTTATATATAACGTTAGTCAACAATATTTAACATTTCTTTAAAAAAAAGAATACAAACTATAAACCGATACACTCTGTAAATATACCAAACAACAGAACAATAAGGAAGTTAAAAAATACCAATATAATATTTTCTCCTGATCGCTGTTTTGCTCCTATGCACTAGTGCATGCCAGATAACGTACAAACTACAATCACTCATTCTTAGTGTCTGTTTTAGAAATTATGTTTAACCGAATATTCTAATACCTGTTGGACTGAACATTTTATGTGCCATTTATATCGTGGGATAACCTAGTATGTACATGTACAACTTTATCCAAGCAGGACTTTTTATAAATTCAATCTCATATATTCCAAATTACTACATATATATATATATATATATATATATCATATACGTAAAGGGAGATAATTAAATTCACAAGAACGGAATTTACGATTTTTTGGGATCTTTTAGATGCTCATTCACAATGCATGATATATATATGGAGATAATTATTTCCACAAATAATTATCTCCATATATATATATATATGTTTGGTTTATATTCACAAATAATCATTTCCATATATATATGTCATACATTGTAAATGAGTATCTGAAAACATCCCGAAATTCAGACATTCTATTGTTGTGAACTTAATTATCAACCTTTACGTATGGTATATATTACAGTTAAATATACGTTATATTACGTCAAATTTACATTTCCCTTAAATAATTTTGAACCATATATGAAAAGGAAAAACCGCGAGTGACGCACTAAAGCTATGTGCTAAAAAATTCAAATCATCGGGAACCGAACACACATTAAACTTACGCAATGTCAGACTGGTTCTGTCTCATTTCCCATATCAATTTGTTCCGTTTCCAAACAGGAAATTTTTTTTTAACTCAAACTGACAACTTTAAACTCATTTGCAACATTTACAAGTAGGGTCACGAGAAACAAAAAAAATGCTTGGCAATTTACATACTTGGCCGTCATGTTACACAGTAAAGTTGACGATGGTAAATCGATGGTAGACAGAATCCCCATGGAAAATCGATACCGTAAAACGAGCCTTTCGGATAAGTTTAGTGTTTTGGTAGGGTGTTTCCTGAATATCAACAACGGACAGTTTGTTTCTTCCTTAATAAGTTCGCTCTTAACTAACCACATAGGAGGTCTGAGCCATTTGTTTAAGACATTTTGCGTTTTGTTTTGCGTCGTTTTTTAACGAAAGTAAAATGGCATAGATATAATTTATATCTATTTTACATCTTAAAAAAAGTTTATAGAAATTGACGTAGTTATAAATGTACCGTAAATGGACAATGTGGATTAGGTATAGTTGGTATTTCTGATCGGAAACTCAACCGAATATTAAGAAAGATGAAATGTATGCACGGCAGTTTTGAGAAATAAACAATTAAATAACAGCCATTGTTTTTAACACATTTATCATATCAACTCTAGTTACTCTAGTAACTCTAGTAAATGTTGGATTTATACTTTTGAAGCGAATGCTGTTGTTATAATTTAAGTAATAATAAATGCATCGAATTATGATTGTCGTGCTATGTAAATAAGTAAATAAATAAGTAATTAACTAAGTAAGTATAACGAAATAATAAGATATTAACGGATGTATCGATATTTAATTCAAATAAATATGTAGTTATAAATTATTGTAAGCTGGGTTTCTTTTTATTTAGAATAACTGTTTTAGAATAAAAACAGGGCAACTTCTCTTTGATGTTTTTACATGTTGTTAATATTTGCACTATGTATAACACCCCTTATATCATCATAGAAATAACAGTTAACTTCACAAAGCAATTCGGTTTCAATGAAGCTTGTACAAGTATTCATCTTAAAAACATTTCTTTCACAGAGACATTTACTGGAAACGACTTCATAACATGGAACATATGACAAACACGGAAGGATAACGTCGTTTACAAACATATTCATTAACGGCCCGATCACACTGGCCAGAATGCAATTCTGTTTGTTTTCCGAATAGGAATTTGGTTGTTCGGGGAGCGAACGGATCATATTCGTGAAGCATTTGGTGTGTTCTAGGAGCATACTGGCTGTTCGGCTCCGTACGGATGCATACGGAACGGCATTCGGTAGCTCCAAAAATTCGTTGTGCATGTTCAAAATAATTTTCATCGACCATCCGAAGGTGGCGCCCATGTGTATTCGGGAAGTATTCGGGAAGCATTCTAGGAGCATACGGCATGTACGGAAAATGTTCGGGAAGCAAGTGTCTAGTTCTTGGTATATTCGGAATGACAATTTGGTGGTGCTGGGTTCCGTATGCTTTCCGGACACCCCGAATGGACCTAAAACCGCGTGTTTGAAAATTCCCGTTATACGGGCGGTTCTTAAAGCATTCGGCCGGACGTCAGAGTAAGACGAAAGCGTTCGGAAAGCGTGCAAAAAGCATGCAGAGAAAGTTTGGTCAATTCTAGATCGATTCGCCGTGCTCTGAAAGCATTGGGAAAGCATGCGGAAAGCGTTTGGAAAGAAAACCTTTCGAAGTCAACGTGCGGGAAGTACTCGATTTATTCTGAAAGCACAGAAAACATTCGGAAAGCAAACGAAAGCATTCGGTGATACATTGAGAAAAACTCATTCGGAGGGACATTCGGCCAGTTTAAAAAATCACATCATTTCGAATACGGAAAACAAACAGGAGTTCATTCGGGCCAGTGTGATCGCCCGATAAGATCCGTTACAAATTTATAAATAACTGCTCACATTAAAAAACTAAGACAATATATTTCGACCAGGAGACAAAGTATAGAAACATAGAAACGACACATCCACCAGCGTGTATGAATGTACTGAACTCATGGAAAACACAGTTTTCTACTAATAGAATCAGTTAATGCATCGATAATTTCGAAACCGAGTTATATTTATTAAGCACCAATGGCTTACTAGAATACACGTTAGACTTGCAAGCTGGGTGGGAACGTGAGACGTTTTAACTAGTTCACATCAACCATTTCTGTTATGTTGTATGCTTGCGCTCATTTTGTACTTCCAAGAGACATCAAGTCATCAAATGGTCGCACAAAAATTGTTGAATTTGTTGTTCACTTTTTCAGAAAACTTGATATCATATATACATTATGCAAACTTTTAAATAACAAAATATCTCAAAGAATATATGCATAATCTTAATTGCGTTACTATTTTGAAAGTATGCATATTTTTTGTATGACAAAAAATGGAAAATTACAATTCAATTTCAACAGTATGACAAACATAATCTAAAGAAATATCAAGTTGGACCTCTGAAGTGTTTTTATTATGTATATCCTTAATACAAGAGTGACATTTCCTGGAAGTTATACTAGTTGCTGATGAAATTCCAGACAGTAATATTTGAAAATATGCTATATGCTATATGCTATATGTCATACTTAGTTGGTGTGAAGATCGTTGAGCTCCGTGAAATAGAGTAAAGTCACACTATATATACACTAGTATTACCGACGCATGTCCCTTTAACAATGCACTTTTATATACGAACCTACTAAATTCAGCAAAAATACTTATACACGCATTGTTAAATAAGAGTTGTTAGAAGACAATAAAGCTCGCCTACGGGATAAAATTCACCACTCACAAGACTGAGATTGGAGGCAAACACCAAAGCCTTAACGCAAAAAACGCGAAAGTTTAACCTGCCGACAACGACGCCGACGCCGACGACGCCATGGTCATGGCAATAGCTCTCCTGGACATTCGTTCCGGCGAGCTAAAAATCAGAAATGAACATGATGTTATATCCAATCACATTTCGTTCATATGACTGATCATGATTGATGACCAATTTATTAAACTCATGTTAACGACCAGCGGGAGTTAGAAAAACGGTAACGCTTTATGTATAGAACATCCATTTAGTTGATGTATTATTATAGACTGCAACCATTGCACTTATTTTTCCATTAGTAAAATCATTTCATTTTCCCTAATTAATAGAACTCCAAAATCAATTACAGGTGTAACATGACGTATCAATTCTTTAAAGGTATGGTGATAAATATGCGTCTCTTATAGCACTAAGCTGGTGAGTACGGAATTCATGTTATGTCTTATTTTTAATTACTATGTATCAAAATCATTGCTGTCAGTTAAATAAAAGAATAATTAAGCACGGACAAATCTGCAGCACAACTGCTGCACAGACTGGTGTTATTCCAGCTGAACACGTGACTATTGATTAATGTTGTAACATATATGAACCAACAGTAACGATCGTATTACTGTTTGTAACAGATGTTTTAGTAAATATAATATACAGAGGCACTCTTGACTTTGTCGTTTATTTTTAATGTCCTTAACTTTGTATCTACTTAACGATTGCAATTATGTGCCAGAACGTCGTCGAGGCAATGTTATTTTAAAACATTTAATGAGATCTAATTGTACGACAGGAAGAAATATATCCGCAAAGCAAATGTTTAAAACTGAGGCCACCTGGCGGTCGATAATGACATATGGTTGTAACAGACTTCCTGGGTTTGGATACTGGATAGCTATTTTAATATAATAATAACTCTACGTGATGTTTTATTGAATAACTGTAACAGTGTTAAGCGAATGTGTCAAACCATGTTAAATATTTTTTTCTATTATATCTATGCAACCACTCCTTGGATATGAATAAAACTTCGCATGTGATTCACCATCATCGCTGGAACACACACAGACAAGAACAATAACTCTGCATTGCATTATGGTACAGTTATGGCTCGTTTTCGGCCTAATTTTTTCAGGTTAAAGTTTTTTATCAGGTAAGATATCTATGCAACCACTCCTTGGATATGAATGAAACTTCGCATGTGTGTTCACCATCATCGCTTGAACACACACATATAAGAACCATAACTCGGGGTTGCATGGTGGCAAACGTTATAGCCCTTTTGGATTTAACTTTTCGTCTGTAGACACCCAGATTAAACTTTTGCGTTTAGTTGCGTTTCAGTTTTGGTGTTTGCCCCCAATCTCAGTCTTTGCATGGGCGGTGAGTTTTATCTAATCGGCGAGCTTTTTTGCCATCTGACAAATTTTATTTGTTTCAGTAGCTATATTTGTATTTAGTGTGTTTTTTCTTTCTTCATGCTCAACGTTCAAGTAAATAATTGCATCATAATGATAACCACGTGATAAGATTTTTTGTTGTTTTCTCTGTTGACATGCAGTAGTCAATTAAGTGATATTTTCCAAAATATACATTAGCTCATTGCAGATGGATCTAGATAACTTATTTTGTAACTATAATATACAAGCTCTTTTTTTAGTCGTAACTCTGTTTAGACAAAGGTATAATGAATGTATAATAATCTTCAATGTTTGACAAATTTCAGTGTTATGGAACCATGTGGTTCACTTTACTCGTTTTTTTCGCCTACCGGTACACACATTTCTATATCCCCCTTGTCTATCATGCATGTGTTGAGAATATGATGCTTTTATTAGTTATTGATATTGCATAGGAATTGTCTCCCCTTACATCCATTAACTATGACTTACAATGATATAAAAGAAATGTCTTTTAATTGTCGTGGTTGAAACATTTACTGTTTACCAATACCCATTTTACTGAAAATCAACAGAAATGTATTTGTTCTCAATGGAACAACAGCAACTGTTACTTTAGCGAAATCGAATTCGAGAGTGGTAGCTATTTTATTTTATAAAAAAGTGGAGTATAAGGTTCACAACGAAATAGACGATAAAGAAGGCAATAGTTTAGCTCTAGACATAACACTTGTGTCAAAACGTTTCACATTGGTTTCACTATATGGACCAAATAATGATCAACCAAAATTTTATGAAACTGTTTTTGATATAATTGAGGATATAATGAATGATATTTATATGATATGCGGTGATTTCAATCTTGTTCAAAACCCTGACTTAGATAACCATAACTACAAAACAGTTAATAATAAAAAGGCTAGACATACACTCTTACAAATATTTAATGATAAACAACTGTATGATCCTTATAAAGAAAGAAACCCAGATACAAAGCGATTGCCATGGAGACGTTCAAAACCTTTACAACAAGCACGGCTGGACATTTTTTCTGGTAACAGGAAATTTATTACCATATATACAAAAAACTGTTATTGAAACAAATTATAAATCTGACCATTCTATAGTCAGTCTTAATTTAAACTTTAATAATATTGAACATGGAAAAGGACATTTAATAATTCATTACTTACTGATATTGATTATTTAAACTTGATAAATGAAAAAATTGATGTAATAAAACAACAATATTCTGTTCCAGGAAATTCCAGTACTGATACTCTTGATTGACTTTGAAAAAACTTTTGACACTTTTTCTTGGAGCTTTATTTCAAAAACACTACCATTTTTTCAAAGTTTGCGCATCAATACAAAATTGGATCAGAACTTTTCATAATAATGCACAGTCCATGGTACAGCAAAATGGGTTTTTATCGTCACCTGTCAACGTTGGTCGAGGTTGTCGTCAAGGCGATCCCTTATCTTCATATAGTTTTATCCTTTGAACACAAATATTAACTTTTAAGATAAAAAATAATAAAAATATTAAAGGTATACAAATAGGAAATACAGAATACAAAATGTCCCAATTTGCTGATGATACCTCAATATTACAAGACGGATCTGATTCATCACTTAATCAAACATTGGAGGAGTTAGAAAGGTTTACAAAATATTCTGGATTGAAAGTTAATTTTGAAAAAAACTGAAGTTATTTGGATAGGTAAAAATAAATATATAGTATACAATCGATAAAAATCAAATGGGAACTTACATGGGATAAAACAACTTTTAGATTATTAGGATTAAATTTCCATGTTGAACTGGGCAAAATGATTGATTTGAATTACAGACAAAAGATAGAAAATATAAAGAAATCAATCAGTCATTAGAAAAGTCGACATTTAACTCCATTAGGGATAATAAATATAAATCAAACATTGCTAATACTAGCTTGTAATAATCTTTTTATACCACTTACGAACCCAGACATTGGAATTATAAAAGATATATACAAATTACTGTATGATTTTCTTTGGCAAGGGCCAGCAAAAATTAAAAGTACCGTTATTGTGAAACAGTACTGTGATGGTGGATAGATATGATTAATCTACAATCCTTTATAACAGGGCTTAAGTTAACATTAATCAGAAGAATGATACTAAGTGACGGTAATCAGCCAAATCTAACTGATTCTTATTTCGACAAAGTTAAACTCTTATCATGTGGTAAACATTATCCAGAAAAAACAGTTTTTTTAATTAAAAATATTATCTGGAGAGATGTTTTTATATAATACGTAGAAGTAATAGAAAAGTTTGATATAAATTCAGAGGAAGATTTCTAAAAATGCCAATCTTCTATAATCACATTTTTTTTAATTGGAAGACAAAGTTTCTTTATGGCAACCTGGTTTAATAAAGGTATACGATTCATTAATGATTTAATAAATGACAGTGGTGCTTTACTTACACTAAAATAATTAAAAAAAAAATATACAATTGAAATAAACTTCCTTCATTATCAAGGAATAGTTATGGTAATAAAAAATTACAAAAATCATAAATGTAACATAGAACAAATTAATTCATTCAAAAGTAGTACACCTTTTACACCAACAAACATAAGTTTCATCACAAAAACAGAAGCGTTGCTTTCAACATTTTGCAGTCATATCGCGACGGTGTCTACTTGAGACAGTATTCTGAGCGCTGTCACACTGGAGTATAATGCCGCAGATACATGGTATGATACCCAACCCAGTCACATTATACTGACACCGGGCCGACCAGACCTAGAACTCTTTTCTAAAGTCTGAGCGTCAAGCGAGGAAGCTTCTAGTACCATTTTTAAAGTCTTTGGTATGACCCAGCCGGGGATCGAACCCACGACCTTCAGCATGCGAGGCTCTACCACTAGACCACGCCGCGGTCTGAGAAAAGGAACTAATAAATTGTATACAATCTTAAACTTTAATACAGATAAACCAACAAGCCAGAAAAAATGGAATGAATTATATCACATAACTGAACATCATATACAGTTTGCCTTTTCAAACGACAAAAGACACATACCTGCAATGGCTTTAAACAAGAATACTCCACAGAACTCTAGCAACTAATAAAATCGTAGTAAAAATAAAATTGAAAGAGAGCCCATTTTGTCACAGAGAAGTTGAAACACTTGTGCATATGTTTTGGGAATGTAACGAAACACAAACAACTAGTCTTAGTGTCAGCAAAGTACTTGAAACAAAACATATACATGTTACATGTGGACCTCAATGAAACAAACTTGATATTTGGTTTAAAAGAACTTCATTCTTACATAAAAAAAAAATACTTGAAATAAAGCGATACATATACAGAAGCAGAGTATCAGAAAAACAACTATCAATACAAATATTACAGACGAGTATTACATATATGTATGTTATAAAATAAAACAAGAGCTCTACAAAAAATGTTTTAAAAAGATTTGATAACCGATGGTCAATAGCCAAACATCTATGTATCTTCTAACCACTTAAAAGACAATGGAAGCAGGAGGTTGCTAAAAATATCAGATATCTCAATATATAAAATATGTTATGGATTAACTTCTTCAAGCTGGCCTTTTTGACGCATGCAAGACCCAACCCTTTCCATTTTTAGTAAATCTCAAGAAATTATCAATTGGCAATACCAAATTTCTCTTTTGATTTGTGAGAGAGTGTTGTTTGAGTGTTGTGTAACGTTTTCATTATTATGTTATTGTGAAGTGTGCGGCGGGATGGTCCTTCCCGCGCAACACACTCATTCATGGGGAGAATAAATGGGTTGCCAAACGGTAACTGAAAAAAAAAATCCTATATGCATTAAAAAAAACCAACACACTGCGTGTTGATTATGTTTGACCCCTGTTGTCATCCAATTTGTCAGTTTCTATTGCAGATGAGTCAGTATTTGCTACATATTCGAAGTGCATACCATGGCAGATATATCAGTCAATAGCTACTACACAAAACACAACATTTTAAACAATTATTAAAGGATGTCAGTAAGGGATATGAAACCCATTTGCGCAAATCGTATAACAATGTATTGATAATAGAATAATTTAAATCTATAAAATACGAAAATTCTAAAGAATAACAGAAAATAATTCAATTGGCGACTTTCACGACTTTCTTAAAGCAATCAATAAAAATTCCAATGATGTAGATATCACTGTTACAGATGGACATTAATGTAATAATACAACTGATGCTATTAACGATGATATAAACGGTCAGAATTACAGGATATGAAATATTAATTGCTATCAAGACTATGAAAAGTAAAAAAAATCATCTGGTATTGATAATATTGTTAATAAACAGATCAATTCATCGATTCACGTTCTTTTACCACTACATCTGAAGTGTTTTAATATTAGTTTTAACAAAGGAATAATACCTCAAAACTGGTCAACATGAGTAATTAAATCAATATATAAAAACAAAGGTAATCAACGTCTTTAATTAGCTGTTTCGAAAAGTATTTTACCTCCATTTTCAATTGATAACTTGATAAATATCAAAATCTTCTACATGAAACACAGGCAGATAATCTATTTATTTGAAATCACTTAATAGACGTAATACAGACATTATGTTGCCTTGTCGATCTTAAACAGGCTTTTGATACGTTTCTAGAAAATGCATTTCGAGGAATCTTTACAATGTAAACATCAATGGAAAATATTTCAGCATAATATATAACTGATATGACCATATCAAATAAAACATTATTAGAATTGAGGGAACCTCTCCATATTTTGAATAATCGATATAAATTCGTCAGGGAGAAGGTTAAGGTTCAGGCTGAAAACGTTTCGCCTTCGTTGTTTAGTATGTTAACCAATGATCTTGAAGACTATTTAAGCACCGGAGGTGTAAGTGGTTCGTCTAGACAAACACAACTACAGGGTGCACTTATGTTTTTAAAACTATTCATTCTTCAATACGCCAACGACACAGTGACTGCTCAAAAACGTATTGTGATATTGTTTAATATAAATGTTAGTAAAACAAAAATCTTAATATTCAGTGAAGGAAATCACAAAATGAAGTATTCAAAAACGGAGAAACAACTAAATATAATAATGCTTCTCTCCTCCGTCACCAGTATATTTCTCTGTGTATTAATATGCTACTCTCAACGTCACTAGTATATTTCTCTCTATACTAGTATGCTACTCTACTTCGTCACCAGTATGTATCTCTGTGGACTAGTATGCTACTCTCCCCCGTCACCAGTATGTTTATCTGTGTACAAGTATGCTAGTGTCCCCCGTCACCAGTATGTGTCTCTGTGTACTAGTATGCTAGTGTCCCCCGTCACCAGTATGTGTCTCTGTGTACTAGTATGCTACTCTCCCCCGTCACCAGTATGTTTCTCTGTGTACTATAAAGCTAGTGTCCCCATCATCAGTATATGTCTCTGTGTACTAATATGCTACTCCCCCCACGTCACTAATATATTTCTCTGTGTACTAGTATGCTACTCCCCCGTCACTAGTGTGTATCTATGTGTACTAGTATGCTACTCTCCCCCGTCACCAGTATATGTCTCTGTGTACTAGTATGCTACTTCCCCCGTCACTAGTGTGTATCTCTATGTACTAGTATGCTACTCTCCCAAGTCATCAGTATAATTGTATGTGTACTGGTATGTTACTTTTCCCGTCAACATTGTGTTTCTCTATGTACTAGTATGCTACTCTCACACGTCACTAGTATATTTCTCTGTGTACTAGTATACTACTCTCTCCCGTCACCAGTATATTTCTCTGTGTACTGATATGATACTCTCCCCCGTCACCAATTTTTTTTCTGTGTTCTAGTATGCTTCTCTCCCCTGTTATCAGTATAATTATCTGTGTACTAATATGCTACTCTTCCACGTCACCAGAATATTTTTCTCTTTGTATACTAGAATGTTACTCTCACCCGTCACCAGTATATTTTTCTCTATACTAGTATGCTACTTTCCCCCGTCACCAGTATATTTCTCTGTGTACCAGTATGCTACTCTCCCCCGTTACTAATATATTACTCTCAGTACTAGTATGCAACTCTCTCCGTCACCAGTATATTTCTCTGTGTACTAGTATGCAGCTCTCCCCGTCTCCAGTATATTTCTCTGTGTACCAGTATGCTACTCTCCCCCGTCACTTGTATATTACTCTGTGTACTAGTATGCTACTCTTCCCAGTTACTAGTATATTCCTATGTGTACCAGTATGCTACTCTCCCCCGTCACTTGCATATTACTCTGTGTACTAGTATGCTACTTTCCCCTGTCACTGGTATACTTCTCTGTATACCAGTATGCTTCTCTCCCTGTCACTAGTATATTTTGATGCATCTGTGTGTCTGACTGGTTATTTTGATTTCTACTAATGATTTATCGAAGATCGATCGGGAAGGAAAACTGAGGGATTTGGTGAATACTGAGTTTGTTTTCTGGGAAAAAGTATCAGTTATTGGCATAGTGTTGGACAGAATATCCGATTCAGGGATCAAACCCACGTGGCGGACAATCCACTATTTACCGACTACACCATCGCCCAGTTTATTTCTGTATATACTCTCTCACTCTCCCTTTCATTCTTTTGAACCTCTCCTTTGCTTGCATGTTTTATGATGCAATAAAATATTTAATAAAAATAAGATAACAGAACCGAACAAGACAATCAGATATGTGGCACCCGTTCAGTTCTAGTGGACCCGTTCAGTTCTGGTGGACTAGTTCAGTTCTAGTGGACCCGTTCAGTTCTAGTGGACCCGTTCAGTTCTAGTGGACCAGTTCAGTTCTGGTGGACTAGTTCAGTTCTAGTGGACCCGTTCAGTTCTAGTTGACCCGTTCAGTTCAGGTGGACTAGTTCAGTTCTAGTGGACCCGTTCAGTTCTAGTGGACCCGTTCAGTTCTGGTGGACTAGTTCAGTTCTAGTGGACCCGTTCAGTTCTAGTGGACCCGTTCAGTTCTGGTGGACCAGTTCAGTTCTAGTGGACCCGTTCAGTTCTAGTGGAATGCAATGGCAGTCTCATGTTCAGACATAGATTGTATTTCACTACCTCGAAATTAAGAATATGTAAATGGATTCGTATTTGTGAAAATAATCTATACTGAAATGTAACAGTTACACATGAATCCGACACGGGAACTGCGATACGACAAGCTGTCTATAAAAGAGGGAAATCTGTAGGAGAACATTCATGTAAAATGACTGCTATATCTTTATCGAATATATCATGATTTTAAAGATTATTCAATACAATATTTCAGGCTGCGGCGTGAAAAGAGATTGTGTGACAAATGCTTACACACTTTATGTATGTGCGTGTTTAACATATCTGCACGCTTGTGAATGCATGAGCTCGTACGAACTACATGGTTACAACACAGGCACGCAAGTTTTATAGTGTGCATATCTATATAGGTTAGCAGAAAAACAAGTTTTATATCACAATGGACGCATCAACAACATCATTCAATGAGGGTGGGGGTTAGCTGTGAAATTTGTAAACCCTAGAGGGTCCCCCCTAAAAAAAAAATCCGGGAGAAAGAGGGGGTATGAGGTTGGGGTCAAGTATATCTTACACTTTAATATTCAGAAAACAACTCAAAGCGGCAGACGAAGACTAAAATTGTCCCACTCTAAATCCGACAGTGAACATGAGAGGAGTAGATGTTTATATAGGAATGAGTGGAGCATGTATAGATGAGACGCTGGGTGGGAGCTGGAGAAACCGACATATATATATAAACACACATGTACACTATTAGGAATGAGACGTGTGCGAGTCCTAGAAGGAGAAGAAGAACAGAGGTACAAATTACAGATACTGCATATGTACTGCCTCACACATCTAAACACCTCACGTCATGCAGCTCGTTAAATTACATCAGTGATACATGGTTTACAAAACAACAAATATCAATTTTCAGCCACACACAAACATGTGTATATTTCCTATAGTCATATATACCAACTAAACATGTACATTACATAATACTACACCAGACGACAATTAGTAAGTACACGTGGTGATGTAAACACACATGACACTACATAACACAGAATATATATTCTCCTACCTCTTTATCTGATGAATCATCTGCAGGGCCGCCATATTTTCTAGTTACGTATAAAAGCGAGGCTGAGCAACATCATTCATATTACCACTATAAATTGTCGATGAGAAGAGGGAAACGCGAGTGCATTGTACAAAGCGCAGCAGATGGGAACCGCTACAGAATATCAATAACTGCAATACAATACTACTTTGGGAATAAAAAATACGACGCCGGGAAAGTCAAATATTATTATAACGATATACATATCTACAAATAAAATACTAAATGATGGTAACATATTTACATATCTCTAACTCTGTGTGTCGGCGTATATTTCCGTCCTCTGAGTATCTTTGTTGTGTCTGATTTATATATATATATATCTTATCATTTCAATTCTGCCTGTTGCCACGCACCAATCCGTCCGTCCGTCCGTAAACACACCCACCCACCCATAAACCCACTCACCCACCCATAAACCTACTCACCCACCCACCCAATGACCCACCCACCCACCCATCCATCCATCCATCCATCCATCCATCCATCCATCCATCCATCCATCCATCCATCTCGCCCATCAATCCATCCATCCATCCATCCATCCATCCATCCATCCATCCATCCATCCATCCATCCATCTATCCATCAGTCCATCAATCTCGTCCATTCACTCATTAATTGTTCACTATTTTTGGAAGTTTTTCATTTTAGACATGGACACAAATCCTAAACAAATATATAAAACTTCTTATTGATTCGAACATCATGGTCCTCTTTGTATTTCCTGGGTTGTTCGAAGCAATCCGGTACA
This sequence comes from Panopea generosa, assembly GCA_029582155.1. Taxonomy (NCBI): domain Eukaryota; kingdom Metazoa; phylum Mollusca; class Bivalvia; order Adapedonta; family Hiatellidae; genus Panopea; species Panopea generosa. The sequence goes on from CM055910.1 coordinate 6,099,261, forward strand.
GTATGGCATATGTCCCGCGGGATGATCCAACTGCTTATATGACACCTTTTGCAGACAGGTGGTATATGAAGTTAATGACACTATCCATGGGGAAATCATAACAAAACCAACTTAGACAGCTTTAATATCAGTTTCATAGATATAAATGGGGATTTCAGAACAATTATATAAACATGTATGCATCTATTATGCAAGGTGTTTTATCCATATTATCTGATATGTCACATACGAGAATTGAACTTATCAAATACAGATCGAGAGAAAGTAAAAACTTCGGAACTAAGATTAAATTTGAACGTGATCAAAATATTAAAAAATCATAACGCTGTTGTTGAGTGAGACGGAGAATGTTTAAGGTGAGAAAACAAAGAAAAGAGAGAGAGAGAGAGAGAGAGAGAGAGAGAGAGAGAGAGAGAGAGAGAGGTGATGATGAATTAGCAGAAGATTAGAAGGGTTCACGGCTAAACAGGCAGATATTGGTGAAGCCAAGCGTTCAAATGCTGCATATACTGTAAAATCTGCAAATGTAAGATAAAAAAAAAACTACTAAATTTCGGACACTGTAGTGACAGCATTCTTATCATATCCCGGCTTATAGTGCGTACTTTGGACGAACACACCAGATCAATTTAGATATGAACGTTTTCTCATAATATTTTCTATAATAAAGATATTATCATAATTATTCAGGCACACATCAACAATCGGACGTTTTATCATCGTTTTGACGCGGCTCACGCGGCAAATACAATCAATTATTTACGGCTTAAACAACACTGAGTTCAACGAGGAGAAAAAGGAATTATACGCACACGTGTGACGCTAATGAGGCGTGGACAAAAGTTTTTGTATTCTTTATATCGTGATTGGATAATGGATATCAGTACCTCAAGTAAATTTAAAACATAGACACAGGTTCAACGTATGTTGCATTTTAAATCGCAAAATAACACTGATGTAGTTACGGCAATCTTCTAAGATAGTATTGAGTTAATAGCTCAAAATACTTAAATTTGAAAACAATTTTCAGTTTGTATATTTTGGCAAACCCGAATTTCAGACCAGAGCACTTTATTCTTTCTCTGCTTCGGGCCTCCGGTCGACCGGACGCGCCGCTTGACATCGTTTTTTTCAGGACATACACAATGGTAACCGGTCCCAATATGACCCAACCAACGATTGAACTGTTGAGGGTTAAAGTTTTTGTCCTAAGCCAGATTTATAGATAGGATCTATACTTAATTTATATTTATCGTGCATTTATATCGTGTTTGCTTTTCTTTTTTTCATACAAAATTGCCGAATAGTATTGGTATATTTTGTGATGTCGTACACTGATAGCAAGTTTGAAAGAATACTACGATTAATCTAATGTTACGATTAATCTAATGTTTGTAAGAACCATGCACATCTGCCTCTTAAGAACTAATAATGTAATTTATCCGTTGGCCTTTGTAATCATGCTTAAAGTATTATGTTAAAAAAGAGTCAAATATTAAAGGTATTATAGTGTTGTAGTGTTTAGTGATACATGTATACCTACTATATTTTTAGCAAGCGAAATTTGTGTGTTCTTCGGAATTATGTTTTAATATCCTTCCGATGCCGTTGTTAGTTCCATATTAGTTTTACAATGACAATACATGACGATACACGCAAAAATATTAGTTTAAACATATCTTATTTCAACATGAAATAGGGTTGGGCTACATTCAAAACAAGAGGCGCAAGAGGGCACGAAGACGCTGTCGTAACTCATAGTGGTCATAGCGTTTTTTGAAATTTTACAGTAATAACCCTCTTTTGGGGTTGCTTACCCCCCTATTGGATAAATACCCCCACCATACCCCTACTAAACAAAAAGTTAATTACAATAAAATAAAATAATTCCTATACCATAAAAAATATAGTCCCCGTAACAGAACCTTATATATCTCCTCCACTTGTTTTGGTCAAAAACTAACAGGGACTCGCTATAAGCAGACAATGCTTTAGATTAAAATAAATGTACACAGGAGGGGGAAATTAAAACAAATAAGTTTTCCCATGATATGCTTATGCAAAAGTAAAAGACCCATTCAATAGCACAGCCCATTGATGTGCAGAATCATTTATTCATATTTAACCATATTGGGCTTCCTGGCCCCTTATGGAAATTCAATCCTCTTTATTGAACAAAATCAAATTTACTTTACTAGACAATGCTTTAGATCTCAAATTGAACAACATTTTTACACAAATGGAACGAAAAATGAGATCTGTTTACCCAAAGTATTCCTATGTAAAACTCAAAGTCCCCTGAAAGGACCTCTATTCATCCCAGTGCAACTTGATTTGTAAAACTTAAAACTCTTAATCATAGGAATATTATATAAAAAATGAACACATTTGACTGACCGATTGTTGAGAATTTGATTGTTAACGTTTATGTGAACATTTCTGTTCCCTTATAGAAAATAATCCTGCTTGAACTAAATGATATTTGCTATGACGAGTAGATGCTTCAGATCTCAAACTGAACGAATAATAAAAAAAAAAAATTCCGTTTTCCCATATTATCCCAATGTAAAACTTACAGGGTCCCTACAAATACTAGCCCGTTGATTTGTACAAACTTTAAACCTCCATTCATAGGGATAATCTATATCATATATGAACAAATTTGACTGACCTGATGTCATGAATAAAATATTTGAAAAGTTTCTACTTTAACCTTTTATGACCCACCCTGGCCCCTTATGTAAAGTCAATTCTCCTTACTGAACCAAACCTAATTTCTATGACTAAATAATGCTTCAGAACTCAAATAGAATAATAATTTTACCCAAATGGATAAAATAAAGAGAATTTTCTGTTTCCGATAGTATCCCTATGTAAAATTCTTACAGGGCCCCTATTAATATTAGCTCCTTAATTGTTGTCTTCGTTCAAACCCCTACACATACACTGTAGGGATACTTTATGTCAAATATGAACAAATTTGAGTGACTAGGTCTTAAGACAATTTTTAAGAACAGCTTAGTATTCCAAATGTTCACCCTTTTGGGGCCCCTCCTGATCCCTAAAGGCAGTGAAACCCAGTCATTTTTTTTTTAAATCTGAACCTCCGCGATGAAACATTGCTCCTGTGAAAATATAGGCAAGATCAGTTGCATCTTAAAAAACAATTAATGTTAACTATAATGACATGTGTCCCCTAATCGACCCTTGGGACGGGGTCATTTTTAATCCCAAGGACACCATTGGTACAAATCTAATAAAGCTATAGTTGCCATTTCTACATAAATATTTTCAAAATCTATTAGGCGGTTCATGAGAAAACTATTTTTGATGTTTTTGACTATTTTAGTAACGGCGATCATCTTCTGTATAGTCTCAGACACGTATCTAATAGAAACACTCATGTGAAATTTGAAAGGTTTCAGAGAAAATGCTGCTTACGGACGACTGGCAACATACGACGGACAGTGCGCCTTCGCATAAGCCCTTCTGGCCTTTGGCAAGTGGAGCGAAAGCACAGATGGTCAGGCAGTTTTCAAAATATACATGTAGTTGTTTTGCATGTTATATTTATATACGATATAATTTTGTTTTCTTTTCATCGAATTTCTTCATAAAAGCTATTTCCCCGTAATGCGCACGTGCAAACCGTCGTAACGCCATTCTCAACACAGTCATGGTATGTTATATATGGCATATCTAGTGGTTACTGATAGAGGACATATAAAAAATATAATCAATAAGAACAAAGGGAAAAAGACAGAAAATATCTGTTTATTTTGCTATGATCATCAAAAATATTTTACTTATACAGTTATCGATTAACACGCTCAAGAAAATATTTATGCCAGTTTTATTTGGTATACTGAATTTAAAATATTCATCGAATTGTATTTGAGGTTTTGTGGAATCTACAAAGTGTATTATTACACTGCATTACGCCGAACAACGTGGCGAGCTGGTACTATGTCATGATAGAGAAATCACGGAAATTAATATCTTGAATAAAATCTTTTTTAGCGGGGGAACATTTACAATATTGAGACAGATATTTGAATATGTTCTGAATGGCTGAAGCACAGACGACATTGGTTCTAATGCGTACACGGGGGATAACATAAAACTGTCCAACGGGAGTTGTATCATTCAAAAGAAGCAAACACCACAAAGCAATGCATGAATATAGAATAGGCATAAAAGTAAGTACAATACAAACGCATGGAAGACGTGACAACCGTGGATCGATAAGATGTGACAACAAGACCGTGGATCGGTAAGACGTGACAATAAAACCGTTGATCGGTAAGACGTGACAACAAACCGTGGATCGGTAAGACGTGACAACAAGACCGTGGATCGGTCAGACGTAACAACAAGACCGTGGACCGGTAAGACGTAACAACAAAACCGTGGTTCGGTAAGACGTGACAACAAGACCGCGGATCGGTAAGACGTGACAACAAGACCGTTGTTTGGTTAAACGTGACAAAAGACCGTGGTTCGGTAGGACGTGACAACAAGATCGTGGTTCGGTAAGACGTGACAACAAGACCGTTGTTCGGTTATACGTGACAACAAGACCGTGAATCGGTAAGACGTGACAACAAGACCGGATGTGACAACAAGACCGTGGTTCGGTTAGACGTGACAACAAGACCGTAGATCGGCAAGACGTAATAACAAGACCGGACGTGGAAACAAAAACCGTGGTTCGGTAAGACGTGACAACAAAGCCGTGGTTCGGTAAGACGTGACAACAAGACCGTGGTTCAGCTAGACGTGACAACATGACCGTGGATCGGTAAGACGTAACTACAAGACCGGACGTTGAAACAAGACCGTGGATCGATAAGACGTGACAACAAGACTGTGGTTCGGTAAGACGTGACAACAATATATTTCTTAATGATTATGTGTATTTATGATATCATAAAACACTCCTCATTGTATATATTACCGCCATTGTTTATGATTTAATGTACTATAATCATTACCATCGTGATTTAAGTTAAGACTTTGGCAAGTTGCACGGGCATATCTCCTTATTTTCTCACGTATATTGTCATTTAAGTCTTATCGTACTCTTATACACGTATCAGCGTTTATTGTTTATTTTGTTGGTTATGGAATTCGTAGCTTATCAAATATGTATCAAGGTTCATTTTAATGTATTTAATTTACATTAAATATAATATGACGTTGTGGACATAATTCAATACAGACAAATCCAAAAGAATGTAATTGGATAAGGTTAACGTTCATTTTGTATAAATTAATTTCATAAGTTAGTTTTATGTTTATAATTAAACGGTGATACTTTAGATCGGCCGTCTATGTAATAACAAAAGGTATTGACGCTAAACGTTGGCAGACACGATTATTTATGAATTCATCCATGATGGCAAAATACCTAGCAAACTAAACTTAATCTGTCTAGTCACTGCTGGTGCCGAAAAGAATAAATAAGGCGAAGGTTTTGTATTTCAAACAAGTACTAAACATTGCATTATAAATATTTTCAAAAAACTAACACACGGGGACTTTAATTAGTGTATTATGCAGTTTATTAATCTTTTTTTTTTTGTTTTGTATTCAAATAAATTTCCACTTCACACGATGGAGATGTTGGTCCAGATTAGAGGAGCTACTACAGTACTGTTGACGGCATCGTGTGCATATATATATAGTGGATCATGGTCTATTAACTTCAATACATTAGAATAAAATGAAAGCGTATACAATAACAGTTACTGTCCCACAAAAATTATTCGAGACATGTACATGTAAATGTATCTATATACTAATAAATACAAAGTGTTGAGATGCATGATACATAGCGATTGCTTGTTTGAATAGTTAATTATTTTAGCCATTGAGAGCTAACGATCAGTAAGCATAATTACTATTTCATTAGATCCTGAAATGTTGGAATACTGGAGCACACCCTTCTCTGTAATGAGACTCAATGCTATATATCAATAACCGGCGATTGTGGCCGGGGGGCTTCGAACTCATGAACTCTGGACTGATAGTCAGACGCGCTACCGGCTAAGTTTTTCGGATCCAGTAAATATGACGAATAAAAAAACTGTACAAGAAGTCCAAGACCGTGGTTCAGTTAGACGTGAAAACAAGACAATGGTTCGATTAGACGTGACAAGTCCGTGGTTCAGTAATACGTGACAAAAGACCGTGGTTCGGTAAGACGTGACAATAAGACCGTGGTTCGGTAAGACGTGACTACAAGACCGTGGATCGGTAAGACGTGACAACAAGACCTTGGTTCGGTAAGACGTGACAACAAGACCGTAAGACGTGACAACAAGATCGTGGTTCAGTAAGACGTGACAACAAGACCGTGGATCGGTAAGACGTGACAACAAGACCGTGGTTCGATGAGACGTGACAACAAGACCGTTGTTTGGTAAGACGTGACAACAAGACCGGACGTGACAATAAGACCGTGGATCGGTAAGCCGTGACAATAAGACCGACCATGGATCGGTAAGACGTAACAACAAGACCGTGGTTCGGTAAGACGTGACAAGAAGAACGTGGTTCGGTAAGACGTGACAACAAGACCGGACGTGACAACAAGACCGTGGATCGGTAAGCCGTGACAATAAGACCGACCATGGATCGGTAAGATGTGACAACAAGACCGTTGATCGGTAAGCCGTGACAACAAGAACGTGGTTAGGTAAGACGTGACAACAAGACAGTGGTTCGGTTAATTTAGTTTATACTAATTTATTTTAGCTAGATTGCCATGGAATCTCATAGCTTTTATGAACCGCTTTCGAGTCCGCTTCCTGGGTAGAACCAGTACTGAGTGTTGTTTTATGAGAGACATCGGGTCGAGCTGGGGATCAAACCCGAAACCTTCGGCGTGAGCGGCCAACACTCTATCCATTAGACTACCGTCTTGCTTAGACGTGACAACACGACCGTGGTTCAGTTAGACGTTACAACAAGACCGTGGATCGGTAAGACGTGACAACAAGACCGGACGTTACAACAAGACCGTGGATCGGTAAGACGTGACAACAAGACTGGACGTTACAACAAGACCATGGTTCAGCTAGACGTGACAACATGACCGTTGATCGGTAAGACGTAACAACAAGATCAGACGTGGAAACAAGACCGCGGATCGGTAAGACGTGACAACATGACCGCGGATCGGTAAGACGTGACACAAGACTGTCGATCGATAAGAAGTGATCACAATATATTTCTTAATGATTATGTGTATTTATGATATCATTAAACACTCCTACATTGTATACATTACCGCCATTGTTTATGCTTTAATGTACTAGTATAATTATCATCGTGATTTAAGTTAAGACTTTGACAAGTTGCACGGGTATACCACGTGTAATGTCATTTTTTAAGTCTAACCGTACTCTTATACACGTACCAGCGTTAATGTATATTTTGTTGGTTGTGTCATTCGTAGCTTATCAAATATGCATCAAGGGTATATTTCAATGTATTTGATTTACATTAAATATAATATGACGTTTTGGACATAATTCAATACAGAAAATCCAAAAGAATGTAATTTGATAAGGTTCACGTTCATTTTGTATACATTAATTTCAAAAAAAAAGTATTAGTTTTATGTTTATAATAAACTGTGATACTTTAGATCGGCCGTCTATGTAATAACTAAAGGTATGACGCTAAACGTCGGTAAACATGCGTATTTATGGATTCAATCGTGATACAATGTAGCAAAAGACCAAACAAACTAAACTAAATCTGTAATCACTGTTGGTGCTGAAAAGAATAAATAAGGCAAAGGTTTTGTGTTTTAAACATGTATTAAACATTTCAATATAAATGTTTTCAAAAAAAAAACACACGGGGCTTAATTTGTATATTTGTAGTTTAATGTAGTCAATTTTTTGTTTTGTATTTAAATATTCCTTTGCACGATGGAGATGTTTGTTCAGAAAAACGTCAGCATCGTGTGAATATATATATAGTGGATGTCTTCAAATACATTAGAATAAAATGAAAGCTTATACAAAAATAGTGATTGTCCCAAAATATCGAGACATGTACATGTAAATGTATTTATAATTACTAATAATTACAAAGTGAGATGCATAATATATACCGATGCTTGTTTGAAAAGTTAGAGTTATTGTAAGCCACTGAGAGTTAACGATCAGTTAACCAAATCACTATGCAAGGTTGGGATACTGCAGCAAACCCATCTCTGCCAGCAGCCTATATCATTCATCAACAAAGAGAGGCGACCGACAATGAGCGCAATGCTATATATCAGTCATCGCGGCGATAGTGGCCGGGAGGGAATTCGAACAAACTGTACAAGAAGAAATGCGTTAATGAAATACCTATTTACGGTTAATGATAATATTTCTACCCAGAACATCAGATAGAAATCTAAAACTGATGTAAAACATAAAAAAATCTGTTTCTACTAATTAAAGATCACTTTAATAGCATATCGTATATCATGTAATCTTTCTTTCAGGTTGTTTTCCTGTTGTTGCTCTTTCTGTGCTGTTTTCCCCTCGAATCTTGTTGGATAGATAATACAATCTGATAAAAGGATGCCTTAGAAATACAACCAAAAAAGAGAAAATAAATAGACACAGTTTTGTTGGGTTTTCATGCGGGGCAATAAATCATGCAGCACAACTCACGCCCCATAGAAGCGGTTTAAGCTGTATTATGAAGCAACAGTGCACGGGCTTCCGGGTGTCCAAGGATTTATAACTACATGCGTAGCAACTTATCTTAAACTGATGACATGTGAATGTGAAGTTTCAACACATTAAGATCATACATTTAGAGAATTTCACACAAGCAGGGAAATGTTTAGCTTCCGGAAATAGACATTTACATCTAAAACGAGTTTCACCAGATAATGACCTGTTTTGAAATAGGCCGTAATTGCTTTACTCACATGAAATGTTTGCGTTTTGAATGATAACAATAACATTTAATACAAGTCATTACCCAACGAGAACGCTGGTCTCAGTTCTTAATATCACATTACCATAGCAACAACACTCTGGTATTATATGATATCATCGCTTAAGTAATAAAGGGTCTAGACATGTGTATGCTTTACTGTCATACAATGCTATACACAACAAACGAAATGAGCTTTACAACACAAGTGAGGAATATAAAATGAATTTCCTTTCATCGGCAGAAAACGTTTATTATTTATACAAACATTATTATTAAAAAGAGCGTATACAATATTTATACCGGATATAAACAATCCCAATACAAAAGTTTAGAAGTGAGTTCTTAGTATCAATAAACTATATGAATTATATATCATTTGCTGAAACTATGCAGTCCTACAGAAAGCATGTTCTAGGTTCATTCTTTATATGAGAGTATTGATTTGTAACTGCAGTAAGTTGATTTGTTAATTGTGGTGTAATATAATCGTTTCCTTTCAACAAGCTTTACAATTTTAGAATTAAAATTAAGAAAATGCATTTGTAATTGAGCTGCCAGTGAAAAAAAAAAAACACATTTTAAAAAAATCAGTTGATCAATTAAAAATCCATTTGATATTTAAAAATCACGCGCCGCTAGATGTGTGCATGCTACTCGTATTATGACATGACAAACACATATTTCATATCAACCTATTTTGTTTTATAAACGGTCGTATATCAGTTATAGGATGCATGCCGTCATTATACAGGTTTAAAAGCTATATTAGAGAAATTATTAAAACTGCAAATCTTTGGAAATACTGTACGACTAATCTCGCATTAAAAACTGCGTCAAACGTATGTCGCGCCGTACCACGGGTACGTATGTCGCGTGTATCAATAATACGTATGTCGCGTCGTACAACGGGTCCATACTATACGTTGTTGTATTGTGTTTAGCGTCGCTTTCTAAACAATTTTTCAGTCGTATCGCGACGGTGTCTACTTGAGACAGTATTCTGGGCGCTGTCACAACTGGAGTATGATACCGCAGACATGGTATGAAACCCAATCAGTCATATTTATACTGACACAGGGCCGACAAGACTTAGAACTCTCCTCTAAATGCTTAGCGTCAAGTGAGGAAGCTTCTAGTACCATTTTTAAGTCTTTGATATGACACGGTCGGAGATCGAACCTACGACCTTCAGCATGCGAGGCGGGCGCTCTACCACTAGACCACGCTGCGGTCTCTGTTACGTTGTGCAATATTGTCTATTACAAGCAGATGGCCCCATCACTCTGGAGTAGCCCGTATATGACAATAACTTAATAATGCTAGTCTCCTTAATGTAAGCTATGTTGTCTGGATCATCCATAGTCACGCTACATCTTCATTAAAATGAAACATTTATTAGAGCAAATGAATCATTGTTCACTGATATTTTTCACCAGGGCTCCGCTGAAGTTTCAGACTAATTGATAAAATCTTCTGATTTGATATTGTTTTATTGAAAATCCTCAAACTCAAGAACATAAATCCACCGTCGATTTATTAAAACAATTAATTTTGTTTTTTCTCCTGTATATTCGGAGTGGTTATAATAGTAGCGGGCGATTTGAACATTTGTACTATTTGTTCTGAGCACGTGGTCACTTTGTATATTTTAACGTTGTCCACATTATAATATACATTGTCATCTGTATAAAACAGTAACGCATGGTATATGTTATGTCAAAGTAATGTCACGTTTGGAACCAGTTTCCATTTACAGATAATGGCCCAGACACTTTTATGTATTATCAATTCACATGTCAGACCATGATGCATATCGATCACGCAGTAGTTAAATTTCAGTTTACTTATGTAAAGAGAAAACAAACAAGTTAAAAGCGCTATCTACGTATTGATTCTGGTCCGGTTAGATTATATCTTGAGAAAACAGCGTAAACAAAGAGGGAATCATTTATTCTTAATACATTTTGTCTTAATGTAACCAGTCCAAACATAATCATACTCTTAATGCATTTGTCTTAATGTAAACCAGTCAAAAACATTATCATACTATTAATGCATTTGTCTTAATATAAAACCAGTCCAAAACAAAATCATACTCTTAATGCATTTATCTTAATGTAAACCAGTCGAAATCATAATCATATTCTTAATGCAATTGTATTAATGTAAACCAGTCCAAAACACAATCATACTCTTAATACATTTGTCTTAATGTAAACCATTCCAAACCACAATAGTACTCTTAATGCCATTTGTCTTAATGTAAAACCAGGCGAAAACACAATCATACTCTTAATGCATTTGTTTTAATGTTAGCCAGTCCAAAACACAATAATACTCTTAATGCATTTGTCTTAATGTAAACCAGGCGAAAACACAATCATACCCTTAATGCATTTGTCTTAATGTAAATCAGTCAAAAACACAATCATACTCTTAATGCATTTGTTTTAATGTAAACCAGTCCAAAACATAATCATACTCTTAATGCATTTGTCTTAATGTAAACCAGTCGAAAACATTATCATACTATTAATGCATTTGTCTTTATGTAATTGTCTTAATGTAAACCAGTCCAAAACATAACCATACTCTTAATACATTTGTCTTAATGTAAACCAGTCCAAAACACAATCATACTCTTAATACATTTGTCTTAATGTAAACCAGTCGAAAACACAATCATACTCTTAATGCATTTGTCTTAATATAAACCAGTCCAAAACACAATCATACTCTTAATACATTTGTCTTAATGTAAACCAGCTCGAAAACACAATCATACTTTTAATGCATTTGTCTTAATGTAACCAGTCAAAAAACACAATCACACTCTTAATGCATTTCTCTTAATGTAAACCAGGCGAAAACATATTCATACTATTAATACATTTGTCTTAATGTAAACCAGTCCAAAACATAATCATACTCTTAATGCATTTGTCTTAATGTAAACCAGTCGAAATCATAATCATATTCTTAGTGCAATTGAATTAATGTAAACCAGTCCAAAACACAATCATTCTCTTAATACATTTGTCTTAATGTAAACCAGTCCAAAACATAATCATACTCTTAATGCATTTGTCTTAATGTTAACCAGTCCAAACCACAATAGTACTCTTAATGCATTTGTCTTAATGTAAACCAGGCGAAAACACAATAATACTCTTAATGCATTTGTTTTAATGTAAACCAGTCGAAAACACAATCATACTCTTAATGCATTTGTCTTAATGTAAACCAGTCCAAAACATAATCATACTCTTAATGCATTTGTCTTAATGTAATTGTCTTAATGTAAACCAGTCCAAAACATAATCATACTCTTAATGCATTTGTCTTAATGTAAACCAGTCCAAAACACAATCATACTCTTAATACATTTGTCTTAATGTAAACCAGTCGAAAACACAATCATACTCTTAATGCATTTGTCTTAATGTAAACCAGTCGAAAACACAATCATGCTCTTAATGCATTTGTCCTTAATGTAAACCAGGCGAAAACACAATCATACTCTTAATGCATTTGTCTTAATGTAAACCAGTAGAAAACACAATCATACTCTTAATACATTTGTCTTAATGTAAACCAGTCGAAAACAAAATCATACTCTTAATGCATTTGTCTTAATGTAAACAAGTCGAAAAACACAACTCATACTCTTAAAGCATTTCTCTTAATGTAAACCAGGCGAAAAACATAATCATACTCTAAATGCATCTGTCTTAATGTAATTGTCTTAATGTAAACCAGTCCAAAACATAATCATACTCTTAATGCATTTGTCTTAATGTAAACCAGTCCAAAACCCAATCATACTCTTAATACATTTGTCTTAATGTAAACCAGTCGAAAACACAATCATACTCTTAATACATTTGTCTTAATGTAAACCAGTCCAAAACATAATCATACTCTTAATGCATTTGTCTTAATGTAATTGTCTTAATGTAAACCAGTCCAAAACATAATCATACTCTTAATGCATTTGTCTTAATGTAAACTAGTCGAAAACACAATCATACTCTTAATGCATTTGTCTTAATGTAAACCAGTCGAAAACACAATCATACTCTTTATGCATTTGTTTTAATGTAAACCAGTACAAAACACAATCATACTATTAATACATTTGTCTTAATGTAAACCAGCCCAAAACACAATCATACTCTTAATACATTTGTCTTAATGTAAACCAGTCGAAAACACAATCATACTCTTAATACATTTGTCTTAATGTAAACTAGTCGAAAACACAATCATACTCTTAATGCATTTGTCTTAATGTAAACCAGTCGATAACACAATCATACTCTTTATGCATTTGTTTCAATGTAAACCAGTACAAAACACAATCATACTCTTAATACATTTGTCTTAATGTAAACCAGCCCAAAACACAATCATACTCTTAATGCATTTGTCTTAATGTAAACCAGTCCAAAACATAATCATACTCTTAATGCATTTGTCTTAATGTAAACCAGTCGAAATCATGATCATACTCTTAATGCATTTGTTTCAATGTAAATCAGTCGAAAACACAATCATACTCTTAATGCATTTGTCTTAATGTAAACCAGTCGAAAACACAATCACACTCTTAATGCATTTGTATTAATGTAAACCAGTCGAAAACATAGTCATACTCTTAATACATTTGTCTTAATGTAAACCAGTCCAAAACATAATCATACTCTTAATGCATTTGTCTTAAACTCAACCAGTCCCAAAACATATTCATATCTTTAAAGATGGCTTTAAAGACAAAATGTCGTACACACAGTGTTTAAATGAGACGCAAGAATAGGCGAACACATAAACACTACGACAGCATAACCAAGATAGGATTTTGCTAAAGAACAGAACCACCAGCAAGGGTTACTGCCCTTGGACGTTTGTGTGGGTTGGTATCATTTATCATTACATGAAATCCATGTGTTTTTGGTGGTCAATACTGCTCATTGTTCTTGGCACTAGCACTTGTTGCACATTATCTCTGACAGTCACTGACTACTTTCCCATTTATATAAACGGGAGACTCATGACCAGAGAATAAAACTCATAGAGACTGTGTTCGAACATGGATTCGAACTCACTACCTGTAGATTGACAGTCAGATGAATTACCAAATGAGCTAGCCGGGTCCGCCTGTTTGTAGTTTATAAAACACATATAACATAAGAAATGATGTTTTATATTCAAATATTTTAAGGATTTGCAAATTACCCAAAATGTGCTGACCTCAGATTGCACATACATAAACCACTGTAAATCATGAAGTTACGCACAAAAAAATGATTGGTTTGCCAGCAATTTAACACCTATATTCAAATTCATAGTCAACCCGTGCAAAGGTGACAATGATATTTAGTCAAGCTATATACGGATATAAAGCGCGTGTCTGATCGATGATGCTCCATAATTGACAAAAGTGATAAGAGTTGATATCAATATGTTATCGCAAAAATATTTCCGTTATCAAAACATTTTCTTTAAATGCCCCACTGCAATAAAGATGCTATCACAATATTGACCCCGACTTAGCAAATCGTGTTTATGGTCACTTCTACGCAAATTAAGTGGCAGCAATATCCATTATGCATGGAGCAAAACAACAGAGATGCCAGGGCGTGAAACAAACGATAATATGCGAAGTATGAAATTAATGATGCATAGACCAAATATCATATCCTATTGTAGTGTTGGCAATCTGACACCTGTCATTAATCAATGATACTGAGTGAATAGTTTCTCCGTTTGATCACCGGCTAAAGTCCCGATTCAATTTTAAGATAAAAGATAACCATATTTTTTTATTTTTGTATTTAATGTTCACAGGGAATTCACACAAATTCAAACTTTCACCACCACACTGACTCTATTATCTGTTTACTGGATATTTTATATGTATTGTAAGTTTTACATATTTGTAGTTTCAGACAACTTGATTATTGGTTTTCTTAACTAGGCGTGGACATGCATATATCAGCGACATGTATAAAGTCTAGAATCGCCAATCATTGATATTGGCAACATTTAAATCAAATATGCATACTGGTACAAAAAATATTTGTTTATAGTAATTTAACCTTAATATGAAATATGATAGAAAATCTTAATATTTATACAAATATGCTCAATTAGTATAAAAAACGTTAATTTTGCAACTGCAGTTTATCTAACGATGGCATTCTTTAAGAGCTATTTTCTTTCTCAAGTGTATTTTTTATTTTAATTGTCATTAGAATAGGTATCAGAGAGTATTTTGTGAGATTTATTCATACACTATATCAAAATATTACGAAACGCTATATTTTTATTACAAAATTTAAAACAATTTGCCGAAATGATTTTTTTCAAAAAGCCTAAACAGTTATATTGAAGCTTAAAATTACCATCTCCATGAAAATAAATATTATATGAATACATATATGTAAAATTTAATTAAATACAAGATGTAAACAATTTTAAATACTGTTTTCACATTGCTTGTTAAATCTACATTATTTCGCCATTATCGAAGGAATGGTTATGTTTATAAAGAGGTAAAACCGAAAATCGGTACGTTAACATGTGTTTTTTATGTCTGCTATTGCAAAGCATGCATTAAGTATACATTAAGGATGCATTACGCATACATTAAGCATACATAACGCATACATTAAGCATACATTATGCATACATTACGCATACATTAGGCATACATTAAGCATACATAAGACATACATTAGGCATACATAGGCATACAATAAGCATACATTAAGCATACATTACGCATTCATAAAGCATACATTACGCATACGTTACGCATACATTAAGCATACATGAAGCATACATTGAGCATTCATTGAACATACATTGGGCATACATAAAGCTTTAATACTGGAAAGTTTCATCAAATTCTATCCATAGGAATAATATGACAAAAAACTATAGCAATCGTCTTTAACGACAATCATCAAATAACTCGTCTTTGTAAATAAATACATCTTTAACGGACAAGACGATTGCCACTTACATGGAACCAACAAATAAGCTATAGATTTGTAACTCTGACATTTTGTTTAATGCTACAATGAAAGCAGACGATACGTTTTGCTATATTATATTTCTAACAATATAGTGGACATGTCAACATTCAGCTATATTGAACATGTCTTTGAATTCGATTTTGAATTATGTACGGGGATCAAGAAATTTTCCATTGAATTAAACCATAAACTCATTATCTTAATATAAACACATTTTAACATTGGGGAGGGGAATATAGAAATGGTAAACCATTAGGGCGAGTTTATCTTGCTGAATGTGATATTTATGACCTTATATGGAACTGTTTACAAGTTCAGTTCTAGATATTGGTTTTTAAGTGGTAATCATTGAGCGTGTTCATTTTGCTGAAATGTGAGTTTTATGCCTTTTTATGGAAGTGTTTGTAAGTCTGGTACTGCATAATTGTTGTTTGAAATGATAACCATTAGGGCGAGTCTATCTTGCTCAAGTGTGAGTTTCATACCCTTATATGCAAATGTTTGTAAATTCGGTTCTAGATGACCGTTGTTTGAAATGATAAACCATTAGGGCGAGTTTATCTTGCTGAAGTGTGAGTTTTATGCCGTTATATGCATTTGTTTGTAAGTTGTAATGGTTTAGGTAAATGCTAACGTAAGGGTGCGTTCATATCACGAGTTTAAGAGTTAAAGCATAAATATAATGTCATATTTAATGTAAAAACGTTATATGCTGTACATTTATGTTGACTATTTGAATTGCTTCTGCTGTTTAAGTTATTAATGTATATATATAGTAGCACAAACAGTGCATGCTATATATTAATTAAGTTGTTTTCTTTACTACAAGCCGGGTCCGATTAACTCAGCCGGCAGCGCGTCTGTCTTTCAATCAAGGGGTCGTGAGTTCGAATCCTCAACCGGCAACAGTCTCCGTAATGATTGATATACGGTATTGTGTCTCATTATCATTCGTTTCTCACCGCTGATTCAAGTGAGAAAGTTATCAGTTAATTGCGGAGATTGGGTGTGCTCGAGTAATGCTTAGCCTTTCAGGATCCCAGGAAAGAGTGGTTAGGTTAACTGATCGTCTGTAAGCCCTCGATGACATAAAAAGACGCTAAAAATCCATTCAATCAATCTATCAATAGAATCAATCAAACTATCAATCAATCTTAATTAGAAAACGATCCAGGCAGTTTGTATAAAAACAAATTAAGAACAATACTTGAGAAATATTATTCCAATTAAGGAAGAAGCGTTATATCACATGTAAAATGCAGTTAATGTAGACGTAAAGAAACCAATTAACAAGCATATATTATGAACACATGTAATCTTAACGAGAAAGATGAAACGATTTATTTCAATATAAATTTAGTTTTATATTTTGTGTTGTATAATTTACTCAGTCTCTTTGTCCTTGTTATTAGTCCATTGTTTTCTGTTTCTCTGTCATTGTTCGTACAAAAATCAGATATTTAGATTATAATCCTACTATATGTAAACACATAACACTAAGAACATTCCAAAACAGTGCTGTCGGTTATTTCACAATGCATATAAATGCAATTGATGTGATATTTGAAGAATAATTACTTAGTCGTCTTTTGCTGTATTAGCCATCAGTACGTTCCAAAATCTTTTATCCTCGCACGGTGTAATCAGAATTCTCCAATAACGTCGTCTCATGTCTCGCTAAATTGGTTATCATCACGCCATATTGGTATTTCTACACCCTCAAATAATAAATATTATTCCACTGTTTTATTCATATAAAAACAAGCTTTACACAAACGTCTATTGATTGCAAGACATTCTAGCATACAATATGCCACTGTATAGTTATGTTCTCTTATTTTGAAAATTTCGATTAAATAAATAATTTATTAAATATATTATTATTTGTATTGATCAACACTGCAGTAATATTGACTTTTGGACACTAAAAATTGAAAGTCGACACATAATGTACAGTTATCCACGAGTGTTAGGTCAATTAGTCGGTCGTGTAAAAAAAGAAACACCCCACCTAAAATATTTAATGCCATACACCAAACTTTTCTTGAAATCTCATACAACAATTAATTTTGCACTATTCTACATATAGAGAAATGCATCTCTAGAAGACTGAACACGTGACCAATGGTTCTAAAAGTGACTTGTTTCCATAGATTTGTCCTCTGTTGGTCTAAATATGAAGAAAACTTTGGTTTTGATGATTTTGATGACACCCCTATAATTTTTGACAATTCTGCCCATTTGCTGCAGTGTATCACTACGCATCTTTAAAAGGTTATAGCTTCATAAAACAGCACCCAATGTCATCAACACTTGGCAAAACTCATGAAAATGTTCAAATATTCTCAATTATACAAAGAAATACGACAATATTATGCATTTTCAACAAAAATAACACCGTACCGATTTACACTGCTCTAATTTTTTTTTGTCGCAAGAGTATTGCTACCGTCATGAAAAGGAGATAATTCTTCAGCGAAACCTTAAGCAGCAATGTAGAATCTTAATCATAGAATATGATCCCATTCCTCCAGATACCGGTAGGATAAATGGCACCTCAATTTGTTTATAATTGGTTACAGGGTAATTTTACTTTTAATTATGTGCAGTGTAAACGTGATGAACACACCGATTTGATACCTCAGTATAACACAACAGTCGTACTGATTCGTATGTCTGTTTTGATTTTGGCTCAAATATTTATTTAGTTGTTATCATAGTACTAACGCAACATGTATTCATTACCTTTTACCTTAAAAATGATTGGAAATTGACACATATCCGTGAGTTAAAACAATGCTATTTCAAGGGATTGCCAAGGGTTCTGGTTTGAGGAGACATGGCATATTAATGTTTTGAATAAAGGGGTGCACATATATTCTTTTCTATTGTTAGTCTGACTTTAAAATTTCCTGAATTTTAAGGACAACTATAAATAACGGAAATAGACAAACATTGGTCATTAGTCTATATATAGTTTGTGTGATTGTGTATTACATCCATTAATCAGTATAATAGATCTATTACCCATTAAAACCAAGAACTGTTTATGACAAAGTGCATTTAATCATTTTCATCATTTTCATCACATTCATCAGTTTTATCAGTTTCATCATTTTTATCACTTTCATCATTTTCGCTTTTATCAGTTTTATCACTTTCATCATTTTTATCACTTCCATCATTTTTATCACTTTCATCAGTTTTATCACCACTTTCATCAGTTTTATCACTTTCATCAGTTTGATCACTTCCATCATTTTTATCACTTTCATTAGTGTTATCACTTTCATCAGTTTTATCACTTTCATCAGTTTTATCACTTCCATCAGTTTTATCACTTCCTTCATTTTATCACTTTCATCAGTTTTATCACCACTTTCATTAGTTTTGTCACTTTCATCATTTTTATCACTTTCATCAGTTTTATCACTTTCATAATTTTTATCACTTTCATCAGTTTTATCACCACTTTCATCAGTTTTATCACTTTCATCAGTTTTATCACCACTTTCATCATTTTTATCACTTCTATCATTTTTATCACTTTCATTAGTTTTATCACTTTCATCAGTTTTATCACTTTCATCATTTTTATAACTTCCTTCATTTTTATCACTTTCATCAGTTTTATCACCACTTTCATCAGTTTTATCACTTTCATCATTTTTATCACTTTCATCAGTTTTATCACTTTCATCAGTTTTATCACCACTTTCATCAGTTTTATCACTTTCATCAGTTTTATCACCACTTTCATAATTTTTATCACTTCTATCATTTTTATCAATTTCATCAGATTCATCATTTTTTATCACTTCCATAATTTTTATCACTTTCATTAGTTTTATCACTTTCATCAGTTTTATCACTTTCATCATTTTTATCAATTTCATCATTTTTATCACTTTCATCATTTTTTATCACCACTTTCATCATTTTTATCACTTTCATCAGTTTTATCACTTTCATCATTTTTATCACTTTCATCAGTTTTATCACTTCCATCATTTTTATCACTTTCATAGGTTTTATCACTTTCATCAGTTTTATCACCACTTTCATCATTTTTATCACTTCCATCAGTTCTATCACTTTCATCAGTTTTATCACTTTCATCATAACATGACAGGAATGTTTTATAATATCTTAGTCGCATTAACAGTATGACATTTACCCGTCTTAATATCTACACACCCCCTTCTGCACGAATCAACAAAGCGGTATAATCCAAAACACATCAAATAAAACTACCTCTATTTTGTAAAACATGCCGGATATTGCATGTAACGACGTGAATATAGGGGTTCTAAACGAGAACTAGATAGAGAAATGTCGTCAACCAATTACACGTGTGACTCAGACACGACCTAAGATTGTGTTAACCCTGCTATGCTGGTATTTCGTTTATTCAAAATTACAATTATTTGTGACAAACGTTCAAAGCTTGTACCAAATTATGTCACCCCCATGAACAAAGTTCATACAACAAACAGACGACACAGCGGTGGGACTTGGGGTTAAATGCTGTACCGGTGTCATATAAAACAAAACACCATTATTATTATATAATATTATACATCAAATAGGAGACACAGGGTTAAAACAAACATAAGACCTATATAGAATAAATAGTCTAATACATGGATATAGAATCAGTGCCAGCAGGGGTCTCGAAAATGGGACACAAAGTCAAACCACAACCGGGCAGATTAATTAATGGGTGCATCTAGTTCTGTCTGTTATGTGTGCTGCTGCGGTCATTATACCAAGGCTATACAGAGTCGTGGTTTACCATATTTGAAGCATTGATGCCCTTTTGGCTTGCTTTCTGTCCAACAAAGCCTTGCACAATCTGAAATACGTGGGTGCTTTGACCAAACAAACCAAAGTTTAAATGACTAATGCTTTACAAAAGTCTAAGCATTGATCTTGCTTAACATGTCGTTTTTGTCTAAATACAAAGCATTGTGTAATCATTAACGCATTTAGTCTGGGCTTTTGACCAAAAATAATTGCTTCACTATGATCACAAGCATTGACCGTGTATCAATTTGTGTTACATAACTAGCACGCAAAACATAACGCAAGTTAAATGCATCACAAAATATTTTAATCAGACCAGTACGCATTATGCATCATTAAGGCACCCTAACATAGCTCGATATGTTACATGATCCCATAGAGGATAAAAGTTTACAAGTTAGTGACAACTATTTTCTAAGATCGGTGTACAATAAGCGCCGAGAAAGATGAATATTATGTGATAGATATGCACAAGGCAATGGACTCAATATTGAGCATCATTTATGTCATCAAAGGCTAACAAACTAACCGTTAACCTAGGGTCCTGGAAGGCTAACAAACTAACCGTTAACCAACTAACTGTTAACCTAGGGTCCTGGAAGGCTAACAAACTAACCGTTAACCTAGGGTTCTGGAAAGCTAACAAACTAACCGTTAACCTAGGGTCCTGGAAGGCTAACAAACTAACCGTTAACCTAGGGTCCTGGAAGGCTAACAAACTAGCCGTTTACCTAGAGTCCTGGAAGGCTAACAAACTAACCGTTAACCTGGGTCTGGAAGGCTAACAAACTAACCGTTAACCTAGGGTCTTGGAAGGCTAACAAACTAACCGTTAACCTAGGGTCTTGGAAGGCTAACAAACCAACCGTTAACCTAGGGTCCTGGAAAGCTAGCAAACTAACCGTTAACGTAGGGTCCTGGAAGGCTAACAAACGAGGGTCCTGGAAGGCTAACAACCTAGGGTCCTTGAAGGCTAACAAACTAACCGTTAACCTGGGTCCTGGAAGGCTAACAAACTAACCGTTAACCTAGGGTCCTGGAAGGCTAACAAACTAATCGTTAACCTGGGTCCTGGAAGGTTAACAAACTAACCGTTAACCTAGGGTCCTGAAAAGCTAACAAACTAACCATTATTCTAGGGTCCTGGAAGGCTAACAAACTAACCGTTAACCTTGGGTCCTGGAAGGCTAACAAACTAACCGTTAACCTGGGTCCTGGAAGACTAACAAACTAGGGTCCTGGAGGGCTAACAAACTAACTGTAAACCTAGGGTCCTGGAAGGCTAACAAACTAACCAATAACCTGGGTCTGGAAGGCTAACAAACTAATCGTTAACCTGGGTTCTGGAAGGTTAACAAACTAACCGTTAACCTGGGTCTGGAAGGCTAACAAACTAACCGTTAACCTAGGGTCTTGGAAGGCTAACAAACTAACCGTTAACCTAGGGTCTTGGAAGGCTAACAAACCAACCATTAACCTAGGGTCCTGGAAAGCTAGCAAACTAACCGTTAACGTAGGGTCCTGGAAGGCTAACAAACGAGGGTCCTGGAAGGCTAACAACCTAGGGTCCTTGAAGGCTAACAAACTAACCGTTAACCTGGGTCCTGGAAGGCTAACAAACTAACCGTTAACCTAGGGTCCTGGAAGGCTAACAAACTAATCGTTAACCTGGGTCCTGGAAGGTTAACAAACTAACCGTTAACCTAGGGTCCTGAAAAGCTAACAAACTAACCATTATTCTAGGGTCCTGGAAG
The DNA here is from genome assembly GCA_029582155.1 of Panopea generosa. Taxonomy (NCBI): domain Eukaryota; kingdom Metazoa; phylum Mollusca; class Bivalvia; order Adapedonta; family Hiatellidae; genus Panopea; species Panopea generosa. Next base: position 6,121,816 of record CM055910.1, read on the forward strand.
GCTAAACAAACTAACCGTTAACCTTGGGTCCTGGAAGGCTAACAAACTAACCGTTAACCTGGGTCCTGGAAGACTAACAAACTAGGGTCCTGGAGGGCTAACAAACTAACTGTAAACCTAGGGTCCTGGAAGGCTAACAAACTAACCAATAACCTGGGTCCTGGAAGGCTAACAAACTAATCGTTAACCTGGGTTCTGGAAGGTTAACAAACTAACCGTTAACCTAGGGTCCTGAAAAAGCTAACAAACTAACCATTATTCTAGGGTCCTGGAAGGCTAACAAACTAACCGTTAACCTTGGGTCCTGGAAGGCTAACAAACTAACCGTTAACCTGGGTCCTGGAAGACTAACAAACTAGGGTCCTGGAGGGCTAACAAACTAACTGTAAACCTAGGGTCCTGGAAGGCTAACAAACTAACCAATAACCTGGGTCCTGGCAGGCTAACAAACTAACCGGTAACTTGGGTCCTGGAAGGCTAAAAAACCAACCGTTAACTTAGGGTCCTGGAAGGCTAACAAACTAACCGTTAACCTGGGTCCTGCAAGGCTAACAAACTAACCGTTAACCTGGGTCCTGGAAGGCTAAAAAACTTACCGTTAACCTAGGGTCCTGGAAAGCTAACAAACACAAACTATCCGTTTACCTGGGTCCTGGAAGGCTAAACAAACTAACTGTTAACCTTGGGTCCTGGAAGGCTAACAAACTAACCGTTAACCTGGGTCCTGGAAGACTAACAAAAGTAGGGTCCTGGAGGGCTAACAAACTAACTGTAAACCTAGGGTCCTGGAAGGCTAACAAACTAACCAATAACCTGGGTCCTGGCAGGCTAACAAACTAACCGGTAACTTGGGTCCTGGAAGGCTAAAAAACCAACCGTTAACTTAGGGTCCTGGAAGGCTAACAAACTAACCGTTAACCTGGGTCCTGCAAGGCTAACAAACTAACCGTTAACCTGGGTCCTGGAAGGCTAAAAAACTTACCGTTAACCTAGGGTCCTGGAAAGCTAACAAACACAAACTATCCGTTTACCTGGGTCCTGGAAGGCTAACAAACTAACTGTAAACCTAGGGTCCTGGAAGGCTAACAAACTAACCGTTAACTTGGGTCCTGGAAGGCTAACAAACTACCCGTTAACCTAGGATATTGGAAGGCTAACAAACTAACCGTTAACCTAGTGTCCTGGAAGGCTAACAAATTAACCGTTAACTTAGGGTCCTGGAAGGCTAACAAACTAACCGTTAACCTAGGGTCATGGAAGGCTAAAAAACTAACCGTTAACCTAGGGTCATGGAAGGTTAACAAACTAACCGTTAACCTAGGGTCTTGGAAGGTTAACAAACTAACCGTTAACCTAGGGTCCTGGAAGGCTAACAAACTAACCGTTTACCTAGAGTCCTGGAAGGCTAACAAACTAACCGTTAACCTGGATCCGGAAGACTAACAAACTAACCGTTAACCTAGGGTCCTGGAAGGCTAACAAACTAACCGTTAACCTAGGGTCCTGGAAGGCTAACAAACTAACTGTTAACCTAGGGTCCTGGAAAACTAGCAACCTAACCGTTAACGTAGTGTCCTGAAAGGCTAACAAAAGAGGGTCCTGGAAGGCCAACAACCTAGGGTCCTGGAAGGCTAACAAACTAACCGTTAACGTAGGGTCCTGGAAGGCTAACAAACTAACCGTTAACCTAGTGTCCTGGAAGGCTAACAAACTAATCGTTAACCTGGGTCCTGAAGGTTAACAAACTAACCGTTAACCTAGGGTCCTGGAAGCCTAACAAACTAACCGTTAACCTAGGGTCCTGGAAGGCTAACAAACTAACCGTTAACCTTAGGTCCTGGAAGGTACACAAACTAACCGTTAACCTTGGTCCTGGAAGACTAACAAACTAGAGTCCTGGAGGGCTAACAAACTAACCGTTAACCTAGGGTCCTGGAAGGTTAACAAACTAACCGATAACCTGGGTCCTGGAAGGCTAACAAACTTACCGTTAACCTGGGTCCTGGAAGGCTAACAAACTAACCGTTAACCTAGGGTCCTGGAAGGCTAACAAACTAACTGTTAACCTAGGGTCCTGGAAAACTAGCAACCTAACCGTTAACGTAGTGTCCTGAAAGGCTAACAAAGAGGGTCCTGGAAGGCCAACAACCTAGGGTCCTTGAAGGCTAACAAACTAACCGTTAACGTAGGGTCCTGGAAGGCTAACAAACTAACCGTTAACCTAGTGTCCTGGAAGGCTAACAAACTAATCGTTAACCTGGGTCCTGGAAGGTTAACAAACTAACCGTTAACCTAGGGTCCTGGAAGCCTAACAAACTAACCGTTAACCTAGGGTCCTGGAAGGCTAACAAACTAACCGTTAACCTTAGGTCCTGGAAGGTACACAAACTAACCGTTAACCTTGGTCCTGGAAGACTAACAAACTAGAGTCCTGGAGGGCTAACAAACTAACCGTTAACCTAGGGTCCTGGAAGGTTAACAAACTAACCGATAACCTGGGTCCTGGAAGGCTAACAAACTTACCGTTAACCTGGGTCCTGGAAGGCTAAAAAACTAACAGTTATCCTAGGGTCCTGGAAGGCTAACAAACTAACCGTTAACCTGGGTCCTGGAAGGCTAACAAACTAACCGTTAACCTTGGTCCTGGAAGGCTAACAAACACAAACTAACCGTTTACCTGGGTCCTGGAAGGCTAACAAACTAACCGTTAACCTGGGTCCTGGAAGGCTAACAAACTAACCGTTAACATGGGTCCTGGAAGGCTAACAAACTAACCGTTAACCTGGGTCCTGGAAGGCTAAAAAACTAACCGTTAACCTAGGGTCTTGGAAGGCTAACAAACACAAACTAACCGTTTACCTGGGTCCTGGAAGGCTAACAAACTAACCGTTAACCTAGGGTCCTGGAAGGCTAACAAACTAACCGTTAACCTTGGGTCCTGGAAGGCTAACAAACTACCCGTTAACCTAGGGTCTTGGAAGGCTAACAAACTTACCGTTAACCTGAGTCCTGGAAGGTTAACAAACTAACTGTTAATCTAGGGTCTTGGAAGGCTAACAAACTAACCGTTAACCTTGGTCCTGGAAAACTAACATATTAAGGTCCAAGAAGGCTAACAAACTAACCGATAGCCTAGGGTCCTGGAAGGCTAACAAACTAACCGTTAACCTAGGGTCCTGTAAGGCTTACAAACTAACCGTTAACCTAGGGTCCTGGAAGGCTAACTAACTAACTGTTAACCCAAGGTCCTGGAAGGTTAACCAGAGCTCGAGCACATCTATCACCATAAGTAACGAATGACTTTACATCAGCCTAACATTGAAACAGCAATGAGAAACGAATGCTAATAAGACGCAATGTCGTATACCAGTTATCATGGAGACTGCTGTCTGGTGGAGATTCGAACTCAGGACTCTTGAATCTATAGTCAGTCTCGCTACCGACTGAGCTAACCGGGCATTTAGTTTCTGTGATTATTTTATATAAATATTTCATGCAAAAACGATGGGAGATAATTAGTTTATAAAAGTGTTGTACAAATGTACATGGGCGGTCGGGCAAAAGTGGATTAAAGCGATTATTGTGAATGGAAAACTGTACGTTTAAGTTTCAAATTTTTATTACATGGTTTACTAAACAGATGCTCTATTAGATGTATCAATTCGGTGTATCATCTTCGATATATCGTATATGGATATATTATACGGGGATTGCAAAGTATAGCTTTTATGAATCACTCCTGAGTACGTTACCTGCGTTAAACAGTACTGGCACGTGTTTTTTCAGCGAACTTCGGTTCGAACTTGAGACGATCCCGCTTTGCCCACCCGTGCCTAACATCCTACCCTGTATATGGCAGTTCCGCTTATTAAGTATTAGAATGGAATTCGTAGTTCGCAGTAATACAGTATTTCTTCTAGTCAACTCGCTCCGTATGAAAGTTTAAGTGCGGATTAATATATGCTTTCAGCACGTATTGCATGCTAAGCGAACGTTTTGGTGCTTTTAATGCGTCGCTATCAAGTTAAATTTGTTTTTAAATACATAAAACACTTGTTGATTGATTTGATGAGATTGCATAGTAATACACAAACACGGAACAACCAATCACATAACAAACAAGAGGTCATATGTAGCAATGTCACGGCCATCCGAGTAAAACAACTGTGGTCTGAGTAAGGTTAAATGTCACTTTAAGTAAAAATCGCCATGTATAAACTGTTAACTGTGTGGATAGAAACAGAACAAAAACACACTTATTTTGATCGGTCTGGTCGTTAAACACCTAACATCTCAGGTCATATAGACATATTTTTAATAATTATAATATTTTAGATATCATATAATAGTTAATGAAATATACACTGAAATAAAACGTAATCAGGCATAATGCCCAATTATCAGTAGGTTACAGACTTTACCCCATCTCCACTCCTCACACATACACACCCTCCAGGCTGTGTCGTTATCTACGCATGTATGGGTGTGTCTCACAAGTCATTACCGGCTGGATGTTATAACTCAACTTGTTTTTAAATATGTATAATGTTTATTGTTTTATGACATGTAACACGCTAATAAAACAAATTATTATTATTAGCTATAAAAATGGGCTTGTCCAAAAACTTTAGTAAACGTATAGTTTGTCATAAATTGTTTCATTTTGGATGTAAAATAAATATGGTTTAAAAATACATCATATTGAAACTCATTCAAAAGGTCACCTTTTTAGTGAATATAGTTCTCTAAGATGTTTGCTAAATAATGTAAAATATAGATTTAAGGCTTTGTAAAATGCTTAATTTCTACCAATAATGGTAAATCAAATTACTTAAATGTAAGTTATCATTGTCAAGGAGTGTTGCTAAAATTTATTTAAAATATAAAGAGGAAAATCCAATGAAGATGTTTCTCTTGAATGATTTGCCGAATGGTGTAAACTCAAGATTTAAGGTTTTGCAATCGCTTCATTTCTACAATAAATGGTAAATCAATAGCTTTAATGTGACTAATCATTGTCACGGATATGCTTGAAGCAAACATAGTCTGGATCACTGCATGCAATACAGTGATATGTTGAACGTACGCCGTATTACACGTGGGCTGAGACAGGATGCTATGCCACCACATGTCCCTTATGCATCTATAATCGTTAACGTATATGCGGATTTTTACATGCTTGGAGAGAGAGAGAGAGAGAGAGAGAGAGAGAGAGAGAGAGAGAGAGAGAGAGAGAGAGCGAGAGAGAGAGAGAGCGAGAGAGAGAGACAGACAGACAGGCAGACAGAGAGACAGACAGACATACAGACAGACAGACAGACAGACAGACAGACAGACAGACAGACAGACAGACAGACAGACAGACAGACAGACAGACAGACAGACAGACAGACAGACAGACAGACAGACAGACAGACAGACAGACAGACAGACAGACAGACAGACAGACAGACAGACAGACAGACAGACAGACAGACAGACAGACAGACAGACAGACAGACAGACAGACAGACAGACAGACAGACAGACAGACAGACAGACAGACAGAGAAAGAGGGAGAGAGTTTATTTTAAATTGTCTATATATAATATAATACATGTGATAAGGTTACGCCTAAAACATGTTTTAATTATCAAGTTATCCAGTATATAGCTTTACATGTGTAACAATAAAAAATGCTATATGATAGGTAAAGTGTGAAATCTGATATACTCTCATTAAGGCTTGTTTTTATTTACCATCCAAAGAACGCTTTACTATCAATGTAGACATAAGTACATATGTACTATAGACGCCATTCAAACTGAAATTTGATCATTCGTGCAATCCTTGAGCTAAGGTATGTATGTTCTATATGTCACCTTTTACATGCGCTTGAATAAATGACTGGTGGGAAAATAAAATGCATAAAACTAAAACAAATTAAGTAGAGACTTCAGCAAGTGGCCGATACACCGTTTCATTAAAATAGATTTGATAGTGATATATTTGATCATTCTGTCATTGCGAAGAGCAAGATATTGTGGACACGTAAAAACTGTCATTTTTTGCACATACCTGCGGGTATACAAACATCTTATTTAGTTTTATAAGATATATTTGTATTATAAATAACTTAATAAGTATTTGTTTGAAAACTGGTTTTGAAAGGCGTGCGTGCGTGCGTGCGTGCGTGCGTGCGTGTGTTTGCATACTGGGTGTTGTTTTTATAAGGACATACTGGTCAGTACTCTAACAATTTCAATAGTTTATATATGATTAATTAAACTTAATTAAATTATATCTATTGCTGAAACATACAATGCCCCTGCCGTTATTAATCCAACGATAAACATATGAAAACCAATCACTCACTCCCATCAACAGAAAAAGAGAAATTTAAACTATGTATAAGTAAATGACATGAAATAGTAGGTTCATGTCATCAACTTATAAACACCCATTTTATCAACACTATGTATAAGAAATACACGCATTCTTTATCACGGTAAACACTGATGAAAATATTGACATCACTGGGCTATCCGTAATTTTTTTTATCATCCGACATTGTAAGTTACTATACAATGACTTGCACTAAAATGTCATTTATACACACCTTGTAAAACTAGTAACGCTTTGCTAACTTTGCTAGGTAGAGTAAAGGTCAACCCACTGATACACGCAATCAGCGTCAGGTAGATTTTATGAAATGTAAATATCTATCTTTAACCCCGACCAAAAACAGATTATTAAACACAAACTTTTTTTACCTTATCATGAATGTATGTATATTCCGTTATAGCTTCTCTTTATATATCCACACACATCCCAAGGTTAATTCAAATACAAAAGCATTGAAAAACATATTATTAAACACCTATTTATATAATCAAACTTTCTAATTGAGATAACACGTGTTTCGGTTAATGCTTTAAAAGACGTATTTAACTGCGTTATCCGTCGTAAATACAAACTTCTTCAGCGACAATACACTCGTATAAATAATATTGGCTTTTGGCTTAAGTTAGATCAAATCCAAATCGCAACATTTCTGTTTAAAATAACACTAACGCTGCGTTTATCAAATAAAATCCAAGTTATTCGAGTGTTTATCGTGCTAATATACACTATCCTGGTATAAATGTTCCGTGTATGTTTAGAAAAGACAATAATTTTATATACATATAAATATACAAGTTTGGATCAATACTGAATGGGAGAATAAGTCAATATGCGTCGGTAGTCAATTTTCACACGGCCTTTGTTCACCCTCCCCGATGGTCGGCATTTACTACGGCAATAGTGCATGTACATGTATATCAGATCAATGATTTGTCGGTCTTATTTGATTTTTTTACACAAACTTAAACACAAACATGCATCCTCGAAGGGATTGAAATGAATCCAGTTGAATCCGGGAGAAAAGAAAGAATGATTATGCGATGTATATAAGTATGTCTGCATCTCGTATTGAATTTAAAATGTAAATCTTAACAAGGTTCAGTGGAAATGATAAATGTAAAATATGTGAACTGCCGTGCCTGCCTGCCTGCCTGCCTGCCTGTCTGTCTGTCTGTCTGTCTGTCTGTCTGTCTGTCTGTCTGTCTGTCTGTCTGTCTGTCTGTCTGTCTGTCTGTCTGTCTGTCTGTCTGTCTGTCTGTCTGTCTGTCTGTCTGTCTGTCTGTCCGTACGTCTGGAGCAGCACTTGTGGGTTGAGTTGCCAGTACAGAATGGACTTGTGGGATTTTTTGGTACTTGTGGGGTGCAATGTTCACCCCACAAGTGCAAAAACCCGTGCAAATGGCATTGTGGGGTTAATTTAATTTTCTTCACATTTTTCTTTTACTTTTTTTTCACCTTTTTTCATTCTTTTTTAGTGTCATTAGGGTTGGATCTCAAGGTTTTTGACATTAGGGTTAGAAAGAAAAAAGTTTTTGTTTCGTTTTATGAAAAAAAAAATGTTTTATAACATATCAAAACCTCACCCCACAACATCACTTCCACAAGAACGTCCGTCCGTCCGTCTGTCTGTCTGTCTATGACGTCATTTATGCCTGTATATATATCTCAATCTAATTTTCTCTCTATATCTCTCCCCTAACCTCTCTCTTTCTCTCTCTTCTTGGCACAATTACCCATTATCCGACTCGTTCATTATGACGTTTGCCAACATTTGTGTTTGCCTTGCCCTGACCTGATCACACAGCATGCTCGCGCGGGTAATGACATTTGCATACACGATGACAACCAGCACAGTAGCAGATTCATTACAGCCGACATGAAGTGGATGTGAATCAATATAACATCTTAATGACAATATGTTTTTTTAGCCGAGGGCCTAAATTATCAATTGGATTTATTTTTTATCCTAAAACATAGCGCACGTGTCACTATGCATCAGAGAACAGTAACGTTCGATGAGTGTTATCAAATAAAGGACAACGTTAATATCGTATTGAATAGTGTAAATACTTTGTACATTTAAAAGGAAACACATTAAATTCCATTTACTGTATCTGAAAATAAAATCAGAAATATACATGATGCAAATAGCAAATGGGATCACCCCAGTATATACATATATGGATAGACCCTTAATTTCGTTTCTATTTTGGAAAATGACATAACTCTTGACAACAGCTGAATATTTTGCTTATCGTTGGTAACATATGACAAAAAGTTTAATTTTTTAACAAGTTTTTTTATAAGTAATACTCTGTATTTGATGGATCATACAACACGTGAGTTAAATGTCAACTTTATCAATATTTCGACTTACCCCCTCCGTCAGGATTTAACGTAATTGACGTGACCATGTTCAAAAAATGATAACGTAAAGTCAATCTACGGTACAATATACCATATAGAAATAAATCATAGGAAATGTAAATCTGTATTTTATAAGCAATTTTTATTTTCAAAACAAGCGTGACTTCCCTAGTTTGATAAAGTTTGTTAAATGTTCTTAAGGTGAGGTTTCAGACATAAGAGAGTGGAGGTTAATATAAGCTTATAATTATTCATTCAGTAATATGATGCTGAAGCAGGGTTACTATTCGAATTTAGGATTGCCGTGTGTAGAAATTTGTAAAAAGTTTTAAATTTTTAAAAGATAACGAATAACACAAGAATATATAAATTGCGCAATAAAACATTCGTCATCACATTCTTGTGAATCAAACTAACAAATCGAATTAGATTTTGCTAAAGATATTAACGTGCATACATTTTAATTGAGTTCCATCTATTGCGATTATTTTTAAGTAGAATTTTCAAAACGAGTATTTAAATGATTTTAAAAGTTCTAAACTTTGATTAAAACAGTTTTCGATTAAATATTTGTTGTTAATTAACACTTTATTTCAGTGAAAGTACATGTTTTCGTAAACATAGCTAGATGCTGATCATAAAAGTGGTTCGTTTTGTTTTGAAATTCGGCCCAAATCGGACCCTAATGCACCTGATGATGGAACCATTTTTTTTATTGAAGTTCACTGAAAGATGAACTTATTGTGTAACTGTCAATGTCAAAAGAAAACAGCGCTGATGATTTTGTCGGAAAGTTTATTATACGAAATATATAATATATACTTCTATTACAAAACAAACACCAGCTGATTTAGAGCACATTTTCTGACACGCTGTCTGCCAGATCAAACAGACATCTTTAATATCATATACGAGCGGGAATATATTCGGATAATTGGTTTATGTGATTAGCATTATTGGTTTCGTGGCATCTATACTACCAAGAAAAATATGAAACTAAATCCTTCAACACGCCGTCTCACTATCACAAATTAAGCCATACTCAGCTGATGGTTGCACACTGTAGCCATGGAATTAAAGAAAATATCAATCAATTATTTAAATCCATTAACATGTCAAAATATTGTTTTTGCAGGATATATAAAATGTCAGTTTGGCTGACGTTGTATCATATTATGGTCACTTTTCCCGTCTTGTTTAAGCTGCGTTATTTCTTATTAACTTGAATTGAACAATGTTTAACATCCTTTTTTTAAAAAAACGTATCATTGCCTGGACAGTATGTTTACATGTCTTGACAGTATGTATCTATGTCTGGACAGTTTGTAGACATGTCTGAACAGTATGTAGCTATGTATGGACAGTATGTATCTATGTATGGACAGTATGTATCTATGCCAGGAGAGTATGTATCCATGTTTGATACATGTAATATGTATCGATATCTGGACAGTATGTATCGATATCTGGACAGTATGTATTCATGTCAGGACAGTATGTATCCATGTATGGACAGTATGTAACTATGTATGGACAGTATGTATCTATGTATGGACAGTATGTATCCATGTATGGACAGTATGTAACTATGTATGGACAGTATGTATCTATGTCTGGAGAGTATGTATCCATGTCTGATACATGTAACATGTATCCATATCTGGACAGTATGTTTTCATGTCTGGACAGTATGTATCCATGTATGGACAGTATGTAACTATGTATGGACAGTGTGTATCCATGTATGGACAGTAGGTATCCATGTTTGGACAGTATGCATCTATGTTTGGATAGTATGTATCTATGTCTGAGAGTATGTATCCATGTTTGATACATGTAATATGTATCGATATCTGGACAGTATGTATCGATATCTGGACAGTATGTATCCATGTCTGGACAGTACGTGTCTATGTCTGGACAGTATGTATCCATGTCTGGACAGTGTGTATCCATGTATGGACAGTAGGTATCCATGTTTGGACAGTATGCATCTATGTTTGGATAGTATGTATCTATGTCTGATAGTATGTATCTATGTCTGATAGTATGTATCTATATCTGTACAGTATATATATATGTCTGGATATTATGTATCCATGTCTGGACAGTATGTATCTAATTTTGGACAGTAGGTATCCATGTTTGGACAGTATGCATCTATGGGCGGACAAATGGGTATTTAAGTGTCTAGGGTTTAGGGTTAGTAATTTTTATTGACAGTTGAAAAGCTGTTGAAAAAACATTACGTGGCTGTTCTAGACACTTGAAAAACAGCTCTAAGGTGTGTTTTTTCTCTTACGTGGCTAAAATTTAGCCAAACAAGTAATACGATTGACGCAAAGAAGCCACTTAAATACCCATTTGTGAGAACGTCCGTCTGGATAGTATGCATCTATGTTTGATAGTATGTATCTATATCTGTACAGTATGTATCTATGTCTGGATATTATGTATACATGTCTGGACAGTAGTATGTATACATGTCTGGACAGTATATATCCATGACTGGACAGTATGTATCAATGACTGAACAATATGTATCCATGTCTGGACAGTATGTATCCATATCTGATAGTATGTATCCATGTCTGATAATATGTATCAAGTCTGGACAATATATATCTATGTCTGGACATATGGATCTATGTCTGGATAGTATGTATCTATGTCTGGATAGTATGTGTCTATGTCTAGACAATATGTATCCATGTCTGATGATATGTATCTATGTCTAGACAGAATGTATCCAGGTCTGTATCCATATCTGATAATATGTATCTTTGTCTGGACAGTATGTATCTATGTCTGGATAGTATGTATATATGTCTAGACAATATGTATCCATGTCTTGACATCATGTATCTATGTCTGGAAAGTATGTATCTATGTCTGGACAGTATGTATCCATGTCTGATAGTAAGTTTATATGTCTGGACAGTATGTATATATGTCTGGACAGTATGTATCCATGTCTGTATCCATGGCTGATAGTATGTATCTATGTCTAGACAGTACGTATCCATGTCTGGACAGTACGTATACATGTCTGGACAGTACGTATCTATGTCTGATAGTATGTATCCATGTCTAGACAGTGCGTATCCATGTCTGGACAGTACGTATCTATGTCTGATAGTACGTATTCATGTCTGGACAGTATGTATCCGTGACTGGACAGTATGTATCTGTGTATGGTCAGTATGAATCTGTGTCTGGACAGTATGAATCCATCTATGTCTGGGCAGTATGTATCCATGTCTGGACAGTATAGATCTATATATAGACATTATGTATTCATGACTGGATAATATGTATCCATGTCTGGACAGTATGTATCCATGTCTGATAGTATGTATCTATGTCTGGACAGTATGTATCAATGACTGATAGTATGTATCCATGTCATTACAGTATGTATACATGTATGGACAGTATATATCTGTATCTGGACAGTAAGTATCCATGTCTGGAATGTACGTATCCATGTGTGGACAGTATGTATCTATCTCTGGAAATATATATTCATGTCTGGACAATATGTATCCATATCTGGACAGTGTGTATCCATGTATGGACAGTATGTATCTATGTCTGGAATGTACGTATCCATGTATGGACAGTATGTAACCATATCTGGACAGTATGTATCCATGTCTGGAATGTACGTATCCATGTCTGGACAGTATGTAACCATGTCTAGAATGTACGTATCTATGTTTGAACAATATGTATCTATCTCTGGACAAATATATTCATGTCTGGATAGTATGTTTCCATGTATGGAATGTATGTATTTGTGTATGGATAGTATGTATCCATGTCTGGACAGTTTGTATCCATGTATGGACAGTACGTTTCTATGTCTGGACAATATGTATCCATGTCATGAAAGAAAGTATACATGTATTGACAGTATGTATCTGTATCTGGACAGTATGTATCCATATCTGGAATGTACGTATCTATGTGTAGACAGTATATATCTATCTCTTGACAATATATATTCATGTCTGGATAGTACGTATCCATGTATGGACGGTATGTATCTGTGTCTGGACAGTATGTATCCATGTCTGGACAGTATGTACCCATGTATGGACAGTACGTATCCATATCTGGACAGTATGTATCCATGTCTGGAATGTACGTATCCATGTGTGGACAGTATGTATCAATGTCTTGAATGTACGTATCCTTATGTGGACAGTGTGTATAAATGTACGGACAGTATGTATCTATGTCTGGACAATTTGTATCCATGTCTGGACAGTATGTATCCATGTATGGACAGTAGGTATCTATATTTGGACAGTATGAATCCATGTCTGAAATGTACGTATCCATATGTGGACAGTATGTATCCATGTCTGGACAGTATGTACCCATGTATGGACAGTACGTATCCATATCTGGACAGTATGTATCCATGTCTGGAATGTACGTATCCATGTGTGGACAGTATGTATCAATGTCTTGAATGTACGTATCTATGTGTGGACAGTGTGTATAAATGTACGGACAGTATGTATCTATGTCTGGACAGTTTGTATCCATGTCTGGACAGTATGTATCCATGTATGGACAGTAAGTATCTATATTTGGACAGTATGAATCCATGTCTGAAATGTACGTATCCATATGTCGACAGTATGTATCCATGAACGGACAGTATGTATCTATATCTGAAAAGTATATATCCATGTCTGGACTGTATGTATCCATGTATGAACAGTATGTGTTTATAACTGGACAATATGTATCCATGTCTGGACAGTGTATATCCATTTCTGGACGGTATGTATCAATGTATGGACAGTACGTATCTATAACTGGACAGTATGTATCCATGTCTGGAATATACGTATTCATGTGTGGACAGTATGTATCTATGTAAAGACAGTATGTATCTATTTCTGGAAAGTATTTATTCATGTCTGGACAGTATGTAACCAAGTATGGACAGTATGTATTTATAACTGGGCAGTACGTATCCATGTGTGGACAGTATATATTCATGCACGGACAATATGTATCTATGTCTGGAAAGTATATTTTCATGTCTGGACTGTATATATCCATGTCTGGACAGTACATATCCATGTCTGGACAGTATATTTTCATGTCTGGACTGTGTATATCCATGGCTGGATAGTACGTATCAATGTCAGGACAGTACATGTGTATATATTCATGTCTGAACTGTATATATCCATGTCTGGACAGTATATATTCATGTCTTGACAGTATATATTCATGTCTGGATTGTATATATCCATGTCTGGACAGTATATATCCATGTCTTGACAGTATATATCCATGCCTGGACTGTATATATTCGTGGCTGGATAGTATATATTCATGTCTGGATTGTATATATCCATGTCTGGACAGCATATCTTCATGTCTGGACAGTATATATCCATGCCTGGACTGTATATATCCGTGGCACGACATTACGTATTCATGTGCGGCCAGCAAGTGTATGAATCAGCGAGCGTAATGTACGTAGTTAAGGTTCTTCCGCACTGACCTTGTGTGAACCTGGAAACACAGTATCATTAACTTGCAACCGGCTAACATGACCTGAGACTTCTTAATTGTGAACGCGAAGCGAGGCAGCTACATGTACCGATGCCGAATTAGGAATAATATTTAACATTACGCGGCACAAGTTGAGCACAAAATCTTTTAAACATGATCTGCGGTTAAGAAAACGCCATTTCAGTTAACAATTATATTAGTTTTGAGCGTTTCTTTTATAGAAGTATCTTAAATTCTCTAATAAAAGAAAAAGAATGCTACAGTTTATTTAATTCGATTTAACAATGATATATAACATATCACAAAATGGAAAATGAGACCTGCTCCTTGACAATAAACCATAGTTTTACTAACTGTGACAGGGAAAGTACATAGAATCTCGAGAGCGTAATCAATGTTGAAGCAATGTTGTCAGAATGAAATGTATACTGTTTGTGCAAAACAATAATTGGCATTCCACTGCAAACCCCATCTAAACTTTACATGTGTAAACACATGAACAAAATTGTAGTCATATATGTTGACCATTCTTGAACATCCTAAATAAAACCGACTCTGTTGTTGTTTTGTTGCGTTATTTGCTTTGTTCAATCAGCTATTATTGTTGCTACAACAGGCCTGTCATGTGGCCGTTGTAAAATTCCGGCCCTTATTTTGTATTAGTGTAGCTTTTATTTCTGGTCATTTGGACTTATGAAGCTCATTCAGTGAGGCAAGAAAATAAAATGCCACTGAAGTCGAGGCATATGCCGCTAAAACCGAGGTTAATGCCGCTGAAGTCGAAGCTAACGCTGCTGAAAACGAGGCTTAGGCCGCTGAAACCGAAGCTAATGCCGCTGAAACTAAGGCTAAGACCGCTGAAACCGAGGCTAAGGTCGTTGAAACCGAGGCTCAGGCCGCTGCAGTCGAAGCTTAAACAGCTGAAAACAAGGTTAAGGCCGCTGAAGCCGAGGCTAAGACAGCTGAAACCAAGGCTAAGGCCGTTAAAGCCGAGGCTAATGCCACTGAAACCGAGGCTAAGGCAGCTGAAACCGAGGCTAAGGAAGCTGAAGCCGTTATTTGTTTTGCATTTTACTTTATTCCTCATAAACAGACCAAACCTGCCAAGTTATTTTTTCTTTGTTTTCACTATATCCCTTTATCAAGTAACACCGGCTTTAACATGTGCTACAACACACTTACGTGCCCCGTAGTGCACATTGATTCTGTGTTTTCTGTATATCTGATGGCCGAAATCCAGAAACGTTTATACCTTTGTATTTGTCCGTAGTTCGTGTGTCCGTCAGTCATCTGTCAATCTGTTAAGTTTTGTTGTTAACACTTCTGCATCTTAAGTTTTTATCTAATCATATCCAAATTTGGCCAGGATGTTTGTGCGCTCGTACGAGTTCTTGAAAAGGTTATACAGGACCAGGGTAACGAGCTTTGATTGGTTAGAAAAATGTTTAATTTTCCGTGAATAATGCGACTGTTAATTTCTATAATCTTTTTTAATTTACATTAGAAAATTTCCATTATGCTAAAACACATGTTTTTAAACGAGCAATCCAACTTTGAAAGCATTTTCGTATTCTTGAACAGGTATATCCTTAAGTCACACATTAGTTTAAACATATTTTATTGCTTTTTAACAGATATATAACTTAAAAGTCCACTAGAGCGTGCAGTGTTATTTTTACGAAATGGTTCAGAGTATCCGTGTAAATCAATCACAGTAATATCGGCTGTTAAATGAGATTCTGTAAAACAAATAATATCGAAGTCCAAAAAATGTTGCTTTATATACTCTAGTTTGTTTCAGATACTATTTATGTTTAAATGTAAAAATGAAAGACAGTGTTGTCTATTTTCTGGGAAGTGTCCAGGATTTAATTCTACATCTCCAAACATGAGCACTAACAAAGTAATTACAATGGTAAATATTATGTTTAAAATACTTTCAACTGCTATATTATTGCAATGATTCAAAACATTTGCGATTGTAAAATTTAGTCGTTTAAGAAACATCAGCAAATAAAACATCAATGGATAACTTTTAAACACATGTACCATCAAAACGTAATGATTTATATTGCAAAAATTTCCGATAGCCACCCTCACTGCATTTACATCACTACCCTTTGGGTTAAATCACAACACGTTTATAAATGAGTGACAATCGGAAAGATGTGCATTCTAGAAGCATCGGCCCAGTAAACAACCCTTCCAAACAAGAGTAAAGAGAAAAAGATGAGAAAAGAAAGAGATTATAGTATATGTATGAGAAATGTAAAAAGCAAATAATCAGATTAAGAAGAATGAAAAATGGTAACATCGTATTCATCAATATTGCTTGAAGAGTCAAACATTTACAAACAGATATAAAGTAAAATGAAAATAATATTGTGTTGAATCTATATGCTTAAATCTAACGATTGTATAATTAAATAAAGAACGTACGCTCAATGGCATAATACACACAACCATAATAGCAATACAAACGTACCTATCATGTACTATATACGCACCCGTGATAGCAAAACAGACGTACTCATCATGGGATAGTTTAAACACCAAACATAGTAATACAGATCTACCCACCATGGCACTATATACACACCCATGATATCAAAACAGACGTACCTATTATGTCATGATATACACACCACCATGGTACAATACACATACCCATAAGAGTATTACAAACGTACCTAGCATGTACTTTATACACACCCATAATAGCAATACAAACGTACCTATCATGTACTATAAACACATCCATGATAGCAATACAGACGTACCCAACATGGTATTATATACACACCACAATGGTACAATACACACACCCATAATAGCAATACAAACATACCTATCATGTACTATATACACATATATATATACGTACACCTTATTACACTATACACATCATCATGGCGTAATATACACACAATGCATTATGTACCCACGGCACTATAGACACAGTAATCACAGCAAGACAGACGTTCCCATCGTGGCATAATATACATACCCATAATAGAATTACATACATACCATCATTGCATAATCATGGCATAATTTAAACAGCCAACATAGTAATACAGATGTTCACACCATAGCACAATAAACATACCCATAATAGCAATAAAGATGTACCCATCATGTCATTATATACACATCTATCATATCAATATAGACGTGCCATCTTTGCGCAATATTCAAACAATATAGACGTACAATCGTTGTGCAATATTCATACAATATATATGTACACCTTATGACACTATACACATCATCATGGCGCAATATACACACAATGCCTTATGTACCTATGGCACAAAAGACACACTCGCCACAGCAATACAGACGTACCCATCTTGGCATAACATACAAACCAATAATAGAAATACAGACGTACCATCACAGTGCAATGCATACACCCATAATAGCAATATAGACGTACCATCAATGCACAATATACACCTTATACGGACGTTCCGACCAATGCCACACTATACACATCCATAACAGCAAAATGGACATACATAGTATTATATACACACCTATCATAGTTCAGTAGACATACATTCTTTATACAATACACATTCCCCTCACGGCACAGTATACATATTCATCATATTACAATGTATATACCAATATGTTTCAATACACAAATTCATAGTTGTGCAATCCTCATAACCATTATGGTACAAATACATATTGACCCCACTTGTTTTGGACAAAGGCGTGACCATGATACATAAAACATACGTATCGCAGTTTATCATATATGCACATCACAGCAAAGCAAAACAATATCATCATGATACAATATAAGAGCCAGTCTGCGCATAAATACATATTTAGATAGAGATAATAATAATAATAAAAAAAATTACAATTTTATACAGAATTTTATTTGATATTAATGTTTAATTTTCATATTTACTGTTTTGTTTGATGGAGCTCAGCACACCACATGGTTATAGCATTTCACTATGTGTCTACCTATTGTGTAAAGTTTGCATTATGGCAACATCACTGTCATTAAAATAGTTCAACACGTATAAGAATTTGTTATGTCTCTTTGTTAAGATTACAACTGTGAAACGTGCACGGTTAACTAACTGAAACTATACTAGCCAGCAAATAAAGCGTGGCATTTAAGAAAAATTGTCCAAGTCCGAAAATTTTGTTATTATGGAGCGAGACCCGTTCTTATCCTGATGAAGATTCGTCCATCTGTTGTCCATGACTGCGAGATAAACTTCTAAAGTCACAGCTAAATAGAGAAGAGCAAATAGTCAGAGGGAGCCAAATACAAACGGGTTTCTTGTCACTTTACTTAGTTTCTTGGTTATTTTGATGAACTGTTTCTATATGTTCCTAGCTTGAGATTGTTATAAAATTAATCGGGTTATAGTGACTGATATCAAATACGCAAATATGTTTTCCGCCACTTTTATTTGCATAAGTTCTTAATATGGAAATAAACTTTGGATTGATTCTATTAACACAGACAAAAATAATCCTGTAATTTTACGTTTTAATTTGATGAAAGTCTCCGTAGCACATGTATGCCATTGTACTGTATTCAAATATCCGTGTATTGTTTCTATGTGTTTGTCTTAGAAAAAATCTTCGCCAGCTATTTCTGCTTCAAATTTAGTTTTGATTTTCGTAAGCTGCTGGTCATTATCGGTCAATGGAATATCGAGGTCAGCAGATAATCGAGATCTCAACGTCAGAGCTGCCTGGTGCAAGGAATCATTTGGTATACCTCTAAACAAATTATAACGCAAGGCATCCTTCTGGCGTGGGTAGTCCGGATAGATATGGCGTTTCAGGTCACAAGAATGGAAGAAGTGTGGTAAACACTTATTCTCCAAACTGACAGCCAGGAACTGTAGAAAATACCTCAAGGCATCAAAGCTACCGCTGATTTTGACTTTCTTGTTAATATAGCAAAGGTATGCAAGCAAGTAGAATGTAATTTGCTTCAGGTGGTACGATTTCAGCACTGTCACGATCTGCGGTGGATTGTGATCTTTAGCTTTCGAATTCGTGAAATACGTTTTCACTATTCGCAGTGCCGTTAGGATGTACATCTCTTTGGGGTTACGTCTTGCCAAATCTATGGTATGTTTCTCGTACCCAGATGTGCTAACTCGCCAAATCGTTTCCGAATTTGGGAAAACGGTTTCGTCTAAGCTCTTTTCATCTATCCACTTGAAAACGGCAAAAACTGGGCATTCCATCTTTTGCTCCTTGTTTGCAGGGTCTGGTATTAGGTCATTTCTGATGAAAAGAGCCGGAACTATGTCTACATCTATTGTTTCGACTATTTGCTTCGGGTTTTTCAATTTACCTTCTTTCATAAATTGCTGAGTGATAGCTTTATCCATATGTATTTTGATGTTTACAGACGGTGCATTCATGACACGTGTTATCTTGAAGCTGACCTCCTTGTCAGATTTAACTGTTTCCGTTACACGACTGATTGCTTTGTCTATTATTGACTGAAACACAGCTTGATGAAGCTTTCTGGCGTTCAACTTGACGTTTCCACTTTTGTGATAAAACACATTTTCCTGACAAAGCTTAGGGAATTTAGATTCCAATTTTGACATCGTTTGTTGAATTTCCATTTCACAATACAGTGGTATAATTTTGCCTTTTTTCTTTAGTGGAACTGCAGTCGGTTGCAGCCCTTCTATTTGGAATCTTACAATTGTGTCAAACTCATCAGGAGCGATAACTTTCAGGCCATCTCTTGAGCTTCCCTGACGAATATATTTCTCAATTATGATGCCTTTATAGGGCTCGGCACACGCCTTCATTTCCTCCAACATCAATTTTAAAACAACATCCACGGCTTCTCTTGCACGTGCCCATTCGTTTGCTCCAAAATCAATTTTTCCTGAAATTATTCAATATGTGTAATTTGTTATGAATGCTATAATATATGAATACTTCAAGTATTCAATCAATAAAGAATATGATTATATGTTTTTTATGATGAGAATACTACCTTGAGGCTTGTTATTGTTTGTCTTAAATCGTAATTTACGTAATTGTTTTTCTTTAAAGGAAGTTCATAAGATAACATATATATTTTTATTCCTGATTCCGATCATTTCTTTTTCAATATAAACAATAGTTTTTATTCAACCATGTTTATGTAATAAGTGTAGTTATATGACATAGAAAACCGTATATATACAACTCAGTACAAATTGCTTGCTATGTACATAAGTATGCTTTATACATGCTATAATACTGATATAAATCTAAGCTCTTATGGTACATGTCAATCCTTTAGGCGGCTATCGCTGGCTGATAAATCGTTGATAATACGTGTATATCAAGTTACAGATAGATACTTATTTATTGTTGGTAAATACTTGTGTATCGTTAATTAAAACTTGTGTATCGTTGATAGATAATTGTGCATCGTTGATTGACACTTGTGTAGTGTTAATAAATGTTTGATTATCGTTGATAAATACTTGTGTATCGTTAATAAATAATTGTGCTTCATTGATAAATACGTGTGTATCGTTAATTAATACTTGCAAATCGATGATAAATACTTGTTTATCGTTTATATCGTTGATGAATACTTGTGTATCGTTAATTAATACTTGTGTATCTTTAATAAATACTTATATAAATGTGTTGATCAACATTTGTATTGTTCTTTCTTTATCAATTTACTTATTTGATATTCGTCTAATATGGATTTCTGTTATATTAGAGAATAGTGTAAACGTGAGCTCATTGTTGTCATGCCTAATAATACAAACTATATTTATATAGGCTTACCAACGTAAGGCGAGTCCTGTAACTTCGACATCCATTTTGCGTCATTGCTTCCGTATTCGGAAACTGGTCTTTGCCATTCATTTAGTCTGCAGCCAATATTGGGCATGCCCTTAATTGCTGAAGCCCCAACCTTGAAAAAGAAAGCATTATGTAGCAAAAAAGCAAGAAAGCAAAAATGTTGCAATCATTGATTAAACTTGTAAGCATGCTCTTTTTATTTGTTAGGATTGATATGTAAAATAACACGTTGTTCAAGTAGCATATCATCTGACGTATAGTACATCGATCAAAAATCATTTTGGTGCGTGTATATAACACGATGGCACTTTAAAGACATTGCTTTCCTAATCTATAAGGAATTTAGGATATATTAGGATATAATATAGCTTTGTGCAAGAAAATTGGCAAAACTTTGTGACATAACTGAGTGATTCACAAATATTTGATAACTCAACTTCAAGAGAATCTATAATTTTGTGACTACTGTGTAATTTCAGAAATAAAATATATCAACTTTGTGAATACAAATTAAATAAGAAATATACTTGGATACTTTTAAAGGCAGTTAATCGAATATTCAAGTTAAGAACTTTATGAATAGTCATAGTGCAATAGCGACTTAAAATATATAATTAATTTAAATTAGTGACGATTTGATACCTGATATTACTGTGTGTGCCGTTATAACTATTCTTTGTGAATAATTTATAACACTGTGCATGCGTTTGTAAATATCATAGTTGACGTTTAACCATCTTATCAAAAAGCGTTAACTTTCATTTTGCAGTTTATTTATATCTACGACAACAACAAATCTTCCCCCACATTATGAGTGGCACATTTAACTCTTATAATAAAGACACTATCGTCATATGACGAAAAAATATTAAAAGAGACACTGTGTACACAACATATAGCATTGATATAAACGCGTTAATAGATTAACTATGTCGATAATATGCATGCTAGTAACACACATGCAGCTGTACAACTATCCTTATACATAATAATGTAGTTAACCTTCGCGATAACATATACAAATAATAGTACATATGATTCATATTGCTTATAATGTCTGTTACCAGAAATACATATTGAATTATTAAAATCAAAATAGCATTATTTATCTATTAATCTTACCTGTTGTATTCCACTTTGTACACCCGCCATAGCTGCTGTTTATTCACCTGTCTCTGCCTGTCACGCAATGTTATCTAATCAAAACGTGTTTATGCTGATACGACTTAACCTGATGTGCAATTCGGATATTTTCGGAAAATGAAAACCGAAAGTAAAACAAATAATGGAAAAGAAGTTGTCATTATTTTGAAGGCATTTTTCTACAATTATTTAAAAACAAATCAAGATAAAAAACTTTATTTTAGCTCAATGGCGATGTAAGCTCAGAACTGCACGGATAGTCTAATCACCGTGACTACTGACTGTTGTTTTTGAGATGTCATCAAGGTCAACTGGTACAAATGATGCATATGCAGAATGTATTGTATACGAATCCAAACTGATATCAATTTTTGAAATAATTATTTTAAAGACCAGACGGAAAGAGAAAAGTTCTAGGACCAATTTGAAAATACCGGGTTCGTAGGCAGATTGGAAACCACCTGTTTTTAGGGCTTATTGGCAAATTTTAATATCTTTTGGAATATGGAAATAACCGATAATCTACACAGCCAGAATAGATACATTTTATTTATATTCTAAAATTGTCTAGAGCAAATTGAAAACAATATCGTCAATGTCCTTCAGCAATGGCGAGTGTTGGGTTGAGGATAGTTTATTGTTCATAACATTACGCAGACAAGGGGGACGTTTTTCGAGAGAAAATTGATAACGACTGAGTTCTTGGTTATGCTAAATGTCTAGTGCCAATATAGATATATGTGTATTTACTGTTTCAACTAAATACCTGTTTAAAGTATATATAAAATTAGTTGTTTGGTGTTTTATCAATCCGAAGCGCTGTTGCGAAACTACATCATACTATATTTAGTCGGAACCTATTATATTAGATTTGTTAAAGGACACTAAAATTAGTACAAAGTTGGAAAACAATGTATAATAATCTGAACTGCATTATCCTAGTTATCAATAGAATTACATCAATTCAGATAATTGTATTTTGTTTATAACGGTTTTGATTCGATTAAAGGTCAACTTCTAGGTACCGACGATACGCCAATAAAAAACTACATTTATTATCCGCCTAAAATAGTGTTTCGAGCATTTATATCATATGACTGTACATAAGAAATCGTTATTGTATGCTTCAAACTGGTAGCGTCCCGAAAATCCGGATAGAACTTTCGTATTCATATTGTACAATGAAATGTGTAATAACATTATAGTATAAGTTTCCAAATGGTTATTATGTTAATTAAACTGACTCAGTATAGCTCTCAAAGGCCAAGTCTTATCGTTAGCCAAAACAATGGTTGCTGATAATATTTCTGTGTTCAGTTTTAGTTTGTTTATATCTTAAATATTACAGAGTTCACTCAAAAGGATTCGATTATATAGGGGTCGAAACCGGAATGAAAGGTATTCCGATTGCTTTTTACATTTTTCACGTTTTCACCCAGGATTATTTATAACAGTTCGTGTTATCAGAGGTATGTGTGTGTATAGATAACTGTTATGTAGTAGTGTATCATTCTTGTCTTGTGAACGGCCCGCAAAATATCCTAGCCCATCTTTGGAGAGCAGAAAATAAATTAACAATGTTTTAATGTTTACAATGTAGATATGATGCCGTAATCTCTACCTCTACCTTTTGTCCTTTTTTCTTCTCGGGAACTTATTTAGCTCTTACAGCTTATTATCCCCTTCAACTTCTTCTCATTTACATTCGCCGATTCGGTCTGTGTACTATTCCTTAATTTATATCATAGTTTTAATGAGGGTCTCTAAACTGTTAATCAGTAAACTTCTGATAAGTCATATCTTATCTCCTTCAATAGCTTGCCCAGTCCCGTTTTAAATATTATTACATTCTTTGCATTAACCATGTCATGGAGTAGGTTAATCTCATGACCTTAATTTTATCACTTCCAAGAATTATGAATATCGTGTACGTGTATTTCAACTTCCTGCACAATTGACTATTTTTACAAATAGTAACCACGTGGTTATTGAATGAAATGAAAAACTTAAAAAATAATGCTTTCGATACAAGTAAGAAAGACACTTTATGTTATAAACCTGAGAAAATGATAAGTGACAGCGTTATCATACTGTTTATACCTATTACCGCAACCTAAAACTTTGTCATTAATGTAATTAATGCCGTCAATAATAAACAGTAGTAAAATTACCTAAGTGTGCTGAGTAATAAACAGTTGCCGGTACGAAATTTAAACTAATGGCGACGCTAACGGAAGTTGGAGCTTTGTGCTTGTCGGGGATATTGTTATTATACAGGCATTAGCGGTAATAGGTATATCGCGGTATTAGGTATACAAGGGATACTAACTCGTACTTCTTGTTTAACTGTTTAACTTTCAGTACTATTAATGCACTTTTAACTGTGTCATTATAAAACCTAGCTTAACAGCAAAACTGTTGCAAATGACCTATGTACATTCACTTCACTCCTCCCCTTTTTAACTTTTATGGCTTAGCGGCTGACAAAGTTAACCCCAACTGCATATAGATTCCTGTAGTTCCTGGTCATATCCCGGCCCGTCACAAGAAAAGAGATATTTGTGCAGACGCAAGTTCGAATGTTAATCCTCGTCGCCATTAAAGTGACAGCGGTCACCCATCAAATTACTGACACGTATATCGTTGCTTTACTTTCAATACTATCAGTGCACTTCAACCATGTCGCTATAAAGAGCTCTTGTTTGCACTATTGGGAATGGGGTCGGGCCCCTGACTTTGGGGAAATTAGCGTTATTTTAATCTTCTTCAATATACGAGACAATATATTATGTGTAATGTATTTTGAATGTGATGGTCTTCTAGAAGACTACATTACAAACATTATACGTAAAATCTCCAAACGTTTCCCTGAAAGTATTTCTTTAGATTTTTTTTGCATTTTGACATTTGGAGTTTTGTTATTTTGGATTGTGGAAAAAAATATTTTATTTGCCGTTAGAATGTGGCCGAATAATTGCCGTAAAAAATGGGCAAACGAGAGCCTTGCTATAAAACCTGGCTTAACAGTGAGGCTGTTGTAAGAGACCTTTGTGCAGTGTGTTTCTCACTATGTCCATTTTCAGTTCACATAAAACCTCGACAAATGCTAAGTGGTGATTAGAATTGTCTCTTCCATTGTTGAAGTTAAGCTATTCGTTGTTTAGATATTCATTGTGACTTTAGTCACACTGATGTATTCAAACACTTTATATGTGGGTCAGTAGGTCTATAATGATTGGTGTCAGTGGGCGGAAAAAGTGGTAATTTTTCGTACTCCTCATATGACCAGAGCCCTGTGTGTTGAAGGTATGCTCAATGGACGCTGGTGGACCAGAATTACAGTCGTTTCGTCAACCTGCCGGTTTGTCTACCTTAATTTATATGTTGAGCCATAAGTGGTTTCCTCTACCTTATTTTATTAAGTGGAGGATAGGTTGTTTCGTCTACATTATACCTGGTTAATCAAAACCATTATATATTAATTAATAAGCAGTTTATGTGTGTAACTATTGAATTTTCAAAAAGTTTGGCAATAAAATCATAACAATCATAATATAATGTTATGGATATCAATTAGGAGTTTGAGTTTGCACGTGATGTGGTTTTAAACTTTATTAAAGACCGATCGTTTGAATCAGCAGTGTTTTGCCTAAAAATGTTTTAATTTAGATATAAAAAAAGAATGATACAATTGATTTTGTTCTTAATATATTATTACTTGTTACTTTTCAATGACATACTTGACTACATATATTTATAGATCCAGTTTGTTCAACAGACCATAACTGGTTTTCACCTTTCCACAATTGTCAATCTTCTTACTGTATACTGGATTATCACACCTGGTTAATTGGCATGCCACAAAAACTATACTAAATTAAGGCTTACAAAACCACTACCTGTTTTCAACACAAATTTAAGGTAGACAAATTGGTAGGTAGACAATACCACCGTCACCGGTGGGCCACAGCATGTGAAGTTAAAGCTGCGTCCAGCCTTATCGACTTTACTTTCAATGTTTGATTGAGCGTCGGACCCAAACTCGCAGGATGTGGAGCGAATATGAACCTCAATCATTATTTTTGATATCTGTAGTTGTTAAAGTGGGTGTCGCAAAAGTCACTAACCTAACATTTTACAAACATAAACATATGCCATATCTGTTTTTGTCATAGTGTGTGTTGCGAAAGTTCCTAACCTAACATTTACGGATATAAACATCAAGGAAATATATATAGAGAAGGAAAGGCAAGTAATTGAGATTTTGTGAATGTCTTTTTCAATTATCTTAACTTCTATTCATCTCAGGAATACTAATCGAAACCCTTACACTGCATTATGAAATTCTCACCAAAACGTTCCCAGAAATTTGTGTTTAAAAACTGTTGAAGTACTTTTGATGACAAAATTTGTATACTGCAGCTGAAAAAACGACAAATTACTTGAAATTTTCCTTCGAACCAAAATATCTAATTCAATATCATAACTTTTGGTTGATCAAAATCTGTTTAATCATCTAAGATTACCTACAATTTACAGTTTATGTACAAGAAATCAGTTGTCTGTGAATTATGAATTATTAATTTGCCAAATTAGTAATCATTTATGTGCTTTTTAATGAACATTTAGTTAGGAGATGCAAGATTCCTATCCTTCTATACACGTTCTTGTAAACACCAACAATTTTTTTAATATCTGTAGTTGACATGGTCTGTGGCGCGAAAGTAGCTTACCTAACATTTAAAGAGTCTTGACATAAATATCCCGTATTGGCAATAACAAGAGAAGAGTGTTAGTCTTTTTAGGTTTCAGGGGGGGATAGTGCAGGATACATATTGAAACCAAATATATGTTTCTTCTCGTTCTTTAGGATGCTTAGTAGTGTATAGCACCGTCACACGGATTCTCGATTTAAAGTGCCATCGGAATGACTGTTAATTATTTAACCAGCCCCAGGAATCTAACCCACAGCCTCTATACTAGAAATTTGTGCTCTATCGACTGAGTTAATGGGGCTGACCAGCTTATGCTGCTATTAATACAGCTATGTATATTGGCATGTCCTATTGAATACTCCCTGGAGATAATAGCATGATAATTGATCCAGACTAATGATTATCTGGTCAGTGCTAATCAATCCCCATGTGTATGTGCACCAATTAAAGTTATTAAAGAGACCAAATTTTTGTAAAGTGTGACTTGTGCAATATTCTGCTTGTCCAGAATATCCAGCTATAGGATTTACTACACTGTCAGGGGTTGGTATTTTAATCACATTACTACACGTGGTACCAAATGTCCAAACATTTTAAAAATAAGCAATCTAATCTAATTTAATGGGTAAAATACTCATTTGAAAAAAAGCTTATCTGGAGCATTGTTATATAGTTTGACTTGAACCAACAACTTCACATGTAACAGGTACGTGATCTTTACTAAAAGCACGGAAGTGCTCTCAGTAATGGAGGGTTGCACTCTGGCATAAAAACAAAACGAATGGGACAGTCCTTAAAAAAAACATGTTTGCCGAGCTCCTTCTTACTGAAAATTGCAACTACCCAAAAAGTTTTTTTACTTTTCAAATCTTTTAATTTCATTTTTCATTATTTCTGTCCATTTTTTTTTAAAATGACTATACAAAATCAAAGTCTGGCAAAAATGTTTTTAGCTACCTACCTACCCACATGAAAAAACAAACATTTGTATAAGGATGGCCTGGCAAAACATGTCAAATAGCTTGGTCAATCTTGATGATATCATACAATTATATTAATACACATGATACAGCATAAAGTGGTTGATATAATAGTTAAAATACTTTAAACTAATGAGACATGTGATTTAAATGCATTCAATCTACCATAATGCCCTCAACTACAATCTCGGTCAGTATTTTAAGTCACCTGAGACTTTGTCTCAAGGGACTTTTTGCGAACACCTTTTGTCTGTTATGCATCCATTAATAAATGACATTTTCGACTTCTTTCAAAAACCGTAAGCTCAATCGTAATGAAATGTTGTACGCAGCTTTGGTACCTTAGGGTGAATCAAAATTATGAATAATAGAATTGCATGGTCGCCACACCCTTGGGGCCTTGGGGGCAGGGCCAAAACAGGAAATTCAATGTAAACATTGAAAATCTTCTTCTCAAGATGAGAAGCACTAGAATACGAATGGTAAGCATGGCTATGGACGTATATGGGTTCTTTATAAATCTGAAAATGACTGAATAGACTTAAATGAATGTTTCTTTGATTATCTGAGGTGACTTTAAGTCCATGGGCCTCTTGTTTAAAAACACTTAAATTACAGTTTCCAACAATGTTTGTTCTTATTTATATGCAAATATAAGTCAGTTACCTCACTGTTAATGTCATGATGTAATTATTTCAATCAGAGAACTGTATTTATAACGTACATTCATTGCCCATGGTGAGTCGGCCTTTTGCCTTGTTTTCATTAGAATTTAGGTACCGAGAAATCGAAATTGAACTATTTTATAAAGAACATGTATTTATGTGGAAAATGCCATAAAACACACAGCTGAGTTTTAAATGTTTCAACCAGACATGAAATCAATGCATTTATTTTTATTAAAGACTAGCTTCAAGATTGTTAAAGCATTTTCCCCCATAAAAAGGAGTCAACCTGGTTTTTTATTTCACAAAATTAGATATACTATATACATGTAGTGTTAGAAAAAACATAAATTGCTGTGAGTATGTGTGTTACAAGAGTGTATTTTATAAATAGAAAAATTGGGCTATTTTAAATATTAATTTATATCAAATTATTTTATTTGGTAAATATTTAAGACCATTATCTTAGTACAGCATGATATGTTTCTGTGGTGTAACTGGCAAACACAAACATCCAAGCTGTTGCGATTAACATGAAAAAAAATGGCTTAAATATGGTGAAAAAAGACATATCTGTTTTTTTTAATGAAATTAATCTCTTTTATAAATTTTTTTCAATTGCTGCTTTGATAAAATGGTAGTGCAATATTTTGTTTTAGAAATTATGCAAGGCTGCTCATATTTTCAATTTAACTTTTAATATTTTAAATTTTATGAAGCCTCAGTGTTTTTTATGCTTACTCTTTCTGACTGCCTTACATTTGAAAAAATGTATTTTATATAAATTGGCAGCGTTGTCCAAGGTGTTGTTGTCAAATCACCAATTGCTTCTCACTGCCAAAGTTGTCGGTCCATTGCTCGCTGCGCCAATCCAAAAACATTTAGTGAGAAAATAAGCAAGTTACTTAAAGAAGGACGGTGGCTGTACTGATATTTCTTCTAGGTTTGTTTTGAAATTAGCGTTAAAAATACATCAATATCGGCACAGTATAAATCTAAGTATAGACATGTATTATGGTTATGTAACAGGACAATAAATATATGCAATCATTGCGTGACTAGATTTTTCACTTACAGGGCAAGTGCTCTACCGACTGAGCTAACCAGATCGTTAACATATGCTTCTCTCCTAACAGGTTAGGTACACATTGTGACATTTAAATTATGCAAGAATCATTAATAACAGAAGAAAAACCCATGTCAAAAGGTCCTGAAAACATTTTGTGACCAGCATCCATTTATGTAGCCTGATTGAATTAGACCTGAATGGACAGTTTCTTTATGATTTGGATATCCAATCAACTGTCTATAACTCGGGAAACACAAACTAAAAAAAACACGTAAAAGGGCTCCTTAGACATACAATATGTTGCATAATTTTATGGTTAGTACTATCATTGTTTGCTTTTGTTTTGCAAACCAAGGAATTAGAGATATAGTTCCTTAAATGAAGTTGCAATCATGTAATAAGTGATTAATTAATGATAAAAGTAATATATATTAAATATATAATGGAAACATCCGCAACGTTATCCTAAACATACTATGCATGTACAGTCAAACATGTGTAAGCGGTCACCTCTATTAAGCAGCCACTTGTTTTAAGCAGTCACATTTGTTATTTCCCATTTATATGCTTTCAGAGCAAATTAACCTGCATTAAGCAACAACCTGTCTTTGAAGGCCACGTTTGCTTCTTCCCCTGACTGGCTGCTCAATATAGGTTTGACTGTATCATAAAGTTTATTTAATATTTGTTTGTTTACTATACTTATGAAACTGAAGTTCGACCGTAAGGGAGGCAATGCCTTAGTTAATATTAATGATGCTTATGTTTTCCTTTCTTGGGTTTGTTCTATCCTTTTATCAATTGTGATAATGTTATATGTATATAGTAACTACAGTTAGCATAATGAATAGATGGATGTTTTACAACTATATCTTAACACGCGGTCAAATAAATACAATGCAATCCTTTCAAATAAACTGAGCCGTTATTGATCTACTTTAACACCAAATATATCTTAACAACATGATAAAATACGTTATCAAATAAAATAACAACCATACACGTACACAATGCAATCCTTTCTAATATACTGAGCCGTTATTTACAACAAATATATCTTAACAACATGATAAAATACGTTATCAAATAAAATAACAACCATACACGTACACAATGCAATCCTTTCTAATATACTGAGCCGTTATTTACAACAAATATATCTTAACAACGTGATAAAATACGTTAGCAAATAAAATAACAACCATACACATACACAATGCAATCCTTTCTAATATACTGAGCCGTTATTAACAACAAATATATCTTAACAACGTGATAAAATACGTTAGCAAATAAAATAACAACCATACACATACACAATGCAATCCTTTCTAATATACGGAGCCGTTATTAACAACAAATATATCTTAACAACGTGATAAAATACGTTAGCAAATAAAATAACAACCATACACATACACAATGCAATCCTTTCTAATATACGGAGCCGTTATTAACAACAAATATATCTTAACAACATGATAAAATACGTTAGCAAATAAAATAACAATTATACACATACACAATGCAATCCTTTCTAATATACGGAGCCGTTATTAACAACAAATATATTTTAACAACGTGATAAAATACGTTAGCAAATAAAATAACAACTATACACATACACAATGCAATCCTTTCTAATATACGGAGCCGTTATTAACACCAACTATATCTTAACAACGTGATAAAATACGTTAGCAAATAAAATAACAACTATACACATACACAATGCAATCCTTTCTAATATACTGAACAGATAGAAGATAGAAGAACTTACTAAAACAAAAGATAAACGAAGGAAAGAATAAACAACTGTATGCATTCTATACTCAGGACTCTCAAATCAAACAACACTTGTTTTACATTGTAAGAATATTCATTGTTAACTGTAATTTTGCGAAGAAACCGAATGAAAACACTTCTTGAAAAACAACAAATTACGATTCGATAGAGTGAAACAAAAATGACATAAAGTGTAAGTTACTCAATTAATACGTTCATGATTAAATGAGAGTTTTTGCCAAAATTACGACAACAATTGATACATTACTCAAAACTATTTCAGACACATTATACCAGCAATGGTCAGTGTATTCGGTATATAAATATAGTCGTTTGATATTGGCTGCCGTCTTGCCAATAACCTCACCAAATCATGATAAATCACATTGCTTAATGGTTTTGAATAGTTGATTTGAGCAGACAATGGTATTCTAACTGTCTGTACTTGATGTATGGTGTATTGTAAATAAAACATATATGTATAACGGTAGACGTTCAAAGGTCACAAACAGTGCAACCTCACAAAGACAAACACTATAAAACATAATCATAATATATAAAGTACAGCAGATCAGGGCCCGCCACCTGGGAACGGTCAGTGGTAATACCGCCAGATGCCACATGGGAACGATCAGTGGTTATACCCCCAGATGCCACCTTGGAACGGTCAGTGGTTATACTGCCAGATGCCGCCTTGGAACGGTTAATGGTTATACCGCCAGATGCCACCTGGGAATGGTCAGTGGTAATACCGCCAGATGCCACCAGGGAGCGGTCAGTGCCAAATGCCACCTGGGAACGGTTAGTCGTTATACCGCCATTGCCACATGGGAACGGTCAGTGGTAATACCGCCAGATACCACCTGGGAACGGTCAGTGCCAGATGCCACCTGGGAACAGTCAGTGGTAATACCGCCATATGCCACCTGGGAACGGTCAGTGGTAATACCGTCAGATGCCACCTGGGAACAGTTAGTGGTTATACCGCCAAATACCGCAAGATGCAATTTCGGAACAGTCAGTGGTTATACCGCCAGATGCCACCTTGGAACGGTCAGTGGTAATACCGTCAGATGCCACCTGGGAACGGTCAGTGGTTATACCACCAGATGTCACATGGGTACGGTCAGTATCAATACCGCCAGATGCCACCTGGGAATGTTCAGTTGTAATACCACCAAATGCCACCTGGGAACGGACAGTAGTAATTCCGCCAGATGCAAACTGTGGTTGACGTTTTAAAACTTATGCTGATGTTAATGGTAGGAAACTATAATATTTCCTACAGAAGATTCAATGAAACAAAACCAGCACAAGAGCATATACGCACTGGTCAATATATTGAAAAGTACCATACATAAGGTACAGAATATGTCACAGTAGGGTCCATCATCGCCAGGATCGGTCAGTAGGAATACCGCCACTTGAGTGTTCAAACATTGGCTGAAGCATATTTCATTTCAAGTATTTACAGATAATACTAATATTCAAAATATAAAGGATAAGAACGAAACAATACAATTCTTACAGTGAAGCTTACCATTTACAGTGTAATATAGCGGTACATTTAGAGATACGTTAACAGAATTCTTGTTGCTCTATAAACACACAAATATAAATATATATATAAGAAAAGAAGTTAAATCAAATTAAGATAGAGACAAACCGGGCATTCGTAAGATATTTATGTTTACTATTACTATTTGATTTTCAAAATATAGCTTAAAGAAGGGAGATTGGAGATCCATGGTGTCTATGTATATGTATGTACAAGATCAAGAAAATGTGAGGAAATTCTAGGAAAGAATACTTAGAAACGATTCCTAGCAATGATAAATTTTTGAAAAGCTTCGAAAGTAGTAATATTTGTTTCATGGGGAAACACAGCGTTTCCATGTACTTTGTTATTTAAAGATGCATGGAGGAGAGATTAAAAAGTTATTCTTGTCTGTCTATGAGAGGAGGACAAATTCAAAAGTAATGGTATGTATAGTCGATAGTTCCACATCGGCACAGAGGGCATTTTACAATATTTTTGAAAAAAGGGTGGTGATTGAGAGAGCTACATTTAGTGCGAATTCTCCTTTGGAGCCTGCATATATGTACTAGAATTAACTTCAAGGTTATGTGTATATTTTCTAAATTATAATGTTTTTCTAAGATGAATATTCACCAACACATGATGCTTTCGAAAATATTGAAGTTCAGTACAAATGTGTACTAGTGCTTTTTACAAAGTGCTGTAAATAGCCATAAAATTTAACTTTTTTTGTATCATATTTTGAATTCAGGTTTCACAAAACAGTGACGTATGACTTCTACGTTTACAGTGTGGTAATGTTCCTGGTCCTTACCGGTCTCGGAGCTCTATCCATGTACTTAGCATATTGGAGACTGCTCTACGTAGAGCTGCGAGGGATGTTGCATTTAACAATAAACCCTATTAAGCAGACTAAATAACAACAAACTTGTTATTTTAGTGCATTCTGTGTTATACAATATTTCGTATTTTATATGATTCTCATAACAGGAATTGCATAGTATAACATTTATAAGGACATTGAATTAAAAAAAAAGTTTTCTCCAAAAGCACGTTTTCATTTTTACTTTTGTGTCACACACACACACACACACACACACACACACACACACACACACACACACACACACACACACAGAGAGAGAGAGAGAGAGAGAGAGAGAGAGAGAGAGAGAGAGAGAGAGGGTTATTACAACAGAGTGTTCTTGTTTTTATGTACAGTCATGAGCTTGTCGTTCTTAACTCTAACAAATCGATGGTATATACATATATATGGATGGTATGACTAGGTTGGCCATCATCACATGTCAACAATAATCAATATAATCCAAATGTCCAGCAATCCGCGTGAGCACTACCAATAAAACACCAGTAAACACACCAGTATGTGACAGTCACAGCACGTCATCATTAGAGGGCAGAAACCCATTATTAGTTTCCAGTATTAGTTTATCAATAATAGATTCAGATGAATACTGACTATTGATGTTTTAAAGCTGAAGAAAATATCACGCATGTTTAAAATGCGTTGAGACGTTTTATCTCTGACTTTGCAACGAAACGGTCTTCATTTAGATTAGCTCTTATAATTCTTAATTATTATTTGAATGTGCTGTTGAAATATAGCTTATAGCACTCTATACCGTAAAAATATATATAGAGAGAAACACACACACTATATTGTTCGGGTAATGGAGTTCCAGAGATTGATGTATTAACTGTGTTATATATCAGCAGTACCTGACACTATAAAGTTCCGGGTAATGGAGTTCCAGAGATTAATATATTAACTGTGTTATATATCAGCGGTGCCTGACACTATAAAGTTCCGGGTAATGGAGTTCCAGAGATTGATGTATTAACTGTGTTATACATCAGCGGTACCTGACACTATATAGTTCCGGGTAATTGAGTTCAGAGATTGATGTATTAACTGTGTTATATATCAGCGGTACCTGACACTATATAGTTCCGGGTAATGGAGTTCCAGAGATTGATGTATTAACTGTGTTATACATCAGCGGTACCTGACACTATATATACTCAGCAAAAATAGAAACGTCCCTCCATATTTCAGGAAAAATTTATCGAAAACCAAAAGGGTTACTTTTATGAATCAAAATAGAAAAACAAGTTCATTCATTTCTGTATCAAAACCAATTAATAACATCTGGCTATCTTGTTAACTTTACGATAGATAACCGGTCAAGAGAGGTAGGGGTCAAAATCAAAAATCCCAAAAACTCAGAAAGGTGTTATTGAATGTTTAGAGATGGAATTTCAATAAGAAATGTGGCACATCCAGTAAATCTCGTTAGTACCGAGTGTGGCCACCATTTGCATGAATGCATGCAATGATCCTACGCCGCATCGACGTAACGTAACGCAATACCAGTGCGTTGGGCAAATTCCTCCATTCCTGGTTCAACGCCCGTGTAAGATCGCGAACATTGTCAATCTGATGGTGAGCTTGTGCTTTGCGGCCCAGCTGATCCCATATGTGCTCAATGGGGTTGAGATCCGGCAAACCGCGGGCCATGGCATGACGTTGACATTGTTTTGCTGCAAGAATTGAGTGGTGACCCTGGCTACATGAGGGCGGGCATTGTCCTGCATCAATGTTACACCAGGACCATGCTGACGAATAAATGGTAAGGCATATGCATTTAGCACGTCTGCAACATAACACTGTGCATTAATGTTGCCCTGTACAACAACCAAATCTGTCTTCCGGTTTCCCATGATCCCACCCAAGACCATTACGCTCCCTCCCCCAAACCTGTTCTTCTCAACAATGCAACAATCGGCGAATCTTTCATTTTTACGCCTGTATACCCGTAATCTTCCGTCAGCATGACAAACTGTGAACCGAGATTCATCGGTGAACAAAACTCGGTTCCAGTCAGCCCTTCTCAAAATCAGATGACGTCGCGCCCATAACAGCCTGGCAGCACGGTGACGTTGGGTCATTATCTGACCAGTGTACGGGCGGCGTGCCCTGATTGGTTGGGCGTTACGACGCAACCGATTGCGAATGGTCTGCCCTGAGACACCGTATTGCCTAGCAGTGACTGTGGCTGCCAATTGACGTTGACGTAAGTGCGTCAACGTAATGAAACGATCGGCTCTAGCCGTCGTTACACGAGGCCTACCTGGTCGCTGCCGGTCGTGAACAGCCCCAGTCTGCTGGTACCGGGATGCAAGACGATCAATCGTCTTCCGACAGCACCCGCACCGACGCGCGACTACCCTGGCGGACATCCCACCCACAAGCATCCCAATTGCCTGATTTCGCTCGTTTTCGGAAAGCCGTGGCATATCGAAAACAGTGAAAAATTAAAGAAAAAATTTAATTTTCAGAATAGCCCCTATCGCATGAATGGTACGACATGAACTGAATCAACATATGGATGACATGTATAGCGTGCACGTGCAAAACGTGCAAATGACCGTTCCGTTACTGGCCGATATGTAAACCGTGCGTATCGGGTAAACTGTACACGATCGTATTCTAATCATCGCCAGGGTTTAAAATACATGTACATTGAACATGTAGTAACTACACAGACAAAGCTTCACCGGCTATAAAACAGGGACGTTTCTAGTTTTCCTGAGTATAGTTCCGGGTAATGGAGTTCCAGAGATTGATGTATTAACTGTGTTATACATCAGCGGTACCTGACACTATATAGTTCCGGGTAATGGAGTTCCAGAGATTGATGTATTAACTGTGTTATACATCAGCGGTACCTGACACTATATAGTTGCGGGTAATGGAGTTCCAGAGATTGATGTATTAACTGTGTTATACATCAGCGGTACCTGACACTATATAGTTTTGGGTAATGGAGTTCCAGAGATTGATGTATTAACTGTGTTATACATTAGCGGTACCTGACACTATATAGTTCCGGGTAATGGCGTTCCAGAGATTGATGTATTAACTGTGTTATACATCAGCGGTTCCTGACACTATAAAGTTTTGGGTAATGGAGTTCCAGAGATTGATGTATTATCCATCTTATACACCAGCAGTTCCTGACGATATACAGTTCCGGGTAATGGAGTTCCAGAGATTGATGAATTATCCGTCTTATACACCAGCGGTTCTTGACAATATACAGTTGCGGGTAATGGAGTTCCAGAGATTGATGTATTAACTGTGTTAAACATCAGCGGTACCTTTTACTATATAGTTCCGGGTAATGATGTTCCTGAGATTGATGTATTAACTGTGTTATACATCAGCGGTTCCTGACACTATAAAGTTCCTGGTAATGGAGTTCAAGAGATTGATGTATTATCCGTCTTACACACCAGCGGTTCCTAACAAAATACAGTTCCGGGTAATGGAGTTCCAGAAATCGATGTATTATCTGTCTTATTGCAATCTCAAAAGAAGCAATTTCTATAAGATCCTAATGTATAATGTTGGCAATTTTTGTTGATTTCTATAGGGCAATCTCGATTTACGCTGATAAAAATGGTTGGATTTTCACATTTACTAAGGAAAGTTTCTGTTATAGTTGATTCGTCTGAGTATCGCCAGGCAATTCTTTTTCGAAAACAGATTAAGTTCAAATTTCAGTTTTCAACCATTACTTTAATACGTATTATCATTTGTTAAAAGAGCTAATGAAAGAAAAAAAAATGATCATAAATGGGGACAAGTACACGAACAAGAGAAGAGTTGAAGTGTCTATGGTGTTGGCCGCTCACGGATTCGATCTCAGGTATCCTTCCAAACCCAACAACGATGGTCATGTTTGTTTAACTTAAAGCAACACATCCACGTTTGAACTTTAAAAAAAAAATTAATTGAGTTATGAGCATATTTCCCATACAAACATATGATCAATTAGCTGTATATGAGCATATGAACACAATCCCGAACAAAATGATGCCCAAAGTATAATTCGGGACTAACACTTTATAAAACAAGCGTGTAACTCACCCGAGTAAAAAAAATGACTTTCAAAGCAGGTAAAGTACACTACGCACTAAAACGTGAAGTTTTTTAATACGACTCGCATAATTCAATTTGAAGCAAAGTTGGAATCCTCGGCAATTTAAAAATAATTTATAAAGCGTTTGTCACATTTTATAATTTGAACATCTTTTTTTATAATTCTAAAGCGTTCTGGATAGTGTTTGTTAGCACATATACAGCTCACTGACCATATATTTATGTATGGGAAATGTGTTCACAACTCAATTGAATTTTTTTTTAAAAAAGTTTAATCGTGGATGTGTTGCTTTAATTCAGTATATGTTTCCGCATGCTTAATGTGCTTACCTATTTACCTGGCAGAGTATATATTACTTAAACTCGGTTCAATACTGCTTTTACCTAAGAAACGGATTCGATACCAAATAAGCTAAAATAAGCTAGTACAGTAAACCATATAATTTTCGTACGAACAATTTGCGGCTACATATCGGTAAGCACACGTGGATGTTAGTGTTAATTTCCTTTTACATATACTGTAATTGTAATACGCCATTGTGTATGAGAACTGCAGCAACAAGCACACTTTGTCACAGGTTACACTTGTTCTTGAGAAGACAAGACTTACATTGCTGTTCATGCATTGACAGTAACACTTAGACCCTTTAGATAAAACGGACATATATCCAGACGGCAATCATTAGTCTCTATTATATGCTTGTCATCATTCCGCCATTACAAAGAAACTAATGAACGTATATGGTACCTAGGGAAATTTAATACCGACAACAGAATATGATGTAGTTAAAAATACATTTTTGTAGCTTACCAGAATAGCGAGGTGAACTGTAGGGTATGAGGGTATGGGGCGGGAGGAACGGGACTTGTGGGGTGGGTCTAAAGGTTGTATATTAGGACAAATTGTTATACATAATTAGAAATTAAAATAAAATGTGAATTATTTGAAATTCAAAACTGGCCAAAACGTGACAAAAGCAATGTTTTAATCAAAGTAGTGAAATCAAAAGGGAATCCCACTATTTGACGACGTTTACCTCTCATTCTGATATTTCTAGTTAGATAAACAAAATCCAACGATGTGTAGGCAAATGCCGGATCAAATGGAAATATAATCAAAATGTCTTGATTGATGGTTGTACGTTTTAAGAAATACTGTAATTTTAAGCGGGAAAATTGCTAATGCTTTGTAACCTTCCCATTGTCACGATATTTCTCTCGACTGATTTGAAAGCAAGATGTTGCATAATGTGAAAACAGTTACAGTATGTAAAACATTGGCGTGAATAAGATATTATTTCACGATGAAAGAATGCTAAGTCTATTCATTAGCTCTTCACCAAGGCACTCGCAGTTGAGTTTACTGTCTACTAAAATATCTCACAATTAAACAATACTTAATGTGTTAGTTTTTGTTATAAAGATACGTTTTAAATTTTCATGTAAACTCTTCTATTGTGTGATGTTTGTAATGCATTGTTATTTGAACAGATCTATAAAAAACGACAAGATACTGAGAGGCGCGCAAATATGATTATCAGTAACGTGGAAAGTGATGGCGCAGCGGTAATAAGTTAAGAGAACCGTGAAAACACAGAGGTAATTTATCTTCATTATCACCATTACATCCAAATCAGTGGAAAATAAATGACAGACGCTAGCTTGTTTATCGCTGGACCAGTCAGACAACAACTTGAGTAGGAATAAACATACGCATGTGTACATGTAGAAGAGCAGTCATAGAATTGCATAGACTGGTTATTTTAGGAATACAGTCCGTGTTGTTATTGTGTGTGTGTGTGCGTGTGTGTGTGCGTGTGTGTGCGTATGTGTTAGAACATCTATGTGTACGCACACTAATATGAACATGTTTTATTTTCATGCTTATAGTGGAGTCATTTCGTGAAAAACAATTTGCATTTTTTTTTAGAAAAGCACCAAACTTGGCACAAACATAGAACAAAGTAACTGGTTACTTTAACACAGAGACCCACTTTCAAAATGGCTGAAAATCCAAAATGGCCCCCAAATGTGACAAAATCTATATTTGTCTTTATATCTAAAGTAGTTATTGATAGTTGATAGCTCTTTATGACTAATGTTATCAATACATGTTTTAAATTTTTTACTTTAATGTTTTATTGCATAGGAATATTTAAAATATATAAATATGCAAAATATAGACCTAAAATCTTGAAGATAGCACTAATTTCTATAATTTGAATTATTTTATTATAATTTTGCTAAATTTTTTCATAGTTGTTTTTGTTATTTTAATGCTTTGCTGTACTGATTATTATTACTTCTAAGCAATACAAGTATCAAAACTCTAAAGATAAATAGAGCAGAAAAATGTATATACACATATATAAGTTTAGGGTGGGGGTGATGCTTATTGTGTTTGTTGTCTGATCATTTAAAATTCAAAATTATCATAAGTTTCATGATAAACATAATGCACAATAAGTCAATTTGTCACACAAGTATTGTGTAAGGATCAGCTACATATTCAATCATTGACAAATGCGACTTTCTACCTCAATCTGTTTATTCTGCTGTCGTCATTCGTCAGTCAGTTAACACCACAGGGTATCTGTAAACGTTTTCAATCCCGAACAAACTACCTTTATTGCTTGTGGCAAGCCTTTAACAAATTCAATAAAACTGGCCAGGTGCATTCGAAGATACTAGTAGTCAGTATTGTTTGGAAGGTTTCACATTGGGCTGACTTTTTTCAACAATCCTGGCAACTGGCTTGGAGGTAATGACCATGGTACATTAGTGCTCAGGAAAGGCAGACACTGTATCAGAGAGCCAGGTCATTCCCCAAGGTCTCCCTAATAAACGTACAAGTTTTGCCCATCACGTGACTGCTTGCATTTTACACATACTCAATGTAATTTAGAAACCAAAATACAGATGATGACAGCAGGTGTTTGCAGCACCGCAAATTTTGTATCTGGTCTGTAACCTTAAGGTTCCGTCAGGTCTCTGTAAAAAGGCAATATCAACTAAACAAATGTCTCTTGTTGAACTTTAACCTTGGTTCCTTGTTGACATTGATGACATGATTTTAGTGAACGATATTGCGAAACAATTTGCAAATGGCAAAACAGTAGTAAACTATAAACACATCGTCATTTTCTCGAGTACACAGAGACTAAGCACATGAATAAAACAAGAAGCTTGTAAAATGAGATGGAGGCATGTTGGCCTAACTTCTCTTATAAGTGTTATTTGGATATGAGATAGCAAAAGCAGTAAATGACTTTTAGACGTCATAGAGAAAAGGACCACATGTTCAACATCACAAACAGGTAGAAGGTGTTCAGATTAAATTAAGAAGTAAATGACCTCTGTGTGACTATGGAATCAATGGAAAATCCATTTGTAGAGCATTCTCGAGATATGTTGGTATACGACACATGTAATATTATAAGTTTACTTTATAACAATTTCTCTAGATTGCTGGGGGTTGCTGACAACAGGAAAAAAATAGTTCAATATCTTCTGAACAGGCTGTACAACAATAGGCAGTATATGTGTTGCAATCTAACACAGCTATGGATTGCCACTAAATGTATATGAAAGGTCATGATAAAATATTGATACATATGCCCTGGTATAAGCCATTGATTAAAGTGTGAATTGTGTTGGGTTTGGAACTGGAAATTATTTTCGTATGCATACCGTTTCATATCAGTTTGATTAACAGA
Source organism: Panopea generosa (assembly GCA_029582155.1). Classification (NCBI taxonomy): domain Eukaryota; kingdom Metazoa; phylum Mollusca; class Bivalvia; order Adapedonta; family Hiatellidae; genus Panopea; species Panopea generosa. The sequence continues at coordinate 6,163,509 of CM055910.1, forward strand.
GGACGAGACCCCTGTCAGCTGCTTTTATCCATTTACGGGGTGTGACCAACTAGATCATTAAGTGGGAAAGGAACTACAGAGCAGGGGAGACCGCGAATAATAAGGCATTTGAAACTATATTCACTACTCCGTCTAAAGAATTCATGAAGGTGTAATGTCAGTTATAGAGTGATTTGTATTTGTCCTATCAAGCACTTATTCAAATATAAATGAGTTTTTAAAGGAGATGTCCACACGTAAGAGTGACCAATGTTTTTTTTCAACAGCTCAGCTTTAACGTACCAAACTAACAGCTTATCGCAACGGACTTTGCAGCGATAGAATTATTTTCAAATCACTATTCCAAACCCAAAAAACTGATTGAGAAAAAGATGGGAACCAATCTGGTCATCTCTCTACATGCTGGCAAAAGGTATTTCAGAAGATGTAAATATACGAAGGCTAGAGTATTGTGTACTTCATAGTAATACACCAAAAGCCGTTGCATACATGTAGAATAATGTTTTTAATTTATTCTAGCATTGACTGATATGTGTACCTTATGTTATATTGATTAACCCCACCCACTTTAATTACATATAGATACAAATATTTGCTTTGTTTAAAGCAATATTTTAGCAATTTTGTGCCGTACGTGTCAAAGCATATTTTTTTATGTAAATTTCGGTGAAAACATTGAGCAAAAGAATAAAATAATATTCAAATAATAGAGAATTCTGATAATTTTGAAGATATTAACCATTCGTTTACATTTTTCTCTTTTAGACTAGTTTGTCGCAATAAAATCATTTAACTTATTATATATAAGTATAGTTTAAAATCATTAGTCATTAAGAGTTACAAAATGTCATAAAATACTCTAAATATAAGGACAAGCGTGAAATATGTCAAATTTAACTACCAACTATCATGCCAATCATTTTTAGCCTTTGGAACACGAAATAACTGGAGACGTACACAAATACAGACGAAGTGCAAATACAACAAACTTAGAACGGTGAGCAGTCAAACCGCCACGGGCGACCTTGCATCTGATTGAACGGTACACAAACCACATCGCTATCCCACTTCCTTGTGGTCACACCATAAACCTTGACGGGGTAAATATGTGTAGCCCCGCTGTAATCTAACACACACGGCAACATGTACAAATGGAAGATAAAAGTATCCATACAACGGAAAGATTAAACTAAACAAGCATTCGTTACATCCTTTGAAAACTATTTCATAAACCTTGTTTTATTTGGTTTAGTTTTTGTTCGTTTTTTAACACAGGTAAAATATCGTATTAATATGTACTTTAGCTTGTAAAAAGGGAAATAACCCAAGGCACCTTATGTAGCCTATTCTCACAAGAGTTTTGACGCTTTCAAATATTAGACTAATTTTGCTCAATACCGAAAATAATGGTCTCCTTGACTATGTGCGGCATTCTGCGACATTGTCGATGATATGACTGATCTACAAGGTCTTAAAACAAACAACTATCGAAGAGGTGAAACCTAAAGCTTCTACATGTGTATATATTAACATTTGAACACACCAATATAAGACCTATATGCAAATCTTATGACATTAGACATTGTAGTTACTCTTTTGGTATTTCAGGCTATTAAAACATTAATTGTATATGTATATCAATATATCTGATACTTGAATTAACGTCATTAAGATAGTATAGGTTTCTTACCAGTTGGTTTTTGTTTTGGATAATTGAAACAGAGCGAATTGAATTTTACTTATCATTTTTAATGATAATTGAACTATATAACATATATTATGAGTTTTTCATTAATCAGGATAACTTCAATGTAATCAAACATTTTTTGTTTTTAAAGGTCTGCCTGGATGACCCACATTGCTGTATTAGTCAGTGTCAACAAACTGGTGATATTCCATCATGATATTAATCATTAAAAAACGTAGTTTCATTCCGACACATAATCCATATTTGATGACGGGTCCATTATTTTCCCACTGTTTACATCCCTCAGAAAATGATAAATAATAAATCACACCGAAGGATAAAAACGGAATAAAGAAATTAAATCTCTTCACGGTTTTGTTTGTTAGTGTTTATATGCTTGTTATACATGTTCACTCCAGCACCACTTTGCAATTTAGCTGAAACTTTTTTTAAATTAAATTAAACTAAACACTTTTTTGAAAACGTTTTTATCTACATAATGAAAGTATTTAATTGTATGTATGAAGAACAATATATTCGTTTTGACACATTTCTGGTAAATGTTAAAATATATCTTATTTCATAATTGTAAGAGCATTTAAAAAGTAAAACATTATCTTATTTCATAATTGTAAAAGCATTTAAAAAGTATAAATATATCTTATTCAAACGTCATTTCTTTTTATCGGGATAACCATTTTTTAAAGCTCTGTAAATAACATTCAAATTCGTATTTAGATATTTAATTAACTTTACAAAACATGTTTATACTATTTGAAATATAAAGAAAGTAATACTTGGATAACAATGTTTCAGTATATATATATATATATATATATATATATATATAGTATTAATGATTGATTTGATGCTGAATCATCTGTATAATTGATTTCAACATTATCGTGTTAAATTTGAATCAATTGAAACGTCACCTCAACTCCAGATTCCCTTTATTTTGTTTCAGTGGTAGTACAGATTGACCCAAAGCACGCACAAAAATTTAAATAATAATTTGATAGGTCAATAGATATAAATATTTGTTCATTTGCGTTGCATGAAAATCTTTCATTGTAGTTATAAGTTCAATACCCTACTTTAGATTCATTAGAAGTTTTGAGTCTCCAGAAATCTTTCTTCGAATCATCAATTTAACTATTAAGAGAATTGCACTATCCGGAACAATGACTTGTACAATGGAAACATGTTTACTCTTCATCATGGAAATAGTTGAAAGTATCCACGACTGTGTGTCGAGGTATGGAAATAGTTGAAAGTATCCACGACTGAGTGCCGAGGTATGCAAATAGTTGAAAGTATCCACGACTGTGTGCCGAGGTATGCAAATAGTTAAAAGTATCCACGACTGTGTGCCGAGGTATGCAAATAGTTGAAAGTGTCAATGACTGTGTGCCGAGGTATGCAAATAGTTGAAAGTATCCACCACTGTGTGCCGAGGTATTCAAATAGTTGAAAGTATCCACGACTGTGTGCCAAGGTATGGAAATAGTTGAAAGTGTCAATGACTGTGTGCCGAAGTATTCAAATAGTTGAAAGTGTCAATGACTTTGTGCCGAAGTATGCAAATTGTTGAAAGTGTCAATGACTGTGTGCCGAGGTATGCAAGTTGTTGAAAGTGTCAATGACTGTGTGCCGAAGTATGCAAATTGTTGAAAGTGTCAATGACTGTTTGCCGAGGTATGCAAATAGTTGAAAGTATCCACAACTGTGTGCCGAGGTATGCAAATAGTTGAAAGTATCCACGACTGTGTGCCGAGGTATGCAAATAGTTGAAAGTATCCACGGCTGTGTGCCGAGGTATGCAAATAGATGCAAGTATCCACGACTGTGTGCCGAGGTATGCAAATAGTTATAGTTAAGATAGAAGAAGGACAGACGACGGAAACATTTAATCACGAAAGCCCAACTGCTCTTTCATCTGTAGAACTACAGGCGGTCTGCATAAAAAAGATAATCTGCTTTACATACATACATGCCACGTAACCTGTGTTGTCGTTACAAAATGAAACTCACTATTCTCAGTCATATTCATGTAAAAAAACACATCCATAGTTATTTGATTAACAAAACCATGAGGTTGCCACGTTCTAAAAAAAGATCAGTGGATCAAAAGGATGACAGTGTATGTAACGTTAAAAACATACCATCCATGAAACATTATTAATGATCCAATAACATCTGACATCACCATATTGCCATATCATAGATAATATATATATATTCTATGACATAAATGAAGCGAAGTTTTTTATATTATCTTACATGATAATGCATACTATATTTCATAATTCGATTTGTCAGCTCTTTTGGTGCATTACAATATATTCTAAATTAACGCTGGAGTTCATTCAATTAACCATCCCATTAATATACTAACGCTGACAGATTATTGATTGTTATTATTTAAACATGAAAGACAATCGAGGATTCATAAGCTGCGAAAACGATTTTTAAAGATGTTTATGCGCTCAAAATACTAAATTGATTGGTTTATCCCTCAGCCTTCATTTCGCGTTTCCTGATTTGATTTTACATCAAGGGCTATAAAATATAAACCTTTTTTACATTAAAATAATTCTTTAGTTAATTGATGTGAATTGCTCTTTAATGGGTTTAGCTTTGAATGGGAATACAAACGCAAAAAAGATAAATGGCATCAATTCAACATCTAACAAAGAAAGATAAGTGAGCTGTCTCAAAATGTATTATATGTTCTAAAGAGATATCGAGTGGCAAAGTAATGCTGTTAAGGCATTTTTCAAAAGCAACACCATATGTGCAAACATTTCAACGCGATATACAACGTAGGTTTGCGCACTACCTAATAAATAAAGTAAATACTATAAATTAGCATAATTATATTACTACGTGAGAACAAAGGAAACTATCGTTGACAAATATTTAGCCCATGACACACATCTTTACTAACTTAACTATGCTTTTGTACAGCGTATATACTATACATCTACTGTCACATATTCATGTTTGTCTTGATATACATATTTGTCGGTATTTTCAAATGAGATTTAATTCGGTCGGTGGTTTTGAATATCTTAATAGTTCATCTGATATCCAGAGTGGTTTAGGGAAAAGATATGGTTGCACGATGTTTGTTTTTTAGACAGTGCGTGGTGGTTTCTTTCATGTTTTACTTAGATAATATGTATATCTTTGTTGTAGGTCTAGTAGATGAAATAATTGTGTGGTGCTGTATTTGACAATGCCCTTAAGTATATTATTAAACGTGTCATTGATGTAATAGATTATAAATGTAAGTTAATCTTATTTTCAATACTATTTACTAATATCAAATAGCAGTAAGGATCATTAAAAACAATGTATAAACATAGAGTGCGTGTTTTCCTTTTACTGTATCTAATAACTCCCATTTACATGCATGTAACAACTGTTACAGAAAAAAATCTCTATAATTGTAGAAGATATTATATTTGAACTATATTTAAAACGTATAAAAAAAATATTTTATGGATAAATGTATGACCAATACAATGGTTCCGAAACATCTAATTAACCCAAAATTTGGCTTCAAATCATATTATGGTAAATATGGTTTTAGAAGACTTAGTTTAATTATGTCTTTAGTCCGATAAATTAAATGTCTACTTGTTACCAAATCTTTGCAAAATGTATTGTAGAAAAAACCTTTTTTTTGCTCCAATGACAGATATAAGTGGACGTTATATCATTAACATCTGCAACTGCACGAGTCTCTTCATACATATGTGTGTATGTAAGATATTTTATTAAAATATGAAAACCATAATATTATACTGATAATTAGTAACATCTTGACATGAAAATCTGGTTTCTGATAATTAGTAACATCTTGACATGAAAATCTGGTTTTTTAAACGCCAAACGGTCTCTACATGACAACAACACTGCACATGTGATGGAGATAAGTAAAAAAGAAATAGCTTTATTCGGAAGCAGTACAAAGGAAATGCCTGTAATTGAGGATTAACACGTAAAAAATCCCATGGTAACTAGGAGCTGGTTTGGGAGGACGTGTCTACCTCTGTACATGTAATAAAAATAATGTATATATATTCATAACAAATTTACGATACAATAGTAAAGATCTTACAGTTCACATTTCTTTTACGTTATCGTCCGTGTACCTTTACGTTATCATCCGTGTACTTTTATATGCAAAAGCGTATTTGAGTATTTAGACGTAAACTATGTTAAATCGTTTGTATATCCAATACGATAAAAATAATATGACATATATAATGATTAACAATTTCAGCTATCAAATCAAAAGCTGCAATATTTGATGGACGTGTTTGAGATGAAGTGGATAAGTTATTGTTCCTCTCATGTCGGATGTCACGGGGTCACTCCTATGGCAACGCTGATGAACCATTAACAACGACAGTCCCTAGTGATTCTACCTCATAAAGCGGTAACAAGAGAACAAAATGATTAAACAAATATATGCTCACTTCACAATTTAGCTTAAACGTATTAATATATTAAATGAACGTACTTCTGTGAAGGGGTAAAGTGTTGTTGTTTTTTCTACATATGCCACCTCTTAAAGTTTACAACAAAAGCCAACCGATTATTCACAATTAAATACGCAGAAACCATGGCTATCTGGTATTTCACTTAGTGCATTTGGATTTTCCTGAATTCACAAACGAATACAACAGGTTATAGACTATCTCTCAAAACCCGAGTTTCTAGAAACGAACAAGTGCTGCTGCAGAAAATATATTTAATTTCAATATAATGGATTTATTTTAGATCACGCGCAGTTGTACTGTTTCGTGAATATAAATGTATAAGTAATGTCTTTCTTAAGGGTTTATGTGTTCAGAACCATAATTATCCCGTGACATTACAACAAGATGAGTGAATGTACTTATTTGCCAGTCGGAATATCTGTAGATTATAGCGATTTTGTTGTCAGAATTCACCCAATTTTTCTATCTTTTTTACTACCTCTTGCAGGGATAATCATTAGTGATATGACATTATTTACACCCTTTCTGAAGCCGTTCATTACGGAGAACACTTACTAAATGTTTTTACTTGCTTCTTTGTGTTTTGTGTCAATATATGACAAGTTTGTCAAGCGTAGTTCGCCTAAATATCTGACCACATTTCACGCTAAACTGTTCTATCAGTGATGCCGATACAAAATAAGCTGATGAAATAAGCTGTACAATTATTGGGAAAGCACCAGTTTGGACAGATGAGTAGTGTCCTTGGGCGGAATACACTTAGTTCAAACGTTGTGGAAATTTAAACACGATACACCAGAAAACACACTTGCCGCTGCACAACGGTAATTGCAACCTCAAACATCACTTATATGATGTGAAATGTGATTCAAGTGCGATTAATACGCTGCTGCTTATGTTACAACATGACACTATGGAGAAAGGAAAGAGAAACGTAGCACCATTATTGATGGCATATATACAAATGCAGATTTCTCAATACAAAAATTGGAATAAACACAAAACATTGTATTACAAAGTATTTAAATTAAATTTTAAATGATGTTAATATACATGTACCTGTACGGTATGGCCAGTAAATAGAAACAATTATTCTGTTAAGTTATATGTGTAAATGCAAGATAGTGCCGATATTACAGAAAACGTATCATTATAAACTACAATTACAACACTTCCGGATCATTTCACAATATTTTCTTAAATTTTGACAGTATATGCATTTAGACATCTAATGTATTTGCATTTATCAATGTTGTTGAATAAATTTACTATATAGATAATTACTATACGAAATTAGACAGTTACATGAACAGATCCAATGTAATGATAACACTTTGGACGAAACCCTAGAATAATCAAATAGTGTCTTGAATGGCAGAGTCCAGCTATTAAGCGTTCCTTTTAACTTTTTTATATATGTTGGTATTAAAATATAATATAATTACCAATGACTGTGCTTGTCACTTACTGCGTGTAAAAGGTGATGTTAAAAAAAATGGAAATAAACTATGGGCTTTTAAAACAGTCAGTTTTTTCAGAACTTGACGTTCACAAATTAGTAACCGTCGTGTTATTACATATATACATAACGTCCAGCCGAACATAACTGAACATGTTATACATTAATTTAAATATACCGAGGTTTTATAGACAAATATACCGCGAATCATAGAGTACATGTAAGTGACCGATTATGAGTTTTGTCTATATAGTTAGACATCGTTTTGAGAGAAGTTACTTTATCAACAAGGTATTTAGGTATTCTATGAGAATATCTAAAACGATAATTGCGACACATTTGTGCAACCGCGACATCACGAGAAAAGGATAGCACCTGCCAAGGAAAATCTGCATGTTGTTAGTTTTTCAAATGAAAGTATTAATGAGGCACTGGCCAATCTAAGGAGGTAATTATATAACTCCTTGTTTATCCTCTTTTGTATGTTTGAAGCGTCTTTCGATAATTGTTTAATTCATCGTTTCTATATTAGTACTACTGTGGTGGCTAATTGTGAGTGCTACGTTTTATGCTGTAGGTATAGTTCTAACAGTATGCCAATTCGAAATTATTGCTTTCAATTATACGTGTAGTGTATGACTGTATTCCCAGTTATTTTTATTTGGAAAGAAATGACTTGCAGTCGCATTAGCTACAAACTTCTATCTACAGTTAGATAGTTTGAACTAATTCATTGATTATGTGTACTTGTTAATATTATGAAAAATCAATGATAGATACTACGTATTAAAACAATAACAGCTTGCTAAATATCGGCGTAGTTGTACATTAAGCCATCATTTCGTGGGAGATACGTGCATAACATGCGTATGCGGTAATATTTAGATACCGTAACTTTTTCGAATAACTTTTTTATAAGTTAAATATATCAACGTACAAGATTGAGCAAAAGTTACTGCTTCATAAACATTTCATATACAATGAATACAAAAACTAGAATTTTTTCTTAGTAATTTCGTTATTTAAAACCTGATACGTATATGCTGAGGCAAATGAACATTCTACTTTGTCATTCGATTTCGGTGTCATTATAAACCAATAATGAAGGCTTATAATGTTCCAATACAGTAAAATGTCTCATTATAAAAACATTACCAGATGTTTGCTGTTCCAGACATCTAAATGAGAACTTTGCGTGTCAAAATGAGCTATTTTGCATTTAAATGGGACGTCTTCACACATACTGTCAGTAGACACGTTATGGACTAGTTACAGGATATATGGACATGGTTACCTTGACATATGCGTGGACTATGTGCATTGATAATTTCTAACGTGTAAGCAACTTCATTAACCTTTTCAAAAAAACTGCTGTCTATAAAGTCTATCAACGATGCTCTTTGGCGTTATAGTCTTTGTTTTAATGGCAAACGTTCCATACTATAAGTAGCGAACATAATTTCTATCCAGACACCTACACACTACACACACTTTATCAATATGTAAACATTTTTTAAACAATCTATTTGAGATGCTCTCCAAAGATATCTTTAAACATCTACCCCCCCCCCCCCCCCACCCGAGTAATTCAATTATAACAAATGGTTAAGTAGTGTCACCCTCATAACAAAAGGTCACATAATAAGTAACAGTATCGTTCAGCTATTTAAATATCTCGTATGGCCTAAAAGAAACAAATATTAATTTGTTGCCACTGTAAAAAAAGGCTGGTTAGAAATGTTGTTCAGTGTATTTAAGATAACATTATATAATGTTGTACTATGTAAAGATTAATTTGGTATCGGGACCATACAATTTATAAACTTAAAATATGAAGGTGTCAGCGCGCTGGTTAATTATTCAAGTACTGCGAGAGCTTCAGAGGAGTTTAACATTTTATTACAGTATAAGCTTAGATAAATAAGTACATATTTGTCCAACAGAAACAACCACAATAGTTATAATTATATTTAATCATATAAAGAACATTGGAACTGTCAGTAGCAGGGACTGAACTATTGCAGGTGTCATTTTAATATTTGTTGGTATTGTTTTAATTAATAGGTTATGATAACCAACAGTTCCATGTATTAATTACACAGGAGTATATTTAGAAACAATGTCCAATAGGTAAATCTTGTATGTTTCAGATGCTTGACATAAAAAATTGATGAACTTCTGTCATTAAAGTGTAAACAGTCGTTATTATTACAGAACCTATTAGAATTGCAAGAGTCCAATAATTCAGGAATATCAAGGAATCGTGTCTAGATCTGTTATATAGAGAATTAAATTTATGAATTTGTATAAAAATATCAAATCCAAAGGGGCAATTATGTGATATGTGAAGGTGATATTTAATTCTTAAATGCTGTATATATTATACATGTATACAGTTGTGTTACCTCCATGCGCATGACCGAACCGACGAGACTACTCAAATTCGGTTGTATTAAAGAAATGCTCAAAATGTTGAAATATCTAAAAAAAACATTCTGCATCTTAGGCTCATTTGTTAAGACACCTTTGCAATTTTGCAAAATGTTTGCTTCGCCGAGGTTTGTAGTGTCAGAAGTATGCTTTGATATAATAGTGAACGTTTAAAATATTATATATTGTTATTGTGACAAATGAATATATTGTAAAAAACAGATCTTGGGCCTTACAATTGAATTTCTACTAAAGTAGACACAAAAGGGGATTTTTAAATATGTTCAAACAGTGTATATTGCTTGTTTTACATACATAGACCGACTATTGATCTAGCAGTTTTAAAATAAAGTTCAATAACACAAATTGAAATTGTTCAGACAAAACTTCCCTTCGTTGGGCAACCGTATTGCAACAAGGGAATATAAAAACAAAATGAAGTAGGTCATAAGTGTCTACCGCGATGCTACAAAAAACAATAAAACCTGTCAATTAGACATCCTCGTTACACAGGTCATATAAAAACGAACCTTTTTATTACAAAATATTTGAGCTTGGGGAATATTTGAATTGTTTGGGAAAATACAAATATCGTATAACAGTATCTAAGGTATACCTACATTTCAGACGGAAATTATAATACATACTTTATAAGCTTCAAAATGGCGGTTTGCTGCAGATCGACCAAATGTGAGGACCTTTCATGTCATTTCTTCATGTAAACATTAAACGTATATGTTCTATATATTGCTTATGTTAAGGCTGCTGTCTTTTCTTGCATCTGTTATTTTATTGTTTTGTTTCCAAATATTTTTATCTCTTCTTCGTTTTCTTGAGTTAAAAGCTTTAAAAGACGTAATAACAATAAGGTTTCTATTTTTTTAATTTCAGGTGGTCCATTTAATCACCTCAGATTTATTCTGATTTCAAATTAATTTGTCATTACCATTGCATATTTTAACAAACCATGTTATGTATATGTACAATTTATGATCATATAATTGTCTGAATTGGGTATTTCTCCAGCGAAAATGTGACATGCTATATATAATAATAAAATTGATAACAAGATGGTTGATACACATTATTGTTTAAAGGGAGTATATCAGGGGAAAAAACGCTATGAATATCTTAAAATATAATTATTTTAGATGGATAAAAATCATCTCACTATCAATAACCAATGACATCCGTATGTTTTAGCATATAAAATCTTCAAAAACGTGACATAATCGATGTTTTAATAGGAGTTGCAAACTTGAAACAAAATCCCCACTCTAAATATGTAAACACTAAAATACTGCTTGACGACCTTCATTCATTAAACAAATGTTACAACGTGTTAACCTACATGGAGGATCAAATTGAAATAAAAATAAAAACTCATGACTCATATAATACGACTCAAAAAATATGTTACAATTTTAAACGGGAAATTGAACATAGGCGCGTAGTCCAAGTTAGAAAAACTTTTTCAATATATTATATCGGCATGTTTAAAACATATCCTTCTGACAATACGGTATCAATGAGTATATATAGGCATGATATATTGGGAAAAAATATTTAAAGACAATTATAGATTTGAAAATTCCTGATATACTCGCTTTAAAGAAAGAAACTACTCTAAAATATGTTGTAAAACAGTAGAACAGTCTCTCTCTCTCTCTCTCTCTCTCTCACACTTTCGGTTAAAATTTTGCATGTAATTTAATATCATGCAAAAATTTCAGTAACCACCTACTAGATTGATTTGAAACTTCAGCAAGTCTTCTGGGTTATCAAACAATCACGTTTATTAAATTTAATGCAAACTATTGACATTGTTCGGTTTAGAAATGCTGCGATTGATTTGAAACTACATTACCCTAGTGTTATCAAACATAGTCTCCTACTATGTCCCATACCTCTGATGGTGATTTTGACAACAATTATCCCCAATTTCTGCGTTTGTATATGTTTTATATTTAACACTCATCTGACCCACGGAGGGCGCTGAATTTAATATTGGAAGACTTTGTAGCCAATTTTCTATATTATAAATAGAAATAAAATATGCTTAAACCATAAACAAACGTCTTTTAAAATTCAAATAAAAACCAAGTTGGCGTTTTATTATGGAATTTAATAAAGTTTTTTTCAAATTTACGCAACGTTACTTTAGTTCCGTGTGACAAAGAAGTACTCCTATGCAAATAATCCTTTGTTCAGTACAGTATAAACATATTTTATTGCCAATCTATTTACAAATATAAATAAAACAATAATAAAAGAAACAAATAATTAATTTCAGTAAAAAGGTCTGGCCACAAGTGCTCACCACATTATATAAACATGTAAAATATGTCCGATCTCAAAAGTACGAACATTGTTTTTAATTGAAATAAAAACAGTATCTGGCATTTTGTGTGCAATACATGGATACTAGATGGATATGTGTGTATTTAATGTCAATTGAAAAGCTTACCAGAGCTTATTTTAATTAAAAATCAATCTAGGTACACTTATTGTGGGTCGCATAGGTTATAATGCCGTGTTCAATAATAACAATACGGTTAAACACCTAGTTCAGCTCATTGTGCGTATTTAAGATTTACTGTTTGAGAAAGACATTAACTTATTATGGTTATAACATATGTCATTACGCGCAGAAGGTAACTAGCAAACGTTGGGTACTTTGGGAACAAAGGCAATCGGTGTTTTCCATTTTAATTAGTTATACAAAATAGTATATTTGTCTTATTGTGTAGATTTTGAGCACGGTGAATATCTTTATTCTCGTTCTGTTTAACATGGTTAAATCATACCCGATACATAATACATTTATAAAACAAAGCTTTGGTGCACTGAGAAACGTTTAACAGTAGATAGAGATTCAAAGATAACAACCGCACGTGCACAGACCCGCCGTCCGAGCTCATCCGAGTAATGCTCAATAGGAGCCATGAATGGGGACAACGCGGGCCAATCCACCACTTGAACAGTGCTTGTATGTAGAGCATCGGACCCATTTTGTACCCGTTCTACCTAGTAATGTTTTAAGCCTGATTTGTCTAAGTTGAAAGAACTTGTTCCGCAAACGATGTAAAATAAATGGGTTGATTCAATTAATTTCAGATTATACAAGCAATTCTTCTGTGAAATACACACTAGGCTAGAGATTAGTTTTTGTTGATAAAATTGCCGTTACGGAATTGTTAATATTGGTTTAATTCAATTGTCCGGTTTTCAAAGCAAATAATCAATCTATCTTGTATTTTTATTCTTCATATCTTCTTAACTGTAGCAAACTAACTGTTAAAAAGATGAAGCAATCAACCGCGTTATAGTTTTTTATTGTTGAAAAATTTAGTGTAAAATTGCTTATTTGCGGCCTAATTTGGCTATCGTAGCAATTTATAAAAATATATGCATGAAAGGTGAAACCCCAAAAAGCATCATATATTTTTTTCTGTTTTACATATTTTATCTTTTGTTATTTGAATAACAACAATATTTTTTTAAATATATTATCATAGTTAATAGAACATGATTCATAACTAAACCCCTTTGCTGCATTGTCTTTCAAAAATGGAGAAAAAACGGTGTTGTTTAAAAACAACCAGCAAGGTGTTTTATTGTTTTTAACTTCTTAATTTAAAGAACGTGCGTGCAAAACATTAAAAAATCTATTTAATACAGTTTGTTTGCCTTTTGTTAATAATTTTAATCTCACTAGTATATATGTATTTCATTGAACAACGTCAAGTTTTAAATAAAAACTTTCATTTTTCAATAAAAATCCTGGCGCCAGACTACATTTACGTTTCTCAGGTACACAAAGAAACATCGACATTTCATAATGGTCGGTTTAATTTTATACGAACAAAAATGACGTGCACCACGGTTCCACACTTACGGTAATAATATAATACAGCAAAAATATTTCTTCATTTTTATTGTTTTGATGATTTCTTTGGTTCAGCGGTTTAAACCGGCGCCACAATCAGGACATAAGTTATTTTGGGGAAAAAAACGAAGTATGTCATAAAATGTTCGTATTCTAGACTTTATTTGATTAGTGCTTGATACGATATTCTTTACACATACATAAAAATAGAAATATGAGTTTAATCCTATAAAAACAGTAAGAAGTTCAATATGTGTCGTATTTTGATTTCCTGTACCTGATTATACAGTTTTGAATAACGCATCACTTCAATAAATGTTCCATCGACTGAAATAAATAAGTTGTCGATGTTTGTGAAAACTTAACTAAATGTACAGCCTAAAATATTAATCCATTCAAACCAGAGCACCCCAGCAGGTAAAAATCACAAAAGTTTAATAATTACTTTTTGGTATAAACTTTGTCAGTCAGTAGACAAAATCGTTCAATCATACATTTTCGCACTAATGTGCATGTGCAAATCGTCGTTTCAGTCTTTTAATGTAGATTTTCTTCATGGTTCAACAATTTTAATTTATCTAAGACTTACTTAGTGTATATTTAATGCGCAACAAGTTGACAGCAGGGTTAAAAAGAAAATAAAACTATACAAAGGAACTAATTGAATTATAAACTTTAAGCTAATTTGTCATAAAAGTATTTTAGTATTTAAAGAGTGTTAACCTGAACCTTCATAGTATCATGCTCAATACTAAAATGATTACATTAACATGCACAGTTTGGACTAACAATCGCATATTCACGTATATTGCCGTTCCAAGACACAAATACGGCTTACGACTACAGAGGATTTTGATGGTGTTTATTTTATTACTCACTAACCACACATCCCTTAGGCAGTAGGTTCGAGCCTAATACGCTTCAAACTCTTTATATGATACAGTTTGCCAGTTTCTTGCACAGAACGGTGATTCTACTCAATGTAAACTGAGGTTTTCCTCCAACAATACAACTGGATAAAAAAGTATGCTACATATAACATGTCCTGTGTTGAAAATGGCTTTTAACCCTATTGAAATATCAATGAACAAAAATAATGTCAATTAAAATGAGTCTGCTATTCAATTGTTTCCAAAATATCCTTTTATCAGATATTACTGAACTATTTTGATCATAATGTCAGTTCGAAATTTCCCTGTGGTTATACTAGATAATGATGCTTGCGTTTTTATCTTTGAATTCTTTTATTTAGTCAACATATTAGTTGTAATATAGTACGCCATTCGTCATAATTAAGTATATATATATAATAACAACTATCTGGACAGAACAAAATATATGACCATACTGATATATACATTATATACTGTACAAAGCAGTAAATACATTTATCTAAATCAATGAACCTAATCGTGAAACTACACTTTAATGTACTTATGGAGTACCGTCTATCTCTGATAAGATTGATAGGATTGTATTACGATTATATTAAAATGTCTGGTTTTCAATCACTGATCTAGCCGTTCCCGACCTCAAACATACGGATAATTTAATTGTAGTATCTATCTAGGCACAAATAACAAGTTCACTTCTCAGCAGTATAGGTAAATGAAGAATAGGGAAAGTGAACATAGCTTTCAGTTTAACTTCACAGTTGAAAATGCAATCATGTTCTACATAAAATATGCCATTTCTCTTCAGCTAATTAGTTATTTTTTGCCACATAAAACATTTTTTAAAAATAGTTTTGTCACTAAAGAAATACATCCACTCATTAAAATGTACATTAACTTGTATGTTAATCACTTTTTTTTAATCTGATTATATTTCTTTTTTATAATTCTTTTTTATATATTTTTTTATATTTCTTTTCTTTAACTGGTTGTGATGTGGACTTCCAAAGGATTGTTTCATCATAAACTCCATTAACTTGTGTCTTAGTCAGTTTGCTTTGACACTCGACTCTCTTATATAATTTAAAGAATTTCACCATCAATTTTTATCAGCAGTTTATTATACAATATGATATTCAAAACAATCAACATCGCTGACTGTTCTGTCAGTAAACAACCATTGCGGATGGTAAAAACATGTGCAGATTTAAGGGCGGTGGGCTAAACAAACAGATAAAACCAATTAAAATGGTAATACATTTTAATAAGTTGATAGATACAATATACTATACACAATTATTACAGTGTGCCCATTTTATCAAGCATTTCAATAAACAATGTTCAATGCGAATCAATAAAAAATGTATTACATTTTTGCTAAAGGCGACCGTTTACATTGACAGTAACTTTTTATTTACGGAAGAATTTCAATTTGTAGTAATGGTGTATATGAAATTAAAGATATTGATTCAATTCAAAATAGTCATTCCAGATTTTTCAATTGAATTTCCTTCGATATTCCCACTGATTCAAGGATCAGATTCCCTTTGATAAGATGGCCATCATAGAATTGGCAATATGTATATAATTGAATTGTCTGCACTCCAAGCAATACATATCATTTTATTGTTTTTGTACGGCGTCGCTTTCCGATAAGATGCAGTGTGCACGTTAATCAAAATGAATGAATATTGATTAAATAAAGCACGGGGCGATATTGCATCGGATAGAGTTTTGATGATCACGCCAGATGTTGCGGGCTCGATCACAGGATCGATCCGATGACGTCACAAAAATGATTAAGTACTCGTTTTACCTGGAGCTTCTGTCTCGAGAGCGATTTATACAAGATCTGAGATTACAATGGAGCTAAAAATAAAAAAATAAAAATTAAAGATATAAAATAAAAAAAAAAAGAAAACACTACTGATAGTGATAAATTAAATATTTTGCTAGTTTCAGTTAGGTATAACCGTAACCAGGTAAGTTCCATTTTCTGTGCTTGTTTCTGTGCCAAATATAATTTTAGAGCTCCTGTAACCTTTGACATACTAATGTTATGTGTTCTTTCAGGAATTTTAAATATATTTATCATCTAAATCCATGTTGCAATAGAAAGGCCCATTTCAAATTCCAAATTCTTTTCTTTGTTACTGTTTATTTTGGCACTTTCAGTTGAATATCGACACACTTAAATTTGCTGGCAGACGCGTCACCGACTGAGATCGCTTAGCCAATCATGTCAATTGTTAATATAATAATAAGATATGAGACCTGTGTGATAACCGGGTAATAATCAGGTTACACAATGATCAAACAGGCTGATAAAAGCGCAACTGGCATTTTCAAGTCTTATAATACCAACTGTGGCATAGACTGATCTCGAATAAGAATTAAATTGAAATTTTATTATATAATAGATTATATTTTACACCTCCTTGTTAAGAATAGTGATTGAGTAGAAGTTGTTTCAAAAGATGTGTTCCAAAAATAAGAAATACATGATGGACAGGAGACACACCATTCAAAGAATACAGCCACCTATATAGTGCATGTACGAACATAGTCAAATTATAATAAGGATTATAATAATAATTACTATGGTCGTAATGATAATAATTATAACCTGACCATAATAACAATAATTGCAATGCAAACTTACTAAAGAATTGAAGACGGAAACACTCACTTTGAACAGCCGGTAACCAAACAAGAATTGTTGAGATATTACCTGGGTAACGTATACACGATTATCTTTCCTGTTGTCACATTATATAAGAGGACATGTAGGATGCGTAATATCTTAGAGACCGTGTTCCGTTTTATGTTAGAATGTATAATGAATTTAGATCATATACGATGAACCAAGCTTTCACGGGAAATTAAATAACCAAATATAAATTCCTAAAAGGTACTTGCTGTTGATAATTAACTTGTCCTTGTGAGTTGTGTCTATAATAACGAATAGATCAATAAATTTTCAATTAAATCTTAACAATAATTTCTGAGACATGAGCTTTCTAAAACACTTAATCAAAAGAATAAACGATGATTAAAACATAGCTTTCTGAATTGTGACCCAAATGGTAGTGGAATTCTAGGAGCTATAGTGTTGATATATGTTGATAGTTTACTGAGATGTAAGCTTGCAATATCACATTAACTCACGTTTAGCAGTATAAAAGTATAAAAAGGACTGTTATGCTACCTAAAATCAAATCAAATAATTTCTGAGACATGAGATTCTAAAACACTTAATCAAATGAATAAACGATGATTAAAACATAGCTTTCTGAATTGTGACCCAAATGGTAGTGGAATTCTAGGAGCTATAGTGTTGATATATGTTGATAGTTTACTGAGATGTAAGCTTGCTATATCACATTAACTCACGTTTAGCAGTATAAAAGTATAAAAAGGACTGTTATGCTACCTAAAATCAAAACCAAGTTATCGGACTTGTCCTTTTGAGTTCTCCTAACGGTATTGAAAATATATATAAAGTTTCATTTATATATGGTTAGTTACTGAGATATGAGCTTTCTTAAAAAACAATGCTTGATATAAAAACAGAGTTATCCCCTATGACTCCTTGTAACCCCTTTATGACAGTGAACACTCACATGTTGTTTCTATTATGTATGGGGAGTGATCTCAAAATCTTTATCAATATCAAACACTGAGTACAACAATTTTAACTTTCGATCTAAACATGCTATTATTTTGTTTATGATGTAATGCAACTAGTTTTGTTAGAAAATTGCAAACTTTCATCTGTTTGATAAATTCTATAGACGGAAATTTGAATTTTATTCAAACGCTTGTCAAATATAGCTGTTTTGTTACTATGTATGCAAGTGACATTTCCAAGTGTTTGAACTTGTTGCAGGTAATAAGGCATTTTATCTTCAAACTGATTAAAGTACCACGTGTCTGAATATTATTAATATATATTATGGTGATTGCATTATCTTATAATGGAGTACATGCATACCTTTGAACGCGTATTTAGACAGCATGTCTTTGTCGGGAAAATAATTATGAATTGTTGTTATTAAAATATCAAATGGTGTTTTTGTAAGACAAAAGAGGTAATTTGTTCTGTGTGTGCTGGAATTAATTAAAATCCATTAATTTTGTGCACGAATAAATGGATCCAAGAAACATAAAACAAAGCAAAACAAAAGCTTGCATAATATCATGTATTTTATCATACTAGCATGACTAGGTATACAAATAACTAAAGTGAATATGGTGACATTTTTGTGTTTTTATTTAGAAATACTTTAAGAAGTAAGTTATTGCCTTGGACCAGATCGGAAAGGAGCTGATCAGCATCATTAACATGGGCGGATCCAGATGAGTTCAGAGGAGCGTACCTATGGATCACAACGCAAAATCTGAACAGGGACAGATTTTGGTAGAAATGTAGGGAATTTTAGGGGAGCGGAGAGTGAGTCGGTTTGTTGAAGAATATATCTGCTATTAATTTACAAAGGGGAAATAAAAATCATATTGCTTTGATTTCTTATAGAGCATTATAAATTATTTGCAAACACGAAATTGTCGAATTGTCGAAAGTTTAACATTTATATATTAAAACATGTTTGGCACATAATTGTACTATATCTGAAAGGGTGAAAAAGATAAAGTTGTCCATGCTTAAACAAATAAGGAAAAAAATAAAACAAAGAAGTTGTCAAAATATCATCCTATAAGCTACAATTTAAAATGACATGATATCCATCCTCACTATGTTTTTTTTTATCCTCAGTACATGTACCATAATAAAAAAAGAAATTGACGTTCTTTTATTCCTGGCCCTAATTAATGTATGCCAGGGAACATGATGCATAATGTTTTACTGCAATCAGTTGTATTTTTTTAGAAAAAGTTGACATTCATATCATATAATACAACCATGCATGGGTAGCCATTTTCATTTATAACATCGAATAGCAATACATCAAAGTAAATGTTATTTCAAAATAATTCTTCTGCTTGATATAAATATGTTTCTTTCTATGACAACCAACATTTCTGATCTAGGAATGTTTGACATGTTCTGCAGTGCTGCTACACAAACAGCCGGATAATAATTGTGGTAATGTTTTTCTATTGTTATCAAATAGTGTTGCCATATTCTCCTGGAAGAAAGATTCAAAACAGCAAAGCATACAGAATTTAAAATGATAGCAATCAATTCCCAGATTTTGGTTGTGATTACTTGCATTATTTCGAGCAGAAGGATTTAAAATTTAGCAGGCGACAATTTTACAGGAACAATTATTAAAGTTTTTGCTAAAGCAGACGTCTCCAAACGATAAAACATTAAAATTGATGTTTCAGAAATGTTTCAGAAAGGCATTTTATTGGTTTATACGAATGACTTTGAATTGTTATGGGCGAATAGCCACAAACAATAAAATAAATAATTGTATGATATAACCGCGCTTCAGATGTAGTTGTTTTGAAGTCGATAATTTCTCTATACATAGCGTCATTGGAACGTTTATGTATAAATACTCTAATCAATTATTGAACAAATGTAAATTAATTTCTATTTTGGTTGCTAGGTTATAAATCAGATAACCATTTGACTATCCTTAAATACTAATTATTGAACTAAACGAAAAGGAAGAATTCATTTTTTTGACAATCTAAGTCCAGTTTTTACAATTAATCAAAAGTTGAAATAATATGGTTTAATTTAACATAGATAAATAAGAACTGATAAAGAAATAATATATGGTTTAAAATGAGAAATATTACTGGGATAAGGGCTATTATTTTTTAAATTGGCGTTAAATTTTAAAAATGTAAATTAAAAGATCAAATAAATTTTTGGTTCATATTGTTTTTTAATATATTGCCCATAGTTGCATTAGCACTCTTTTGGCATAAATTATCAGAGCAGCTTCAAACTTGTTTTTAAAAACCATACATATACCCCTTTTAATGCTACATCTATGGGAGATAAATGTCATGGTCCTTATCTGATTTAGAGTAGTATTTCACATGCGGGAGCGTGTGGGTCTAAACATCGAACATGCAATACTCTCATATCAGCCGCATTTCATCCGGCTCAACAGTTTCGGTGTCCAGGGACAAAACATAAATTTGATAAACATTTTCGGAAATCATATATTTACGTGATGCAAATATAAAATGAAATTCTCCAGTATATATTCAGACCTTTAATTTCGTTGTCTAACATTGGTACATGGCAAGCTAGTATGCGTATAGTAATAGCTATGACATAAATGTGTGAATTTTGTTTTAGTGTCATCAGGATTTAGAGGTATTAAAGAAAAAGAACATGAATAGCTGTAGTATCATTTTCAATAGTGGCATTACTTTTGTATAATAGAATGCTTGTTTTAGAATAGCTTATATATGAGAATAAAGAGAGTAATGTTAGGTGTCTAATTTCTCCATTCGGTTATACTTGCATAACACAGAAGTTTCAATACGAGACACTGAATGATGTCGATTTCAACATTGACTATTGTACCTTTATATGGTTATGGGCATGGTACCATATCCTATATATGCAGCATTGAAGTTTGGACAAACAGAAATAAACATGTATATATTCAAAGAAACAGTGTCGAAAGACACTTTAAACCACTACGGAATTAAAAACAAATATCACTCCTATATCTCTTTGACACATTTTGTCTTTCGGATAAAGTAGCCTATACCTTAATCTTAGCGTTTGACAGTTGCAAACTTGAAGAGAATTAATATATAATCGACACAATCCAAGAAAATTGTTAAGCATGGGCCAATATTTTCCTACACCGATAATCCTCCTCAAGCATTTCCATAAATCAGAATTAATTGCTAAGCATTCCCTGCAAATTTGTTTAAACTAAATTTATATATTCATTTTAACAGACAACGGTTATACATTTCCTAAATATTAACAATGTATTATTATATTTTGTTATCTGTTTAATAACATGTTAATGTTCTAACTCTTATTATCATGTATACAATTTATCACTTTATTTATAACAAGTACATTAAAGGAACTCGAACAAAATATGCAAAATGTATTTTAATTTGACCTATTGTATTTGTATGCTAGGTATTATTACTATGAAATATCATTGTAATCATCGAGCTAATTCGATATTTCTTGTAAAGAGAACAACCCCAAGTCGGTGCTGATGTAGGTGAGGGATTGTCGTGATGCATTATCCCACACGAACAGTCTCAATAACACCAAGTATGGCAGTTTGTCTCTTTTTTGCTTCCCTGTTCCACGGGCTTCTTTTATCACATCATTTCTACAAGCTTAGTATATATAATTAAAATAAAACTTGTCTGTTGATATGGTTCTGCCAATCATAGCCGATCCAGTGTCACATTTTATTATATACTTTAGTAAAATATAGTTGATTTGGCGTATTTTTCTGTTAAACTTTTTATTGCGTTCCAGTTATATATACTATATTGAAATGCATATATTCAATTTAAAGTATTATTCAGTTTCTATATTTGCAACTTTGTAACAAGAGACATGCAATATAACTTCACTGAATTATAAAACAAACGTTTGAATGCAATTCATTTTGTCACCCGCACGCGCACATATAAAGCATGTACATGAAATTTTTAAGCATATATCCACATTTGCAACATCATTTATTTGAAAGAAATATTAACCTTTTATATCCATACATGTATGGTGTACCGATATTTCAATGGGTAACAATTCGATATTCTAGGCTGCTGAGTGGATAGCTATTTGATATTCCAGACTGCGTGGGTAACTATTCGATACTCTTGGCTAAGTGGGTAACTATTCGGTATTCTTGACCGAGAAAGTCAGATTAATGGTGAAGTAAAGTTTAATATCGAAGGACGAAAAAAGACGAATTTGAAGAAAACTTGAGTGTGTCAATAACAAACCAATCTACGTGTATCAACTCACCCGCTTACTATCGATATTTCACTCATGTTGCGTTGTTGTTCCTCACTGCAAACATAACAACATGGCAGGCAGAACTTCCTTCCAGGATGGCAGTATCAACTCTATCTACACACACTTATCTACAAAACAAACAGAATGTTACAGTTTATTTTGATCAAATCTTTCTCAAAATCCTATATCATCGTTCAGAGCGCAATATTTATTACGTAAAGGTCATGTAACAGGGATATTGGCATTGCAATGTATTATAGATACATTTTTATTAACTAATATATATTTTTGAAGTATATATATATTATATATATACATGTAGTAATACATTTTATTTAACACTTTGCTCTCCATTACAGAAAGTAATATTTAGCAATATGAATATATATCTCACAATATATAATTATATTCAAAACATTATACACTGGTAAACGGCATTTAAGATAAAGCGTATAAACATTGTATAGTATTTTTCTTTTCAGACAGATAACCATTATAATCATATTTTATCTGCATGACTTCAATGTACTTGTTGATATTGAACACTGAAAATAGTCAATACTAATGTTAATAAAATATTTGACTCATTTAAGATATATACCAAAGTATTTAATTGATTAATATTAATAGAAACTTTGATGTGATTGAGTTGTATCATGTCCTACCAATAATGACTAAAGTTTAACAGAACTGACCTATCAGATATCAAGTACATGAAGTTAACTCCCCGTGCTATAAAAACGTGTCGTGAATCAATATATTATGGTTTGCTAAATAGTCCAATTAAAAGACAAAAGGTTTATGAATGATGTTTAACAGTTGTACTAATCCAAATCATGCCAGCCAACCAATCTGTTTTTAAAGTTATGATTCTCTCAACTAATTATATAGCGCTAATGTTTGGAATGTTCATTTGAAATTCCATAATAGAAAGAAAACATTTTACAAGTATTGGTGAGGCTTCACGAGGGAATTTATATTACAAGTATCCTAAGGTTTATCTAACGGTAGTGTAAACAGTGTTATATCAAACATATTTGCAACAATTCGATTACATGTATGTTCTTTTGTCAGATTGACGAGTAATCTAATACAATCCAGCTCCAGTCAGTCTAAGTTATTATTTACTCTCGCAGCTTTACTCTAGGCAATTTGGCGAGCATGTTCTCCAGATTGAGTCCATTAAAAAGTAACATATTTGAGCACGCTGATTGGTCAGTTGCTTCACGAAATATTTTAGTGACGTCATAGTTTAGTAAGCGTTCATTTGCTATGAATGTTGGGAAAGGCAAAAAATTCCCTGCTTTTTTTATTGTGAGTAAATAGACCTAATTCGGGAGATATCAGGTTGGTTGTATATAAATACTAAATTCAATCGATAATATAAACCTACAACTATATAGTCACTGTGGTAAAACACAGCTACCCTTGAAATAATAAACGTTGTTTCGCTAAGATGCTATAATATTTTTCCTCTAAAAACCAATAAAAGGAAATTTTGACAAGAGACTATCAGCAACTTTAGAGATTACATGATGAAGATGCCGTAGAATCTAATTTTCTACCTGACCTTTTATATCATTATGGTTTAGAAATGATACTCTATGAGCTGTTACTACAAGTACATATTGAGAAAACATTAATGGTTGCCTCCGAAGTGGGTGAGGTTCATCTAACTAAATGAAAGAGTGTCAGAAAAAATCGTTATCTACGTCTTAAATAAAATAGAATGTTAAATGAATAGAATATTCTGTCTTATTTAACCGCGGCGTGGTCTAGTGGTAGAGCGTCCGCCTCGCATGCAGAATGTCGTGGGTTCAATCCCCGGCCGGGTCATACCAGAGATTTTAAAATGGTACTAGAAGTTTCCTCGCTTGACGCTCAGCATTTAGAGGAGAGTTCTAAGTCTGGTCGGCCCGGTGTCAGTATAAAGTGACTGGGTGGGGTATCATACCATGTGTATGCGGCATGATACTTCAGTGTGACAGCGCTTAGAATACTGTCTCAAGTAGACACCGTCGCGATATGACTGAAAAGTTGTTGAAAGCGACGCTAAACACTATACAACAACAACAACAACAACAACAACAACAACAACAACAACAACAACAACAACTGTCTTATCAAACCAAAAATACTAATGTTTTTCGAAATTGCAATCACATATATATTACTAATTAACATAGAACAATAACCCGCAAATTATTGTCTCCAAGTTGTAGAAAGTACTAAAGTTTCTTAACCACGTGCCTTTATAGTATACCAAATTACCCAGTGGCAGCTGAAGCATTATTCCAACAGATTAGATGTCAATCGGACTGTAATCGAATGAGTCTGTATAACAACACGACGGGAAAATGGAAAATAAAATATTTTTGTACTGATTCAGTGCATTACAAATTAGTTTATAAAGACAATCCGACACGTTCGTTCGGGAAATAAATTGACAACATGTAGAGGAATAAAAGACTAGAATAGCAGGGTGTATACTTGATGAACTTCAACAAGAAGCTTCTAGCCACATAATGATTAGGCATCTAGGAAGCTTGCATCAGATATATTTTCAGCTCTATTAATATCCGAGTTTACAAAATCATACAATAACTATTGATAAAATGAAAAAAAAAACATTCGAAAAGGGATAAATGTACTTTAGTACAGATGAGATAGATGGTGAGTCTTTTTTAAAAATTCTGAGATACAAAATCAGGAGACATAATTATATACTTTACAAAAAATTGAGTTTCCCATACAAACATATAGCAACGAAGCACCATATGGCTAGGTGTTTAACATAAACATAACCTAAAAAGGAAATATTCTATATCCTATAAATTGTATATTAAACAAATTAGTAATAATTGAAGTCGTACATTTTGAAGCCAGCTTGACATTACGAATATATTGATACGTGTACAGAATAATAAACAGTTATATGTTGCTTGTTACCATTAAGTCCGTTTATACTGGGTAATCTGTTTATTTTATTTGTGTTGTGTTTACACGTTTTACCTAAAAAATGCTCGACTTACATACTGATTGAATACTTAATAGTTATTCTGTAATGATATAGGTTGATACCCAAATCCTGTCTAAATGTTCTTTATAAAGGAAATGTCTAAAGAAATAAAGCTGACATTTAAAAAAAAAAAATATTTGTTTATAGTGATTACATTTCAAATAAACAACTGTATCTTAATAAAGAGGAATATCCTTTGTAATTATCTTATCTATATGTTTATGTAAAACGGTTATTCTTAAAGTGTGATTTAATTTTGATAACTAGAAATTGTTTTTAAAGCAAACGTATGTCTCCCAGCTGTTCCCCTTTGCCTTGTGAAGGAGCTGCTCAGAGAAAATAAATCAAAGATACATACATGTACATGCAGCATGTTGAAAGATTTATTGAACTAAAAAGTCGCAACTACATGTAAGACTAGTTTGTTTTCATAATTATACTTCCTAAACAATGACAAACTTTATAATTATAATGAAAACATTGAAAGGGTATAACCGTCTTAAAATCATCTATTTAGAACATCGCGACGACATGCAATACTAAATTTCAGACTAAGTATGCTAACAGTTTCATCAGGAAATAAGACACAGAGAATATATCTTACACAGACAGACATGCAGACAAACAGACAGGCGAAAGGAACCGTTAAAAACGTCGATTGGTATATTACTTGAGCGGAAGTTGAAACACGTTACAACTCATTACACTGTTATGAGTTTTGGAACTGGCATGGAACTCCGACCATTTGCATTAGGGTATAACTAAATTAGGAGATATCAGGTTTTTCGATAGACTGCTATTAATTGATACAAATAAATCATATAAATGAATGTACAGGTATACTTTTACAACCGATTAAACAACTGATTAAACCCCAGACTTTACTGATTCAAATGCTAAGATATTAAACATTTCCTTTGTATCACGCACGATTTTACTTGTGCAGAACCAACAATAGGTTCTTACTGAAAATATATTCATGGACCACATCGACTCGTGGCAAAAACAAACTCTATTTCTCTTTTGTTGCGGAACATTGATCGAACACAAATAAGAACCGCCCAGTTATGTAGTACGTGTATCGTGAATTCATTTGCTTAAGACATGATCATGATCAAATAAAACAGACATGGTAAAGCTGTGAAGATTATGTTATTGTTGCATGTTCAATCCTCTCAAAGACCACGTGTTGCCTTCAGGAGATAAAACTAAGGAAAACTTATGACCAACAGGAGAGAGAAGTGTTCGAGAGATACAGCCACCGCAGCAATAATGCAATCGACATGCAGAAAAAAATGACAAGATTATATGTTTGTTTTTGACTATGATGACTTTATATTGGCGAATGAACCACAATGTATCCCGCTATCTTTGGAAATGTTCGTTATATTTTCATTTGTTTCTACGTTATATTAATTTATTTGACAAATTGCCATATTTATCAAACTGACAGTGAAATATTGCTAAACTAACAGGCGGCCCACCAATCGTCAATACTGTGAGATTAAATGAAACGGTCGGTGATAATTCATTGTGGGATAACAGTTTGTCTTTCTTTGTTGATTTGGTTGATATAGATAATATAGTACTCAATGCAAAACGCAATTCAGAGTTTAGTCAAACAAAGATGTTCACAATATTTAAACAATAACTATTTAAGATATTTAAGTCATTAGTGTATATACTCTTGAGTGTTATAGGACAATATGTGTGTCTCTTAATGCAGAGGTAATATGTATGAATACGACTTAGAGAAATAGAGAAATAATATGATACAATGTATGCTATAGGGTTATTGTTTGTCGAATTTCATCTTAGGCTATATATGTTAAATAAATCATTTAAATAGTCAGTCATAAAGTGTCATAATTTTACATGGGGTATGATATAGGCGATGTTGAATATTCTTGACATCAATTTAAAAGTACAAAACGATAATTTCATTTATATATAAGCGGGGCGGTAGTTTAATGTAAATAGTGTTGATTGCTCAGGCCAGATGTTGCGGGTTTGATCTCAAGCACACCCAGTGCCCCTTAAAACCACTCTGTACTGCTTGTCCTCGGGAGTCGGAATCGAGAGCGGTTCATATGAGTAATGAGCTAAGCTTAGTGGAAACTAATTAAATCTATATTTACAATCCTTTGCTTTTCAAATAAAATTGGGGGATAATGAAATGACGTCTGCCAGCCCATCCGTCCGTTCTCACACTCAATTGGGTAGTTAAGTAGCTAGTGTTTAGGGTTATTTTCTTGGCTGTTGAAAACACTGGACTAAAATTATGTGGCTGTTTCCGGTAATTAAATACAGTTTTTATGTGGTTTATCTTTTTTATATTGCTAAAATTGAGCCACAGAAGTACTGGACTCGGCGAATAAAAAAAACACTAAACTCTCGTTTGTTAGATCGTCCGTCCGTCTGTCTGTCACATTTTAAACAAACACTTTCTCCTAAAGTTTAAACCAAAATTATATGAAACTTTCTGTACACCATGTACGTAGTCTATGCCTGTGATCTTGGCATTTCGATAAAAATATTGTTTGATGGTATTTTAGCCCTTTATCTTTTAACGTTATACTTTTGACCAACAACGTTGCGGGCATAATGGCTGCAGCAGTTTCAACTCGATTTAAATTAGACTTGCTGTTCGTTCTATACATAAACTCAATATATGCCTATGGTATTGGTGTTCCAATAAAATCCTATTGTATTGAGTTTTGGTTCTCTGTTATTTTAGCTTAGGTTTTACGACCATAAACCTTGCCGACACAACTCCTTCATAAGGTTTAACCTGTTTCAAATGCAAATTGCTGTACAACAAGTACATGGTTGAATATTTGCTTGTGGTTTGAAGGTTTCAGTTAATTGTAACTGGTTTGTGATCCTACGTTATGTAAACTTAATATTTTAAGTAACACTTTAGATCAGCAGCCACATGCACTCACAGTTTTAGGCCAATTCGAATGAAACTTACTCTACAGCCGGAAGATACTCTGAACATAATCACCTGTTATTGGTGTTCCAATTTAATGCTTTTTTATTGAGTTATGTTGCTTTCTGTTTTGTACTTAACTTCACATAACGAATTTAGAGCAACGGTCTAGAGGACACAACTCTTACCATATCTTAAGATTCAAATGAAACTTGTATTAACATGACCTGAACATGAGCCTGTAGCCTTGGTGTTCCGATTCATTAATTTCATACTTAATTATGGCCCTTTGATCTGCTTAATGAAATTATATTCATTGCAATTTTCTTTTCAGACTATAAAAAGTAACAGAACCTACCATCATGAATGCTCTCATGAAAACAGGAAGTGATGACCTTTGTTTTTCAAGGGTTATACCCCTGTTTCACTAAACATGTCAAGTTGAGATTTTCCTCAACTCAAAATTTGGAATTGCTAAACTTTATTTGCAATGATAGCTTTGCATATTTTTATTACTTTGATTCGGTATAGTTATTTAATGTGCAATGAGTTATCTGTATCATTATTTTTTTTTAGCCAAGAAATATCTCAGCTTGAGATGTTTAGCGAAATTAGCCCTATTTATCTTAAAGGTCAGTGCAACTTTTGTTACATCCCAAACCATATCTTCAAATTTGTATAGTTTCATTTTTTTCCATTGCATTCTTTTTGTTTAATCATACCATCCCCAATTTTACCCAAACTTTCCAATATTCCCTGCTGATTTTTTTTCCACTTATTGTTAAGTCTTCGCCTTGGTTTTGTTTCAACCCAAACATGTCCCCACCTTGCTCAGTCCATGGCCCTTTGGAGCGCGGCGGATGGATGGTGGTGTACGCTTATAATTCCACTGAAATTTCTTGTTTATATACTATTTCATGTTCATACCATACGTACGTTTGCGAATTTAATTTAATGCCCCATAAATATGATACTTCTTGAAGTATGCATGGATGAATGTAATTGCAAATAATTATATTGCATTCAATGTTACGCTTGGAACTACATTAGAGCTATTTATTGTATGAACAACTTAATCTTAATCGTTCTTCTTTCAGAGTAAATATCACAACAACTTATCCCCTTACAGTTTACTCCCAAACAGAGGCAAAACTACTTCAAAACCAAATGAAACTTAATAATGCAGCAACAACTGATAAGCGATCTGGTGAGATGATATTGATACTAAGCAAATGTCGTTTAAATGAAATGATCACGCAATATATAAATAAAACCAAACAACTGCAGCGACGATGCTCGATATTATGGAATAGTTCAAACAATAACAAAACAAAAAATAAGCAAATGTTCCAGGAGGTCTTGTCCACTGGGTATATAAAACTGCACGGTTATCGATGTTAACTATACTGTTTACATTAGAAACAAGGCCGATAGTAAATTGTATTAAGATTTAACGAATATTTTAAGTTGTTATAACTTACTGTTCAGTAATGAGTTTGCCTGATATTTAAGACGACTGCCATAGTATTATAAGAACAATCTATGGATATATTCATTAAATGTCTAGATTTTGACGATTACTTTATGTGTAGCTTAAAAAGATAAATAACAGTTTTTGACTGTGATTCATTTGTTTACTTGAATATTTAGCTTTATTTTTATGCCATCGAGGGTTAACAGACAATAAACCTAACCACTCTTTCATCAGATCTTGGAATGTTAACCAGATTTCCGCAAGTAATTGATGACATTCTCACTAGAATCAACTCTAACACTCACTAGAATCAGCGCTAACACTCTCACTAGGGTCAGTGCTAACACTCTCACTAGAATCAGCGCTAACACTCTCATTAGAGTCAGCGCTAACACTCTCACTAGAATCAGCACTAACACTCTCACTAGAATCAGCGCTAACACTCACTAGAATCAGCGCTAACACTAGATTCAGCGCTAACACTCTCACTAGAATCAGTGCTAACACTCTCACTAGAATCAGCGCTATCACTCTCACTAGAATCAGCGCTAACACTCTCACTTAAATCAGCGCTAACACTCTCACTAGAATCAGCGCTAACATTCACTAGAATCAGCGCTAACACTCTCACTAGAATCAGTGCTAACACTCTCACTAGAATCAGCGCTAACACTCACTAGAATCAGTGCTAACACTCTCACTAGAATCAGCGCTAACACTAGAATCAGCGCTAACGCTCTTACTAGAATCAGTGCTATCACTCTCACTAGAATCAGCGCTAACACTCTCACTAGAATCAGCGCTAACACTCACTAGAACCAGCGCTAACACTCATTAGAGTCAGCGCTGACACTCTCACTAAAATCAGCGCTAACACTCTCACTTGAATCAGAGCTAACACTCTCACTAGAATCAGCGCTTACACTCACTAGAATCAGCGCTAACACTCTCACTAGAACCAGTGCTAACACTCAATAGAATCAGTGCTAACACTCTCACTAGAATCAGCGCTAACACACACGCTAGAATCAGCGCTAAGAGACGAATGAGAATGAGATGCATATTGTATATCAATCATCACGGAGACTGTGGCCGGACGGAAATTCTAACTTGCCACCCCTTGGTTTGACAGTCAAACCCGCTACCAAATTAGCTATTGTGTCCGACTTTTTTACTTTAAATTTATGTTAATGATAATATAAAGATACTTGTTAAGTATTATTCTCCAAATGAAAAATCTATTTTTTATTTTTTATTGCTGGTTAATGTGTTCAAGTATATATATATATGTGCACTAAGGCACTGATCACAAATCAGAAAACTAAAATCAATATATTCTATGCAGCCATATGAGAATTTACATTTTCTTAATGTTTTTTTATACACATTACAATTAATTCACTGACTTACAATTATTTGGTATTTCATTAAACTTGTCATATTGGAAGCTATTTACATAATGTGTTACGTCAAAAAAAACCAGGAAAACATTGTTTTAATAGTATTCAGTTGATATCACTCATAAGTTTCACATTCATTGATATATTTTACGACATCAATTCATTTCAACAACATTTTCTACAAGTTGAAATTAAATTGATTCTTCACTTAAGTGCAGTGAATAAAGACGATCTTGTGTATTTTATCCTCATAACAGCCGCATCAAACCGCTTAGTTATAATTACCGAGACAAGAAACCGACCGACTTAAACAGTGCATGTGCTACAAAAGAGTATTTGTCATAAAATTAATTTCTTTTTGAAAGAAAAAAAATAAAACAATAACCAACCGGATTTTGGAACTTTACGATAAAAACGATGATAATATAGCAAAAAGATCGATCAAATGAAATTGATTACGAATACAGTCAATGCGCAATAAAAAACAAAGGATATTTTAAAGACGGTTTGACAAATTACATTGCGTATTGACAGGTCTGCCATGTGCTGTGTGGTAATTGGATACGGTGAAGATATAGTGGCACTTGGTGACTTAAACTTATTACTTTTTTCGTGTTAAGTCATGTATACTAGGCTTATCCTCGATAAACATGTAAACATCGCAAAATAACACATAGGAATGTGAAGATGATTTCATAAATATATGGTAAATGCCCGTCGTTAATGTTAATGTATTTTGAAATCAATACCAAAGATAGTTAACTTTTTTTATAGAGTTTTTTACGCATTTTTTGAGCCCAACATTACTCAATGTTTCAGCTAAATAGCCAATGTGACAAATTTAAGAAGTTTAGAACATCCATTGTCTTTCCTGTGCGTGTGTTGTAAACATATCGGGAATTCCAACACGCATGCTATTTTCAGAGAAACGACACGAATGACATAATATTTAAGTTGACATATCACTGTTCCTTTGTTAAAAAATATTCAAATTCATTTTTTATTATATCAACTAAAGATTTTATTTCGAGGAATTCGAATTGAAATCAGGAAGATGCGCCAAGGGAGCAATTGTGTTAAACTTAAACATTTTCTTTAGGTCTAAAACAATCTTGTTAGCCTTGAAATTATTTTGAGACATGTTGTCGAATTCGGTTTGTCACAACTGACTCTTTCTTAAAACATATTAAATGTAAATACAATAACCAATATTAAAACAGAAATGTCAATTATTTGCCCATTATTAAACAACGACTGCGAGATCAATACATCAAATTTTGGAGAGGAAGTGTTCATGCAATGCCAAAACTTAATTATTACTTTAATTTAAAACTGATTTTATATATGAGGATTATTTATCTTTAATTACAGATGATACCAAACGTAACAATTGAGCTGTTTAAGATTAAGTTCACATAATCTTGCGATTGAATTCGGAAGATATACTGGTGTCGAAAGACAGAATAGAATTTGCCAAATGTTTACGAACAATACTATAGAGTCCGAATACTATTTTTTGTTAATATGTCCAAGATACTACGATTTACGTCGTAAATATATTCCACGGAACGCATGGCCTACGTCTAATAAATTTGTAAATTTATTATCTACGAAAGGACGAAAACTACTTGTTAATATTTCTATATTTATATATGAAGCATTTAGGGTTCGTAACCATCTAATTAATACCTAATTTTCATATTTCGTTGTTTTGCTTAAAAACGTAGAAAAAAGTGAGTACATGCTCGCGCGTCAGTGTGCATTTATGTCTGTTACAGTTTTTTACTGTTTCTCATCTATGTTATCTATGTTATATATATTATGATACTTAAACAATTAAAAATGTATTGATTGTAATATATAATTGTCATGTCTTTGCCATATGATTTAAAAATATTGTAAATGGCCAAAGGCATATGTTTGCTGATAGTTTGCCAATAAAATTGAATTGAACTAAATTAAATAGTTATAAGACAATTTACACGACTGTAATAGCTAAATATATAACACATACGTTCACATGTACCGTTAAATTAATTTTCTTTTGAAAACTACTGAAACGTCGATTCAGTTGATGCAGCACATTGGGAAACACTATGACAGAAAGTCTTTATAACACCAAACACTTCATTTGACATGCGTGATAAACTCTCTTTTCTGTCAACCACCTTTTTTTTTATCTTTCTTGGAAAGACCTGCGAGCATGTATTGTTGATTATGTTTATTATAATTTAGACGCCAATAATACAGTGCATCAATAAATATTTTATTTGCCACACTATGTGGCTGATATCCGTATAGTATAGTGTAATCATGAATTGTTAGCGGCTATGAAATGTATGTTTTTGTTACAGTTGACTCTCCCTGTTTTGTGACGCCGTAATTTAGAGAGGATATTAATATTTGTCTGTATATTGATTAGAGAACATGTCTTGTAAACTCACATACCTACTTAACTTTTTTAAGGAATAGTTCTAAAGCATCCAGGATTATTATACTTAAGGACACTGTGATAAATGTTTATGTTTATTATAGGCTTAAATATACTGTAATTTTGAAATCTGTGACCTGAAGTGAGATTTTTTTATGGTCGTAATTTTTTAAAGTTAAAACAAATTTGCGATCATAGAGACTACATATGCGATCACATATTCCAAAATTACAGTATACTTAACCCTTTTCTAACACATTTAATAAATATTCAGTTTATGCTTAAAACTCGTTTGCTGAACCAAATTACTCTAACGACTAGTGTTCAAATTGAAATTACCGTTTAGTCGAATGATGCATATCAGCGATTGATGCGATATAAAAGAAGTTTCGAAAAACAAAATTGGTTATCTATTTAAACAATTGTTTGCATTGTTTACGTTGACGTTCGCCATTATAAACATATGACGTAGTGATATATGTATATAGAACGCGAAAACGTATATGCAGTGTTTGCAAACACGTACTCTAAGAGCCGACACAATGAAATCACAGGCGATTTCTGAATGGTGTTAGAACACCTTTTACAAGGTTTGGGTAATTATATTCTACAGTATTTTTTGAAGATATTGTTGAAAATATAGAAATGCTTAATTAAAGTAAATATCCTGTATTTAACAGTAGTTTCAAAAAGGCTTATTTTACTTTGAAATGACGCACACAAAACTTCCATGTGACGAGACACACTTATGGTTTCGTTACCCATGACACAAAATACTATTTATAATCGATAGTCGAAATATGAAAAGATGCGGTTGCAAGAAGTTCAATACTGAGCGTACTTTTCCGTTGAAATCTAAGACTTATATACAATGATTTAAAAAATTAATTGACCGCAGCGTGGTCTAGTGGTAGAGCGTCCGCCTCGCATGCGGAAGGTCGTTGGCTCGATCCCCGGCCGGGTTATACCAAAGACTTTAAAAATGGTACTAGAAGCTTCCTCGCTTGACGCTCAGCATTTAGAGAAGAGTTCTAGATCTGGTCGGCCAGGTGTCAGTATAATGTGACTGGGAGGGGTATCATATCATGTGTCTGCGGCATGATACTCCAGTGTGACAGCGCTCAAAATACTGTCTCAAGTAGACACCGTCTGGATATGACTGAAAATGTTGAAAGCGACGCTAAACACCATACAACAAATTGAAAATTTAAAGAATCCAATGGCTACGAATGTATATGCAGTGAAACTTTTATATATCAGACACTCTCCAAACCGGAATACTCTAAACCGTGCATTTTCGAAAGTTTCATTCTTTCTCTATAGTAGAATAAACCTCTATAAATCGGAACCTCTATATTCCGGAAACCGGTCAAAATTTCAGCAATTTATGTGTATTTTCATTCATTAATTCGCCTCCATAAAATGGAATAACTTAAATTCTTCTTGTGTTTTTTTATTCCTAAAAGAGTTATTGTGTTAGAGTATATATTAGGAGTGATATTAACAGCTACATTCAATATTGCTGACGTTCCCGTAAATTTTGTAATACTTTACAACCCATGTTAACAACAGCTGTAACTTTTACCCACAAGCCTGGCCCGATTAGCTCAGTCGGTTGCGCGTCTGACTATCAATCCAGAGGTCGTGAGTTCGAATCCCCCGCCCGGCAACAGTCTCCGTGATGATTGATATACGACATTGTGTCTCATTAACATTCGTCTTTCACCACTGATTCATGTGGGAATGTTATCAGTTACTTGCGGAGACGGGATGTGCTCGAGTACTGGTTAATCCCAGGAAACAGTGGTTAGGTTAAATGATCGTCTGTTAGCCATCGATGGCATAAAAATGACGCTAAATATTCAATCAATCAATCTACCCACAAATTATATATCACGCAATAGATAAGTTACTCCGTATTGAGACATTCATTCTATGGCATACAGTATCGGTATGACTTGGGATATTGGTTCGTCGCGGTAAGTTAAAGAGGTTCACAACATTGTTACGTCATAGGGTAATGGTCACGAATAACATTTAATGTGTTATATGAAGGTTCAAAATTGACACGCAAATGTTGGTAACGGAACACCACAACTTTATTTGAATGGAAATTACTTTAGGTCACAACAAAAATTGAATAGGCTTGAGCACAAAACATAAATCAAAACATAATATACATATATGTAGATGATGTCTAGAAGAAGATGGACCGGTTTTGTTCATATATGTGTAAACTTGAAAGTTTTCATTTACTTTACATATATAGTAATTGTAAATCACTCGCGCGGAAACCAAGTTGATTGTCCAAACGACAGAAACAAAACTATAACGGTGTAAATGTGTTTGCCTCTACCTGAAAAAAGACAATACGGCAACCACCCTGTAATGCGTTTACAAGTGTGGACACTTCAGTCAGCGAAATCTCTCTTCATTTCGAATAAACGTCAGTTTGCGATGAAAGTGTCCTCTGTGCTTTTCCGACATCGCTATAATGCAGCAGGAGGGGGTACGTCTAATTAATGTACCATGAAAACTTACTATTGATATTGGTATGATGTCTTATATACTAATAACAAAGTTAAATAAGTTATTTAATAAATACATAGTTTGTGACCATTGTCATTGGTTAGATAACCAGAACAAAAGAAACAGACCATGTTTTCTTTTGAGAATTTCCCAGGGACTTTCTGCTAATATCTCCATTAAACCAATTGTGGGGTTCCGTATTTATATGAAATACGCCTTTAAAAGAAATGTTGACCAAGTGGATAAACAAAAGCTAGACTAATACGGTAATTACGCATACACAACACAGCTTCAAACAACAGTTGATAAACATTTGTCAGGGAAACAGACGTCAGCTTTATTAATATGCTTTCAAGTTCGTTTAAGTGTACTCTACAGTAAAACTTTATCTTTGTACAAATATCCCAAAATGTGCTTAAATCATAAACTGCTAATTTCATAGAAAATATCTTGAGATTTATTTTTAAGTCAGTGCCATAAATGAAATGATCACGCCATATACAAATAAAATCAAAACAATTGCAGCGACGATGGTCGATATTTCAGAATATTTTAAGCAATAACTTGTAAAAAATACTTTCCAGCGATCAATTCCATTGGGAATATTTGTGCTGAATTATCAATGAAAAATAAAACTATTCAGCTGTAATTGAGTTATGGATTGTTACTACAGAACCAAATGTAGCGTCTGCTTGGAATATTAAGATTAAGCGTTTGGCTTCGGAACTAGTATGTCGCTGTCTTTAAATAATGTGTTTAAGCTGAGCGAACTCTAGCTAATCGAACTAACGTTGTCATTACTAAGTTTCAGTTTTGCGTTGAACATTCCGTTAAATGCCAATTTCAGTTTCTGTAGTTTGTTTCTTCAACATGTATGCAAATATATGATTTTGATTGATTAAGATGCTAAATATATGCTTCTTTAAGGCATCATTAAATGGATAAATTCGAATTAAATACTGGAATCGATTCAGACTTTTTTATGATTACAGATATATAGAATATTTTTATTGCCACTACTGTACTTGGCTCCATCTTAAACAGACTCACAAACATTGAACTATATCATAAAAAACATGTTTTCTTACCCACGCTAGAAATACATACTCGCAAAGGAGCTGAAGGCCCGACCCAAGAAAACCTCTTTTAATTAAACAAAAGTTTTCGCTGCTGATTTAACTGACTAATATATAATTGGTAAAGAAAGGTAGAGCTTATCAAACGGACACCACAACATCGGGCTCATATATTTAAGTTGTCAATTCGCAGTTCTTAAAAGTAGAGTAAAAAGAGTGTAAACATCAATATCTGAAACAGTTAATATAAATCACTTGGCTGCGTAATACTCCTACGAGTTACTCTAGGTTAGGTATCAATATAATATTATATTTATAGATTATACATTTATGGTTTAAGTAAGGAATACGAGTATATATAGTTAAAATTATTCATACGAGCATTCACGTATACATGAATATACGATAGTTCCCTATGCTTCCCAACTTTTGTATAATTCCACACAATGTTTTAAATCTAATTAGGGAAAAGAATCAGACGCGTTATCGACGCGTTAAATAATGTACATGTAGTTAGTTACATTAATTGAATTAAATGGATATATGGGTAAAACGAAAACGCAACAATAAATCGTGGATAAAGAGTATAAATTATTTGTTATTAATAATACATAATAATTAAATTACGTATCAGAAATTGTTAGAACATGAACATGAACGTAGGACTTTTCAAAATTGTACTATACTTAAAGGTTGTATATCAGAAAAAACCGCTATAAATGTCTTAATAATAAAGTTATTATATAATTGATACAAAGCATTTCATTATCATTATTGAATTATGGTTTCGTATATCAAAGCATTCGTAACGTCACATTAAAACGAAACGAAATATCTATTCTAGAAATAGACAGAAATCTGCTTGACGACATTCACATCGTCATTCTGACTCTTTTAATGATGCAACAAATTCTTCAATGTGTAAACCAGTATGATGGATAAAATTGGAATCAAAATGAAACACATGACTCACTTGATACGTCACAGAATACGTTGCAGTTTAAAGCAGGAAATCTAATCTGAACGCGACGGTCAAGTTCGGATATAAGTTTGAGATGGTTAAAGAGAAACGCTAAGTGTGATTATATACTATACTACAGGTTCGATATATCATCTTATATACTGTACTACAGGTTCCATATAGCATCTCATATACTGTACTACAGGTTCGATTTATCATCTCTTTTACTGTACTACAGGTTCGATATACCATTTCATAAACTGTACTACAGGTCCGATATATCATCTTATATACTGTACTATTGTTTCGATTTATCATTTTATATACTATACTACAGGTTCGATATATCATCTCATATGCTGTACTACAGGTTCGATTTAACATCTCATATACTGTACTACAGGTTCGATATAGCATCTCATATACTGTACAACAGGTTCGAT
The DNA here is from genome assembly GCA_029582155.1 of Panopea generosa. NCBI lineage: Eukaryota > Metazoa > Mollusca > Bivalvia > Adapedonta > Hiatellidae > Panopea > Panopea generosa. The sequence goes on from CM055910.1 coordinate 6,202,579, forward strand.
ATATCATCTTATATACTGTACTACAGGTTCGATTTATCATCTCATATACTGTACTACAGGTTCAATATCTTTCACTTTGCCAGTTTTGCTGCTGACAGTACTACCGCTCTGTGGCTTCTTCTTTTCTGTGTACGGTAATTATCATAAGATTGGTCTATATACTTATTGTGTTGTTGTGGCTGCCATCTCATTTAAATACAATTTACATTTGTGCCTCCGTTTGCTATATTTTACTTAATATAGCATGAATGTGTAATTGAAAGTAATTAGAGGTATCTTAATACGGCTAGTGAGAGAAATAATTACTTCCAAAACATGGAATGCACATATGCTTCCATTTCCTTTTGTCTCTGTCTCTATAATCAAATAGACAATGTGGGTGATACACCCTCGTCAGAAATACGCTCTGACACAAGTGATCAATGTCCAGCAAACACAACTGCTTTAACTAAGTTGAATGTTTGTATTTGACGGAATAAGGTAATTGGAAAATTGGAAATTGAATGATCGTTTGATAGATTACAGCGTTTATCAATCGGACACTGTAGCACTGAAGCGTATTTTCGTGTTTAAACACACCTGGTTTGGAAGGTTGCACCTTCTTCTTTGAACCACATTAATGTACTGTTTAAACATTAATTATCTTAAGTAATGTATAGATGTAGTTACAGCCTCTGATAAGCCTAAAACAATAAGTGTAACAGTAATTATATATAGATTATCAATTCACGTTTAATGCCAGATGTATATAAGAACTATACTCGTTTGTTTCATTGGTTGCTTTTTATCTATCAATTTATACTAATTTATTTTAGCTCGATTGTGAAGAAAGCTCAGAGCTTATATGGAACGTTAATGAGTCCGCTCCCTGGGTAGAACCAGTACTGAGTGTTGTTTTTCGAGAGGCATCGGGCCGAGATGGGGATCGAACCTGCAATATCTGGCGTGAGCGGCCAACACACTATGTATTACACTACCGCCCCGATTATAGGCATCTTGCGCAAAATCCGTACTTAGTATCTTCAGATATATTCCCGTCTTTTGTTGAATATATCAATTCAGACACACCGACTCCATGTGCAGGACTAAAAAAAATGTTTTTGATATTGTCGCCAATATGGTTTCTTGGGTTCATGAGCCTCGCAATGCTTATATTATGACAGTGTCACCTGGCATAAAAACACTCTGACCAACGTGTTACATTTTCAAATATTATACATTTTTCATTGCAGTCACCATACGCTGAGTAAAATCCAAGGTTACACATTGAAGGATTCTTTTATAAAAGCCAACTCAACTGCGAAACCTGACTGATACAAACTGTGGCCGTAATTCGAGAAACAGAACTAGAACATTCGCTTGGATTTAGCGTTATACATGTAGCTACTTTACGCTTTTAAAAGCTGATTGCTTTATGTATTGACTACTTAGCCCTGCAATGATAAGAAATAATGAATATATATTTCTACTTATTGACTTAGAGTTGGTATTGTTTTCGCCTTCAAGCATGTATTATCATAGTACTATCCTCGACCAATTTCTAAACACCGTACATTAGAACAGGGGGTGTATATATAGACTTATTCAGAATGAATATATTATCAAGAATATACTGTTTTATTAGCAACAAAGATAGATAGACGTATTCATTCAATTCCATACATTTTGACAGAGCCAAATATATGTATTTATCAAAGTAATAAAGAACTTGATGCATGTTCAAATGCAATGATAAAATAACAATGTACTGGTAAAATAAAATAAATAATGCCTTAAAGGCAATCATGAAACACCTAAACATCAGCTGTAGAACCATTGAAACCACAAATGAGGCACGTATATCAATTATCTGTGTTTTGCAAGACGCCAAATAGTGTTTGTGGTGACTATATACTGGGAGCTTCCGACAATGATTCTATTGTTTCACGGCAACAATTTAATTGGATATGCCGCTGTACTTTTCTTAAAAATCGCTAAATGCATCAGTTTTGTTTACCTTCATATTAAGATTTGAATGATGAGGATGTACCAAGGGAGAAATTTTATTTTTTTTATTTTAGATGTTCCTAAGATATTAAACATACATAGCCTTGAATAAATTCTGAGACGTAGTTATTGTATTATGAATGGTTCCTGGCTCTAAATATATTGCCAATACGTTGGTATGTACTTCTAAAAACAGTAAGAAAAGTATAGAAAAAAGCCATTGATGAGAATTACATATACCATCAAATCATACTTATATTATAGTACTACACACTTACGAAACAAAAGCAAAAATTCCATATCACTGGTGTTGTAGTGAAAACCTACAAAACCGTATTTGTATAGATATAAACGTTGTCATGTTGCGCTGGTTACCATCTTGTTTGTTATTAATAAAATTGTAATTTTAGCAAATACTAGAGTATGGTGACGCAGTTCGGGTATCAGGATACAATGTAAAAAGCAAGGCAAGACATCAGATTCTCCAAAAACAAAATAAGTACATACAATAACTACAAAAAAGTGAGATCGACTACTTGAATAAAATTAAACAGCATATATGATTGATAAATATCCCATAGAGTTTTTATAACATTAAGAATCAGGCAAAATTCAACATGCGCGATAAAGACTCCCTCCTGACAACGGCCTCTCCTTATTTTTGTCATGCTTTTTAATCATAAAAAAATGCCCCTTAAAATTTTTCATTTTTTAGGTACAATATAATATGATATTCGTTAATCACCTGACATCATATTATTGACACCGATATTACAGTCGAGCACTAAATATTTCATTTTCCACACAATATTGCAGATGTATATATAGTACAGTGACATCGTGATTTACTAGTGGCTAGGGCATTGGTGGTATTGTTGCACCGGGTGATCAATTTGGTGTGATTTTAATTTAAGAGGTTATTGATGTATCCCTGAATGGGGATAATGAAATTTTCATCTGAATGTCCTATTTCGCTTCAAAGGCAAGTACTGGGGAACTAAGAATTTTAAGCACGATATCAAAAGGTAAAGCATGGTTTTAAAACATGATACGTACATTTAGTATCCATACACAATTTAAATTTATCATTTTGTTGCTTGAACAATGAATAAACTTCCCTAGGACTAATTACTTCAGCATATAAACTGTAAGATATTAAATAAAACATTGCTATGAAAATTCATTATTTGGAATTTCAAATCGTTAAAAATGAAAAAAAACACAAAAAAACCCCCCACAAAAGAACAAAAAATGAATATCTTCATCTGAATCAAAAATCAATCCAAATTCTAAAAATAAAAACCACTGCGTGACAACTTGTCAAGTTCGCCTTGTCATTCTGATTGTTCCTAACATGATTTAATTTCTCGATTACCAAAGATTGTCAATATTGTGGTGCAATCAGACTGATGTAACGCCATTCTTTTGATACATCCCCAAAATGTGAGGAAATTTCAAGTGAAACTGTATTTGAGACTAATTGGAGTTAGAAAATCCATTGTCAATCAATTATTATGCCATGTTGTTTTAATTGTAATAGAAATGCATATATCTAAGTATAATGGGAAAAATGTATTGCCAATTCTGACATTTTGCAAAAACAAATGATGGAGATGTACTGGCGTTGTACATCGTTTGGCAATAATTTATTCTTTTTAATATATGTAAGTAACCATTCAAATGCATCGACTGTTTCGTTTGAAATCTAACTAAATTATTCATCCATAATGGAACAAACTACAAGGATAAAATGACACTGTAGCAAATATGTTTAACTCTCAAATAGATACATTAGTTAAGTATGGAGATCCCATCTACAAAAGTAAGAACAGGCATTGAGATACACTTAAATTTATGGTTAAACGGACTGAAAACAAACGCAACAAAACCTAACAAACAAGATACTGTGATTCTTTGGACACGAAGACAAGGTTGTAAATGAAGTTAACGCGCTATGTATAAATAAAATACAAACAATTGCAGCGATGATGATTGAAATTTCTGAATATTTTAAAGAATATTTTGTAACAAATAGCAGTTGTTTCAAGATATCAATTTCGCTGGGTGTCTTTGTGTTGTATTATAAATAAATATAAATATGCACTATTGTAATTAAGTTTGGATTGTTACTACATAATCAAGTATTTTAAATGCTTGGAATATTAAGATTTAGTATTTTGTTTCGGAACCAGTATATGACAATCTGAGAATAATTTGCTTAAATTGAGAGTACTGGCCTATCTACTGTCTAGCTTAAGCAACTAATACATTACGTTGTACTGGCCTATTTACTGTCTAGCTATAGCAACTAATACATTAAGCTGTACTGGCTTATTTACTGTCTAGCTATAAGAACTAATATATTAAGTTGCACCGTTTTATTTACTGTCTAGCTATAGCAACTAATACATTAAGTTGCACTGCCTTATTTACTGTCTAGTTATAGCAACTAATACATTAAGTTGTACTGGATTATTTAATGTCTAGTTATATCAACTAATACATTAAGTTGTACTGGCTTATTCACTGTCTAGATAAAACAAGTAATACATTAAGTTATACTGGTTTATTTACTGTCTAGTTAAAGCAACTAATACATAAAGTTGTATTGGCCTATCTACTGTCTAGCTTTAGCAACTTATACATTGAGTTGTACTGGCCTATTGACTGTCTAGCTATAGCAACTAATACATTGAGTTGTACCGGATTATTTACTGTCTAGCTATAGCAACTTATACATTAAGTTGTACTGGCTTATTTACTGTCTAGCTTTAGGAACTAATACATTAAGTTGCACCGTTTTATTTACTGTCTCGTTATAGCAACTAGTACATTTAGTTGTACTGGATCATTTACTGTCTAGCTATAGCAAATTATACATTACGTTGCACTGCCTTATTTACTGTCTAGTTATGGGAACTAATACATTAAGTTGTACTGGCTTATTTACATTCTAGCTATAGCAACTAATACATTAAGTTGTACTGGATTATTTAATGTCTAGTTATATCAACTAATACATTAAGTTGTACTGGCTTATTCACTGTCTAGATAAAGTACTGATACATTAAATTACACTGGTTTATTAACTGTCTAGTTAAAGCAACTAATACATTAAGTTGTACTGGTTTATTTACTGTCTAGCTATAGAAACTAATACATTAAGTTGTACTGGCTTATTTACTATCTAGCTATAGTAACTAATACATTAAGTTGTACTCGTTCACTACTGTCTAGTTATAGCAACTACATGTTATACTTTAAGATGTACCGGCTTATTTACTGACTAGTTATAGCAACTAATACATTAAGTTGTAATGGCTTATTTACAGTCTCGTTATAGCAACTAATACAATAAGTTGCATTGGCTTATTTAAAGTTTAGTTATAGCAATTAATACATTAAGTTGTACTGGTTTATTGACTGTCTAGCTTTAGCAACTAATACATTAAGTTGTACTGGCTTATTTACTGTCTAGCCATAGCAACTAATACATTAAATAAACCAGTTTGTCATTCAAAACGTGGTTAACATACCTGTATTCTATATCTATAACTTTGGCTGGATAATGTGTCATTGCCATTCATGGCGTGGTTAACATGCCTGTATTCTATACCTATAGCTTTGGCTGGATAACGTGCCATTGCCGTTCATAGTGTGGTTAACAAACCTGAATTCTATACCTATAACTTTGGCTGGATAATGTGTCAATTTCACTATTTCATACCTAGAACTTTGACTGACAAATGTGTCATTGTCACGATTCTATACATGAAATTATAACTGACTAATGTGTCAATTTCAATATTCAATACCTAGAATATTTCCTGAATAATGTGTCAATGTCACGATTCTATATATTTTATTTTGACTGGCTAGTGTCACTAATTTATACCTTTAACTTTGACTGGCTAATGTCACTATTCTAAACCTATAACTTTGACTGACTAATGTGTCATTTTCACTATTCCATTCCTAGAATTTTTTACTGACTATTGTGTCAATGTCACGATTCTTTATCTTTTATTTTGACTGGCTAGTGTCACTATTCTATACCTATAACTTTGACTAACTAATGTGTCATTTTCACTATTCCATACCTAGAACTTTGACTGACAAATGTGTCATTGTCACGGTTCCATACATGTAACTTTGACTGACTAATATGTCATTTTCGCTATTCTATATCTAAAACGTTGACTAACTAGAGTGTCATTTTCACTATTCCATACCTAGAACTTTGACTGACTAATGTGTAATTGTCACGATTCTATACCTATAGCTTTTACTAACTAATATGTCAGTTTCACTATTCTATAACTAGAAATTTTAATGACAAATATGTAATTGTCATTTCTTTAAAGTTTGATTAACGAAGAAGAATTCGATATTTGTTTCTTAAATGGCTAATAGGTTCATTATCACCTCGTTAACATACTTTTGATTTAAACTGGCTAATGGATCCATTTTCATTCAAATTGTAGCTAATAAATTCTGAATTTGATAATTGAACTATTCAAAAGCCTCATATAAATGCATACAGAACATACTGATGCAACAAAATATATTCAGTTTGTCGGAATAAAGAGCATTTACCAATAAAAAATGCAATAAAAGACATCGTTTTACAATTTATATCACTCACGAGTTTTCATTTATTCTACTAAAATAATTTATAACTTCCATTTAAAGCAAGATTTATTTTAAGAAAGCTCCCACCGAGTAAAAATTACATTATTTAGTGAATGTAGAATGTGAAGAAACTCAACATTTAGTTATTATTAACGAATCACGAAACAGATAGATGTTAAGTAGACATATGATTACAAAAGTATGATAAAAGGATTTTGAATCAAATGAGATGATACATTTTGTTTATAATCTATCATGAGTTATTCTGATGAATACGTATGGATATTTATTTAAAAGAAGCACGATTGTTTTATACAAAGCATGTGATCTGGTGAAATGTTATCGGTCCACAGTCGTTCAGATAGTATATATAATTTAAAGTGCATTAAATGTTACCGACATAGGGCGCATAGTTAAGATCAAATGTAACGACTAGAACTATTCTGACTTTTCGTTAATTTGATAGAAAATGACCTTTAACACATAAAAAAACAAAACAATCCATCGAATAAATGAAACATTCCCTGGAATGTAACCTAATATATCTTTGAGATTGATGTAAAAAACGAAACATTTTAAAAGAAGTTTGATAGATTGTGTTACGCATTGACTGGCCCGTCATGTGCTGTGTGATAATAAGATACCGGGAAGATATAGTGCTATTTATTGACTTAATGTTATTACTTTTTCTCGTCTTAAGTCATATTATCACAGAAATATTATCGATCAAGTACTAAAAAATAGAAAACTGGCACAGTGGAAAAGATTATAAGAATTCATAATGAGTATACATGTGGGAAAGATATATGTTATCCGAGGGGTCAAAATAACATGCAGGAAAGAGGCTTTGTAGCGTTCCCTGCATGTAATTATGACCTAGAGGGTGAGATCAAGGATAAATTTCCCCCCCATTCATCACAGCCAAAAGATAAATCCTGGATAGGCCTTATGTTCACAAAATATTTTACTTTTTAAAAGCTTGTATAACGCCCAAAATTTCACATATATATGAAGAAACGAACATTTTAAAGTAAATGTACATACTAAAGTTTAGTACCAAAAGTATGTACCAGAAATTACAACGGTTTATCTCTCGCACAGTATTTATTTAAATAATGCACTTCAAAATATTTTTTAACCCTGGCCCTGTTCTTGAAGGTAAGCAAGACGTCATAAATATATACATTGACGTCATTATTCTGACGTAACGTCCATCTTTCTTTTACGGTTTCCTACAGCAAACTCAAGTTTTTTATTGAAAAACGTTAAAATGAAAATATATATGATTGCGATTTGCAGATAAGGAAATAGGTTACACTAAATTGATAAAGTCGTAGAGTTTTGTCATGTCGTGTGAGAAAGCTGTCACGTGACATGGAAGATAGAATTCTTCCAATGGGAAAACCGTATCTTCCATGAGCCGAAATTGGAGACAATACTATGATAATTGCTCTTCTTGAACATATTCTGAAATCAATACAAATGTAGTTAGTTTTTTATTAAATTTTCAACAGAGTTTATATAATACCATGTTTAACATACATGAAATATGAGCATGGGAGCAATAATTTTTACTGTAATGTTTGCATACGAAGAAATATTTACACAGCATCATATTTTAAAGCAATCAAGGGCTTCATAGATACAAGCGCTGTAGAGTGCATGGCATCAATCATACTGTGTGGTAATCGTAATGGGAAATCCGACAAGTATGCTATTATTTCACAGCAAAGGCTTAAGCGATATATTTAATTTGAGAAAATAAAGCTTACACTTTTGTTTTAACTAAAAACTGTCATTCCGAAAAATCATAGTTTCGAATCATCGTGAAAATGTGTCAATGTAGGAATTGTGTTTTTATAATGATTAAAAGACGGTCCCCGTACTTGAAACATGCATAGCCTTGAAGAAATTCTGAGACACGCAGACAAAATTGATTCGTACATATAACGGATGACATTTAGCCCTGATAAAGCAGAAATGTATGACTGCCGTTTGTTGTATGATTAACTAGGACAGTATCGTCCACATAACAATAGGATAATAGATCATTCTCAAAAGAATCTAATATAAAAGTTTAAAAAAACATGTTACGAACGTTTTACTAACCAATCATACGTGCTATTTCTGTTTTGTCAGTTTTGTATAAGTAGTAATAACTTGTTTTTACAATCGAATTGGAATAAATATGTTAAAATAATAGAGTATAGACCTTTTTTCATAGTGGACATGTTTTGTTTTAAATAAGAAACCCAAGAAAACATGTGATGAAATTATTAATGTAATACGAATACTTAATGCATAATACAACAAAATGTATTGCGGACACATCTAAATGCATAGATTGCGTTAAAATGATAACTAGACACTAATTACATAGTATTTTAACATTTCATATATATATATGACGTCATCATAACATATACAACGTAATATATTACATGAAAACTTTCTTTGGATTGCACTTTAAATCTACACTGAATATTTCGTTATTTCAAGTATAACATATTTTCAAATATATAACTGTTTACAATAAAAACAACAGAACGGAAATGATACAATATAATCGCTATTTCTTTTAGTATAGGTTCAAATGTAAAAAACAATTGCATACTGGAATAGATTAAGTGTTACTTTCCGTAAATCCTTGATACCATAACTTGAAAACATCTCTTGAATTATAACAGACTATGATCCGGACTTAAATAATGAACAAAATGAATTCTATGTAAGCCACGGTGATTAGAATAGTATTCTATAATTGCAGTAGAATTTATGAATTATTTACCAATGTGACTTTTACGGTCTTTGTGTTTATTCCATAGCCCCCGTCGACCAGTGTTTTCTAATCCATTTTACACTTACTTTAGAACGAAGACAGTTTTCATTTTCGTCATCATAATGAGATTCCTTTTACAGACGGACCTATTTGCGGTTTTCTAGATTTAATGGTAATTTGACCATAAGTATATTTGTTGTAGGGGTTTAACTGTTATAAATCTTGTTGCTTTTGCTGACAGATTGCTTTCAAATTAAAGCGACATGAACAGTATCTAAAGATATTTATTTTATAACGAAAGAAACACATTGTTTATGAAGACTAATTTGTTCGGGAATTATCATGACCTTTGACCTTTTATAATGGCAGTCAACCTTATTTAACGCGAATAAATCGTTCTTTAAATTCAGTAATACTAATATGCAAATAAGCTGCTCCGCTAACCTGATTGAAATTATCGTGAAAGTGAAGCGTTGTAGGAAAATATGGTGTTGCTAGGAAAATAAACAAATCAAATGTTCTTGTCACGGGATTTGAACCCTGATCGTCCAAATCATGTTTATATCATCTATAGAGATAACTACTGAGTCATACAGGAATATAACTAGAACAGTCATATAAACCCGAATTCGGGTTTAACCAATGGCATTCACTCAAGAGCATTTTCGAACGTTTACGGATTTAGCTGAGATTATATATACTAAAACATTTACGCTATTTTACGGGTCAGGCCGTAGTCAAGCATCGGCGATAACAATAAATTTGAATACACATTAATCAATCGGCACTTAAACATAAAAAGGAGTTTCGATATTTGATATAGAATCCTTTATTATTTTAATAATTCAGATAGTATTCTATAAATAACATCAATAAATCATTAAACGTTTATGGTTTTATGATAAATACATGTTATTAATACAGACCGTGTACACTAAGAATGTGCTGATAAAGTCTCTGATAAAAGGATATCTCAATCAAGGGATATCTCAATTTGGTAATTCGAATTTTATCTAAATGGGACACTGTTGGCGTAATACGCAACTTAAAGAAAAAAAGAAATTACTTGACATACTGGTACAATAAGCGAAATTACTTGACATACTAGTACAAGATCCGATATTACTTGGGATATTCGTACAAGAAGTACACGATTTTCATCTTTAGTTACCAGTATAAATATTGTGTTTGCATGCATATGTTATAAATATAATATGTAGTGGTAATTTTGATAATGACTTGGAAGTCAACGTATATCTTTGCTAGCGTGACCATTACATTCATGTGGTCAGGGTCTATAAGCATCAGGGACGTAGTTCTAGTTATTTTTGCAAGGTTAACACACTACCCCCCCCTCCCCCCGCACCCACGCCACCTTTTATAAAAATAGTTTACATTTAATATAGCAATACCGTTTTTTAATCAATTGATTTTATCTATTAAACTATTTATTGAATTCCACAAAACATATGTGAATATTTTTTTACTAGATTAGTTTAGCAGACAAGTCATATTTACTGATTTTCAACAGTTTTAAAATATTGTAGATCTGATTACTGTTAAATACCCAAGGGCGTTCGTTAGCATTAAAGTCTGCTTATGCATTTATGTGAAGCATCCATCCTTCTTGATTTTATCTGTAAATTCATGACCATTATTGGAATTTATTTTAGATTTATTACTGTGCATCAGATTCGCAGAAGTTACAGACATAAGAAAATATCTGTATATTAGGAATGTGGCATTCAAACAACATAAACACAACAGCATAAATATCAACAATTTATAAACTAATCATGATATGCATACTAGATACATAAAGACGATGTGATAACAAATGTCACAGCTTTGGAAGATCAAATTTTCACTGGGACAAGAGCTTAAACAAAGTATTAGGGAGGCACAAAACCTGGCTTTTCCGCCAATCATAAAACAATATGGTGATGTGTTTATTCAGTTTTTAATATTTTGTATTGATATGGTTACTGTCACCTATTTTACTAAAGGAGAGATAGAAGGAGACAGACAGCGATACAGAATCGTAGACAAAGACATAGAGAGTGAGAGAAAGTGTCAGAGAGGCAGAAAGATATACATAATAAAGTACTGTAGTATAATTCATAACACATGATACAGTTTCTAATAAATTACAGTTCAGCTCGATTGCTGGAAAGCCCAGAGGTCTATGGAACGTATCATAAGTAGGTAGAACTGAGTATTGGTTTCAGTCGAGCTCCCTGAAACCGTAACCTCTACATGACATTCTCATTTATGCTCTGTGGTAACACGTGATAGTACATACAGCGTCATATAAATCTGTGCTCTCTGACAATTATGCTTACATGAATCAATAAATAAAGGATTAAGATAAAACAACATCTAACTGCACCATCTGTAATGGCATATATAAGCCACGTGCCCAATAAATTACCCCCATTGACTCAAGAATGCTACTTTTCAAAGCGTCAATGAGACGGCGGCTCTCTGATAAGCATACGTATAATTCCCTAGAAATGTTCTAAATTGGAGGCTGTATTTCATATATTGAAGCATAATTGGTATATATATTCCCATTAGATATATGTTATATTATTATTTATAATATTTATTTGGTTAGGCAACATCTAAATGGGTAGACATGGTCATCTATTTTAATTCTGCGAGATAGAAGTTGATACTGTTACGTAATATTATGCAATGGGTTTAGAAGCGTATTAATCGTCATTTTGGAATCGTATATTACTTATCCGAACATAAAAAAGACTTGTTGATAAGAAAAAATGTATGGGATGAGAAACATTAATGTCAAATACGATAAAATATTAACTTAATATTTTGCAGTTTTAGGTAAGGTAATGCTAACTGTAAGTCTAGTCCTAGTATTTACCCACTCTTCGCATCGTGTTACAAATAGATCCCTATTATCCGTGCAATTTGCTAAATCTTTAATGGATGAGTAACCTATATCACATTACTGGACAATCAATGTCATTTTTGCATCACGTTCACCAATGGAATCATGTATATTCCTGTTCAAGTGTTAAAAATGTTATTCTCTCTCTGCATGTTAAAATCCTAAATTTAAATAAGCACACCTTTTTGAAATTACCCGTTAAATGTGTTTTTTGCCCCGCTCTGCAAAACGCGGGAGATACTAATTTGGTTCCGTCCGTCCGTCCGTCCGTCTGTATGTATGGCCGTCTGTCACACTTTGGTTTCCGTGCAATAACTTAAGAATGCCCAAATCAAATTGTTTTAATACACTGTTTCTAATGATAAAACACAGGCTAAATTCGATTTTATGAGTTGTAGCATTTGTTGTTTTACAGTTATACCCCTTTAATTTATGAAAAATTGTATTTTGGGGGGTTTCCGTACAATAAATTAAGATTGCCTGAATCATTTTTTTTTTAAAAAAAGCACTGAATTTTCTTGTAAAACTTGCAGTTTCATTAAAACTTTTAGCTAAAGTTATACGCTATATGACCAGGGCAACTCTTATACTACAAACCCATTTCGTATTTTTTTGAATATACTGTAACGTTTTAAAACCACGATACCATGACTGTATGATTGATATGAAGACACTGTAAGATTGTATGACAATATTGAAAAAACGATTGTTATGCATACCCAATATACAGGACCTAAATTAGCGTATGCTTTTGTCAATATATAGTGGATATCTAGCAAATGCACGTCTTGATTTTTTTGTTTCGATGATAATGATCCAGGTAAACGATTCATAGTTTACTTACGTAAACTACACAGTTGATACAATACACAGATAAGACCATATGATCCTGAATACGTGCCTACGCGCATTATTTATTACATAACCTATTATCGAACTACTTTGTTTCAACCAATGGCATCTGTTGACAGACATTAACTGGAATTCAATTGAGAAAAAAAAAATACCAATAAAAAAGGCCAACAAACACATGGTCATTCAGAACAAAATCAGTAAATGGAAACTGCCATTAAACAATTGTTTGTATTTTATTTGAATTTTTAGCGTCATGTTTATGCCATGTTCGGGCTAACAATCGATCAGTAAGCCTAACTTTTCTTTTCTGGAATCCTGAAAGATAAACCAGCACTCAAGCAAGTCTATTTCTTCAAGTAACTGATGTCTGTCTCACTTGAATCATTGGTGAGAGACGAATGACAAGCAGATACAGTGTTGTATATCAATATTCACGGAGACTGTAACCGGGCCGGATTCAAAACTCCCCTAATCAATGCATTCAAATTCTAATCTGGAGAATTAATTAAAGATATCTTAAGCCGTTATAAGCAATAACATTAGCAATTTCTGTCCTTTAATTTAATTCTACCAGTCAGAATTTAAAAAAAGTATCTCAATTTTTATTATGTATTTTAAGCTGAAATCTTGTTCTATTTCAATTTTTGTTTATGCTTTACATGTTACATGTATACTTATCAAAGAAAATGTTAAATAAAATACATTAGCCGTATTTACTGATAGTGTTTTATAATTCTATATAGAATAGCAGGATTAATTTAATGAATGTAAATTTGTTTTATTCTGTGTGAATCGTGTGTTCACAATGATGAAATTTACATTCATATATTAATATTAAATATATACACAGATGTTTTAAAATTAGTGTAGAAAGTAACGTGATGAACACCATTTTTATGAGATATCTCGGGTTATAACAATACAGTTCAACTTGACAGAGTCCTTTGATACAATAGTGTTTTGAGAAGACATATGTATACGACTAAAACGTTTAAATATGGTGTAACTAAGTGACTGATATGCAAGTGGTTTATAACAAGTTTGTGATATGATGTTTGCTACAACAATCCCAAAACAAGAATATTATTACAGTAAGTAAGTACCCCAGAAGGCCGTCGATGAAGTATAGAATGTAGTTATATACGATGATAGCCAAGTGGTATATAAAAAGTTTGTAAGTTCATAGGTTGACAAAAAGTTAAATGTAAGTTTCACTTCTTTCATTTGGTTCTCTCTACGAATGATAAGCCTTCAAACTTTTATTATTTACTATAGAATAAAAACAAAAATCAATGGTGGGATGACACCTCTAGGTGCGCTGAGGGCCTTTAAATACCTAAAATACTGTTGAAAAATAGCAAAACCCCATACCTACATGTAGAAACAATCCCTATGGCAATTACAAAACACATAAACATCTCGTTCGTTCAGATATTTAACGAGAATCTGTATGAGACGACAGCGTTTAATGAAGGATGAAAACGTAACAAACATTAGTCTGATCAAACTTGAAAGTATTTTTTTTCTAAAAAGTTATATCTATTTGTATAAGATGGTTTCAACGGATAACGAATTCAAATGTCAATTTGCTCAAATCGTCTTATAAATTGTGTGACAGAATAAGACAAAGCAATTTTACATTGCACAAATTCGAAACCTAAATTGTGTCTGGGTAACCAGTTAAACAAATGTTTATTTATATGGATGACGCGCATACTGTAAAGCTTTTCCAGAAGAAGAAAAAAACACAGAGTGAGAAGAGAGAATCGGAGGATGCCAACATTAACAATAAACCACATTTATCCCATAACCAACTGATAAAATAACTCTGCACACTGTTTTAAACTGTCAGAACAAACCGATATAACAAGTGCTCCGACGCATGTAGCAATCGGACAACATTTGCTATCTAAGTCATCATGATTTGCCGATAAATTATGTAAGTATTTTTTAATCCGCGTTATATCTGCGCTCTACTCCATTATGCTTATGATTAGATGTTGTTAAGAAATTTACTTATTATGTTGGACACCATACTAGTATTAAGTTTCGGTTTTAAAATGGTTCGGTTTGAAGATGTTGTTGTACATGAAAGGGAATCGAAAAACAGTTAATTGACACAAATTAGCAGTTGATTATCCAAGATTTGCTAGGATTAGACAGTACACAATCCACCACTCCATGTCCTGTATTCGTAAACACAACTCCATAGACAATAGGCGGAACGCAGTGAGCCGAAATGGAATTACTTTCTTTTATTATTTAAAAAGGGAAATTACTATTATTTGATTTTTTGAAGAAATACTCATAAAAGACAAGCATCTATCTAATATGTAATAATAATATTGACGCTCATCAAAATGATAAAAACTGAGTGAGTATGTACAAGAAAATTTATCATTAAAACACCCTAGAAAATAGACAAACAAACATTATAAGATGAAAATTACATTTGAAACAAATCCAATAACACTTGCAATGTATTAGGCAATGTGTGTACCGTCATTACTTGAAAATGTTTCCTAGTGACAGACCTGTCCTCTGGTATGGAGTAATCAAAAATGTGTCCTAGTGACAGACCTATCCTCTGGTATGAGTAATCAAAATGTTTCCTAGTGACGGACCTGTCCTCTGGTATGGAGTAATAAAAATGTTTCCTAGTGACGGACCTGTCCTCTGGTATGGAGTAATCAAAATATGTCCTAGTGAAGGACCTGTCCTCTGGTACGGAGTAATCAAAATGTTTCCTAGTGACAGACCTGTGCTCTGGTACGGAGTAATCAAAATGTTTCCTAGTGACGGACCTGTCCTCTGGTACGGAGTAATAAAAATGTTTCCTAGTGACGGACCTGTCCTCTAGTACGGAGTAATCAAAATGTTTCCTAGTGACGGACCTGTCATCTAGTATGGGTAATCAAAATGTTTTCTAGTGACGGACCTGTCCTCTGGTATGGAGTAATCAAAATGTTTCCTAGTGACAGACCTGTCGTCTGTATGGAGTAATCAAAATGTTTCCTAGTGACGGACCTGTCCTCTGGTATGGGTAATCAAAATGTTTTCTAGTGACGGACCTGTCCTCTGGTATGGAGTAATCAAAATGTTTCCTAGTGACGGACCTGTCCTCTGGTATGGAGTATCAAAATGTTTCCTAGTGATGGACATATCCTCTGGTATGGAGTAATTACAATGTTTCCTAGTGAAGGACATGTCCTCTGGTACAGAGTAATAAAAATGTTTCCTAATGACGGACCTGTCCTCTGGTATGGAGTAATCATAATATGTCCTAGTGACGGACCTGTCTTCTGGTACGGAGTAATCAAAATGTTTCCTAGTGACAGACCTGTCATCTGGTACGGAGTAATCAAAATGTTTCCTAGTGACGGACCTGTCCTCTGGTACGGAGTAATCAAAATGTTTCCTAGTGACGGACCTGTCCTCTGGTACGGAGTTATCAAAATGTTTCCTAGTGACAGACCTGTCCTCTGGTACAGAGTAATCAAAATGTTTCCTAATGACGGACCTGTCCTCTGGTACGGAGTAATCAAAATGTTTCCTAGTGACAGACCTGTCCTCTGGTATGGGTAATCAAAATGTTTTCTAGTGACGGACCTGTCCTCTGGTATGGAGTAATCAAAATGTTTCCTAGTGACAGACCTGTCGTCTGTATGGAGTAATCAAAATGTTTCCTAGTGACGGACCTGTCCTCTGGTATGGGTAATCAAAATGTTTTTTAGTGACAGACCTGTCCTTTGGTATGGAGTAATCAAAATGTTTCCTATTGACAGACCTGTCGTCTGTATGGAATAATCTAAATGTTTTTTTAGTGACGGACCTGTCCTCTGGTATGGAGTATCAAAATGTTTCCTAGTGAAGGACATATCCTCTGGTGTGGAGTAATCACAATGTTTCCTAAAGACGGACATGTCGTCTGGTATGGTGTAATCAAAACGTTTCCTAGTGACAGACTTGTCGTCTGGTAAAGAGTAATCAAAATTTATTAGATTGTTCTTGTGGTAGAACTATTAAATCGTAGGTACCCAATCCGTTATTGAAGAAAATGTCACTTAGTTTTAAGTTAATGTTTCTTTCATGTTACTGCTATATTCTTTCTTGCATATGCGCACATCTTATAAACTTACGACAAATAACGTTAATTTCTTAAATGTGTAATAGATAGTTGCCAAGTATCATTAAATTCATAATAATGTGTTGCTCCTATTAATTATATGAATATTCATATGAAGTTAAATAAGTTACATATGATGGATTTATGATCATACCTTATAATATATAATCTGTTGTTTTATTTTTTGAAACTACCACTGCTACATAGTACCTACATTCTCATGCCATATATAAACAGCTTACAGTTTGTTCACATTTTAAAGAAGATTTAATGAAAATCATCCTAGGTAAAAACGAGGTTGGTTTCATTGCATTTCAAAAATATAAGACATATATTCTATTATATGTATCTATTTGACTATTCGATTATAAAGCACAAAGCAACAATTCTTTGGTTAACGTACATGGGTTATATGTGTATTTCCATATTAATTTAACTTTACTATGACAAATAAGATGATAAATATCCTTGTTTTATATCTTTGACTGTAGTTTTGTTTCATGTCTCTGGCTCTAGTTTTGTTTCATGTCTCTGACTGTAGTTTTGTTTCATATCTTTGACTGTAGTTTTATTTCATATCTTTGTCTATAGTTTTTGTTTTTATGTCTTCGACTGTAGTTTTTGTTTGATGTCTCTGACTGTAGGTTTTATTTTATGTCTCTGACTCTAGTTTTTATTTCATGTCCCTGACTGTAGTTTTGTTTCATGTCTTTAACTGTAGTTTTGTTTCATGTCTCTGGCTCTAGTTTTGTTTCATGTCTCTGACAGTAGTATTGTTTCGAGTCTCTGACTGTAGTTTTGTTTAATGGCTATGATTGTGGTTTTGTTTCATGTCTTTGATTGTAGTTTTGTTTCATGTCTTTGACTGTATTGTTTTGTTAATGTCTTTCAATTGCATACAAGGTTTATTACACTACTTTAGGTGTTTATACAGGGCTGGGACAATGGAATTCACTGAGAAAATCTTGCAATAGACATGTATGTTTGAACGTTTAGATACGCTACAACGTTAAATATGTATGAAGCAAATACAAAACCGAGTCAAATTGGTATCAAAGACATACTTAGAAGTCTGCAACTATCTCGCATCCTGTAATTGACTTATTATAATCTTTTTCGTCTCGAGGAAACATTCAAACGCCAGATAGCAACACTTTTAGCGTGTATAACTGTGTGTTTATTCATGGCCATGAATACAACGAGAAACACAGGCGTCAAAGGAGCTACACCCCCTATGTATTTCTTTCAAATTTGTTTTAGATTGTCAACGTGGCTTGTTTAACACAACACGGCCGTCAAATTGTATACTGATGATTTCGTTCTTGTATGTGTCTATCGTTTGACAGACGAATACATTCAAATATTATATGAGCATTATTTATTGGTATGGTGTTGGCAATATAGAGTATTATTTTCTTTATCAAGCAAAGGACGGAAATGACTTCTGTCGAATTCGTCTGTCTCTCACAATGTAGCTTTGTATTGATGATAGATGTCCACACATTAAGCAGGATCTAAGTTATACTTTAAATGAACATTACACTATATGCTTTGAATGACAGAACAGTATAAGCATTGATTAGCGTTTATAAGATGTTATTTAACTTGTTCGTGACGCGTCATCTAATACAATGTAAAAACTACCATCATCTGGCAAAGTGTAAGTGATAGTCTGGACATTGACAGTTGAAGTAGATAAATGTATCCACGAGTAAGTAAAAAAAGACTATTCGCAGTTAAGAATGCAATATCTCTCTATAAGTTATTGAGAAAAAGTAACGTGAAAATACACTATTTATAAATGATTTAACACCTGTCTATGTGACCGAGACACTGTCTCAGAGTTAACAATGTTCAAATTAATCAGATTACGTTAGTATAAAGTAGGAACTGTTTAGCGATATACTATCTGCATCTATATGAATATTATGAAAATGACTCCGTTGTTCAGAATATAAAAGTAAACAATATAAGCAAAGACGACGACACTGTTTAAGTGAATTAAAATGTCAAAGGTAAAGTAGATGATGTCTACATGTATAAGCGAAGTGTAAAACATAGTGTCCACGAGATGCAAATAACGTCTTAGTGAAGAAACCAGTGTGATATGAAACGAAGAAATAAACAGTTTAAATATATAATTTTAACCAGGTTCACACATTGGCAAGCACGGTTTCATATATTCGCAGTTATGAACACAAATCAATCAAAATGAATTAATTCCGGTTTCATGTCAAAGTTCTCGATATGTTCAAAGAAACTGATGAATGTGAGTTTATTGATTTGTTACCATGACATTTGTATTCATGTCTTTAAATATTGGTTATACGCAATGACATACACTTAGGAAAACTATGACTGATATCCTGAATATATTGATATTTCGTCAACTAAAACTTCATATTTCAATATACAATCTAATAAACAAATTAATTTTTCTTTTAAATGCATACAGAAATAAACATATACCAACATTTTAAAATGCATCAATCGCAAAGTCAACTTTCACAAAATGAATTGAATTTACCAACTCGTGTTGACAAAATATTAATAAATCCAGGTGACTGATTTTAATTTTTGCTAATCGCTTTTACGTGCACAAATATGCAATTTAACTTTTTGTTTGTGATTTAAAGAAATTACTTCGGAAAATAGTTCCCAGTGGGAATTAATTCCTTTTAACCAGATTTAAGGAACTACATTTAAGAAACTACATATTTAACAAAAGTAATTGCTTGTACTTGAACAATCGAGTTATACTGATTAAGAAATGCAATATAATTATAGATTAAACAAGACCACTTGTTTTGTAGTATGGACTTATGTTTCCTTGGTGTCGTTCACATGTCTGATAAAATGGAGAAATAAGCTACACAATCTAGCTAAATCGCAGCACCAAATGTTTTGAAGCGAGATTCATAAGTTAAAGAGTACAGCACCAAAAAATAGTAACATAAGTCAACAAGAGTTTTATGATCACTTTAAAAACATTTTTTCAATTGATAACATATTTTATAATGACGATATTGAAACCGAAATGTCAAATCGTAACTTCAATCAACATGTATACAATCTAGATGCTGATTTCAGTGTTGATGAGGTCATCAAGGCGATTTCATCAATGAAAAGTAGTGGTGATAATAAATTGATCCTCGAAATGTTTTTAAATAGTTCTGATGTCATATCTCCAATTTTGTGCAAACATTTCAATCATATATATTCATGTGGTATATATCCTGAAAGCTGGACAAAGGGAGTTATTGTTCCAGTTCCCAAAAAAGGTAATATTAATGATGTGAACAATTACAAAGGTATCACTCTAACAAGTATGTTCACAAATAGTTTCAACTTTAATAGATAACCGTTTAAGATCATGGGCGGATGAAAACAATATATCATCTGACTTCCAGTTCGGTTTCAAAAAAATCGTAGCACTGTTGAGGGTATTTTTGTATTGAGTTCTACCATCGACACAGTTCTTAAAAATGAAAACAAGAAACTGTATTGTTCTTTTATTGATTTCTGTAAGGCATTTGGTGTTGTATATAGAAATGGTATTTGGTTTAAATTATTAGAATACTGAAGTTCTTCTAAGATAGTTAAAATGCTTATGACTATATATAACAGTGTTAAGTCTTGTGTACGTGTTAATGGTAAAAATACAGATTATTTTGACAGTTATTTGGGTGTGAAACAGGGTACAACACAGTCCCCTTTGTTGTTTTATTCTTTATAAATGACATGTATGATCATATTAAAGATGACACATTAGATGAGTTTACTTTAGATGAATTAAAGCTTTTTTTTACCGTTATTTGCTGATAATACGGTACTATTCTCATAATTATACAAACGAAGGCCTACAACGTCAGTTAAATAAATTATACGATTATTGCAAAAGTTGGGATGTGACAGTTAACATAGAAAAAACTTTTGTTTTGCTTTGAAAAAAGGTAACACATTTGACAGTTTTGACGTATATTATGATACTCATAAATTGCAAGTTGTGAAAGATTTTACATACTTAGGGATCACACTTTCATCAAATGGTTGTTTTTATAAACCACAAAAGAAACTGTCAGAACAGGCTATGAAAGCCTTGTTTTTTCTTAACTCGTTATTTGACATTGTTTCCCTAGATGTAACTGAAAAACTCAAGTTATTTGATACAATTGTAATATCTATATTAAACTATGGGGCCGAGGAATGGGGCTTCCATGAATCCCCTAATATTGAGCGCATTCATATTAGATTTTTAAAACAAGTTTTATCTGTTAGACAGCAAACAGTAAACAGCAAACTTCTTTATGTTATGAATTATTTAATATGCGGGATGCAAATGGTAATCATATCAATAGCTGGTCAAACAATGTTTAAACACTTCTCGAAAGTTTAGGACTTGCTCATCTATGGTATCATTGAAAATGATACAAACATGCAATTTAATGCCATAAAGCAACGCGTGTTTAATCAATATATCCAGAACTGGTTTTCTGAGCTAAATAATTCTAGTAAATTTTACATGTAATTTTCGTTTAAAGTTTGTTTTGAAACTGAATATTACCTTAACTGTGTTAGTAATGTTAAACATAGAACAACATTATCAAGACTAAGATGCTCAGCACATAAACTAATGATTGAAGAAGGTAGATATACAAATATAGCAAGAGAACAAAAAATCTGCCAAAAATGTAATGTTAAAATGATTGAGAATGAGTACAACTTTCTCCTTGTATGTCAATTATACAGGGATTTAAAAATTAAATTTTTACCAAAATACTATTTTTCATGGCCCACTATGTCTAGGTTTAGATGCTTGATGCAATCAAAACAAAAAGCTCACCTCGTTAAGTTAGCAAAGTTTGTTGACTTAGCAAATAATAAGCGCGAAACGTATTAATATCAAGTACTCTCAGTTACAACTATGACCCCCCCCCCCCCCTAACACACACACACACACACACACCCCGTTCCAAAAACAAACAAACAACACATTTATTCAATAATTATGTCATTGTGTTGTGGCTGTGTTATTTTTGTTCTGTTTTTGTTTTTTGTATTTTTTTTTCTTCTTTGTGTTGTATCATTTGTAAATACACATACAATCATACATGCAGTAGGAACGCCACGAACAACATCTCAGTTATTTGGAATCCGCTGCTGTATCTAGCCAAATACAGTGATTAAATGATAAATATATATAGATATATATGCATTTCATTGTTGTTATAATATATTATACGTTTATGTTTAAATTGACTTACCGACTCTGTGATATAATATCCATTCGTGTCATCCAATTTCAAGCAAATTATTTTCAAATATTGCCTATCAAATTTCCTTCGGAATAATTCTTACCACAAACTATTGAGCACTCATTATTTTATTTTATTCTAATAGTTCTATTGTACACACATGTACTTACTCTGACCTACTTTGGTAAAAAATACAACACTAGCGTAATCCTTATTACTTAATGAAATGTTTATCCACGCGTCTAATAATTTATAGGGTCAATCATGCATTACATTGTCGGCACAGGTACAAACCCAATAAGGTGAGTCTTTGCGTACACAGAAACGCCTTCCATTCATGTTTAGACCAGACAAGTGAGTTTCATGCTTTGCACGAGACAATATCACCTGTCACCTATATGGAAGTTTCATTTTGTTGACCTGCGGGTTATCATTACGCTTATCTATTCATAATGTTATGTACATAACATACAGTGTACGTAAGTAAATAGTAATAAGCAAATAATTTAAAAATTAAGTGTCTTTATATTGACAAATGAACCAACATGATAAAATCAAGGCTACTTTTTTATTTTATATAAATCATGCCAAATAACAAATTATAACGAATACAAAGGCAATGTATGCACTATTCCTACATTGCATGATACTTTTGTTTATGCTTTTCTCATTTTCCATGTTTTGTAAATACTCAAGCTTGTATTCATGTTTGTATTGTTTAAACCGCTAAAACAAAAAAATAAATAAAAGTGTAATGGCGATAAACATAATGTATGTTTATGCTGAATAAAATATTGAATTGAATTGAATTAGTGTTTGCTAGATA
The DNA here is from genome assembly GCA_029582155.1 of Panopea generosa. NCBI lineage: Eukaryota > Metazoa > Mollusca > Bivalvia > Adapedonta > Hiatellidae > Panopea > Panopea generosa. The sequence continues at coordinate 6,225,952 of CM055910.1, forward strand.
AATTAACTGCCCTCCTGTAAAAACGAGGAGGTGATACAGTGGATATAGTGTTTGCCGCTCATGCCAGAGGTCGCAGACAACACCCAGTTCTGGTTCAACCCAGGAAACGAATTTTTGAGCGATATGCTTACAGATATATACTGACATACACTTTGTATTGGTATGCATATTTTATGTTTAAAATGTCTCTTATACTTCTTTTAGAATGGCTATGTACAATTTTAAACGTTCATGTATACGTTTTATTATTATGTGATAAGTACATAGATGAGACAAAAATAAATAAAATACTATCTATTATAAGATTAAATTGCTAGTTAAATATCTTTAATTGGAAAAGATGTGAATAACACAGTTGCCGATTGGTCTCTTAAATCAAAGAACTCGGGTTTGATGACACGACACGATGTGTTCTTAAAACAGACAATTGTCTGTACTAGTTATCTATCCTCTACATATATTTACAGCATATTTAAAGGTAAAAAAGTCAAAAATAGATACATTAAAGTTTGAAAGATAGGGATGGATTTTTTTATTGACATGGCGAAGTGCACTGTTAATGCATAATAATTATATAACAAATAGATCCCACATGTATGTAGCATCCGAAGTTCTTATTTACTACAATATTAACTTATCCATGTTTAAGTTCATAACACATGTAGATATTTAATATTTAAACGTGTTTTACACACAAACGTTAATAATTTATTATTTGTCAAAAGGTGGTATCTTTCTCGTAATGAAATACTTCAAATCGATTTCAAGATGTATTTTCTAAAACAAATTTATTCACATCTCTTTTATAAATACACATTGACTATTCCCAAAAGCTTTTTCTCTGTAATTCTATTCACACAACTATGAATAAATGACATTTAAATTTCACAGATATAAGATGCAAATAGCATGCTAATGAATCATACGTAGTGTTAGGCTATAAAGCTTTGTTCCACAAGATTGCCCAGATTCAATTCACACAAGATGATGTGTTTAACATGATTAACTGATTTTACTTCACTGCATTCTGGATGATAAAATCCCAATGGATATTCAAATTAACTTCAAATATTGTGTTAAGCACTTAGCATTATGTCTACCTTTAACTACTTTATGTATGTTGGTCTTGCAATGCAAGTCGAGTTAATTATTCTGTCCGTTGCTAGTCATTAAGTTTAAATCACTATTGGAAATGATTTTAAATCTGAATAGTGAATGTGTTATTTCGTCGATATCTGACATGAACGTAATAAATCTGTGGCAAGTGTCTGCGGAGAAGAATGTCTTTAAATCAATACCATTATCATTACATTAAAACAATTTTAACCATATCAAATAACGTCATATTATATAGGGAAATGTCTTAGATGAGGTAGCTGTTATATAATCAAACATTTACCAGTATGGCATGCAATATTTCCGAGAGTTTCCTTAAAAATATACTTTGATTTCAATAAGTCTTTAATATATAAGCTTTGTAATATTATTTTCATATATGTATAATGTTAAATATGGAAAAAAGAAGTGTGCATTTACTGAAATTAAAATAATGTGATAGCTTACTATTTCATATAAAGTAAAGCATTTACAAAATAGGTGAGAATTAAAAGAAGCAATGAATGCAATGAATGTTTTATTTGCTTTTTAGGCTAAGTGTCCTTTGAATGTTCCATCACGTTTAGATTTGCTTTGTATTTGTTTGGGTGAAGTGATTCGAATTCAAAAATGAACTAGAATAAAAGAAGGATACGTCCCGATGTTATTACACGACTGTAAAAATGATACATGCTATAATGATTATTTGTACACATAACAATATAATTATAATTCGTAATAATGAAAAAGGTTGTTGCACCAAATGTTTAATGTAGTATGACGCATGTTAGGTTATATATACACATAACAATATAATTATAATTCGTAATAATCAAAAAGATAGTTACATCAATAGTTTAATTTAGTATGACGCATGACTGGTTATATGTACACATAACAATATAATTATAATTCGTAATAATGAAAAAGATAGTTGCACCAATAGTTTAATGTAGTATGACGCATGACAGGTTATATGTTCATATAACAATATAATTATAATTCGTATTAATTAAGAAGGTAGTCATATTAATAGTTTAATGTAAAATGGGGCATGATAGGTTATATGTACACATAACAATATAATTATAATTGGTAATAATTAAGAAGGTAGTTACATCAACAGCTTAAAGTAGTATGACGCGTGACTGGTGATATGTACACATTACAATATAATTATAATTCGTAATAATTAAGAAGGTAGTTATACCAATAGTTTCATGTAGTATGGCGCATGACATGTTATATGTACATATAACAATATAATTGTAATTCGAAATAATTAATAAGGTAGTTATATCAATAGTTTAATGTAGTATGGCGCATGACATGTTATATGTACATATAACAATATAATTGTAATTCGAAATAATTAATAAGGTAGTTATATCAATAGTTTAATGTAGTATGGCGCATGACAGGTAATACGCACACATAACAATATAATTATAATTCGTAATAATTAAGAAGTAGTTATATCAGTAGTTTAATGTAATATGGCGCATGACAGGTTATATGTACACATAACAATAAAATTGTAATTCGTAATAATTAAGAAGGTAGTTATATTACCTTATAATGGAAAAAGAACATCGCAAACTATTTGCACTTTTTCACATAATTGTTTTGACAGAGCTGGGCTCAAACACGAGACCCAAGGGTTCAGAATTAAGCGGTAATTAAATCACTTGGCCACGTAGGACCTATCTCATTATATTAAGTGTTACATTTGACTTAAGTCAGATAATAAAAAAGTACCAAATTGAATGCATTTATGATTTTAAGAATTTAACGTAATTCCTACTCGTTACTTGTTGTTAAACAGCAGAATTTACAAATTTTCGTTAGAGTTGATTTAATTATTCTGCATGTGGTATTTTATTACGTTTATATTGCTATGGGAAAAGTTGCCAAATCTGGATGGTGAATACGCTACTCGATCGATATCTGACATGAAAGCAATTAATCTGTGGCAAGAATCTATGGAGAAGACTGCCAATAATCAATACCATTAACCCCACCTTGAGACTTATCAGAAAGCAACATACTATATTGAAAATGCAAATTCAATTTTTTCCTGATTTATGTTGTTCATTTAGACATCTAATCTTATTGAATATTATATGTTATATTTTAAAGCATTTGTTTTATAATTATTCAGTATTTTGATACAAAAACTATGGTTCATCATTTAATTAATTTCACATAAAGCATAAACAGTTTTAACATATGTTTTTATATTTAAAATAAAATCTAAATATTTTTATTCATTTAAACATTTAACACTCTATGACTTTATTTCTAAACTATCCAACATGTTGATAAAGTAACCATGTTGAAATGTTAATTAATTCTATATAAAATAATGACAGTTTAAACATATTTTATTTTTTATTTGTTTATTAACGTATACATGAAATGAAATGTACATTCTCTATTTAGGATTTTTATTTAACTTTTTAAGAATTTTGTTTCAAAACTGTCTTAAACTTTGATATATGTTACATGCATATTTTATCTTTTATAGTGTCATTTTATACATATGACATACTTAATGTATCCAGTTTAATCATTTCACATAATACCATATCAAATGTCATAAAATATAATTGATGATGACTTCAAAGTATTAATATAATTTTGTTATAGTAATAATTTTATATGTCATCAATTATAATTAGTTTAATGCACGCAAATTACTTGATAGTACAGTGTGGAGCATGTGATTGATACCAGTTCTATCAAGGAAGCCTTCGAACGTGATTTGTCTAAGTTTTATTAACTTGTTTCTCAATCGAAATAAAATAAATTAGTTTAAACCAAATAATAGTTTTTGTTTACTGCTTTAAAGTTAATACTTTAAACTCGTTTATGTCGAAAAATAGTTTTTATTAATTCAGTTTGTTTTATTAGACTTGTCAATTGGAATAATTTCAAGCGTTTGTTTCGAAATAATTCTTGAGTTTGATGTAAACGTTTTGCTATATTAGATAATTACTTTTATATGCATCAGTTAATTGCTTTAAATGCCCTGTGCTTTGATATCATTAACATTCACTTACATGTAATTTGAGATTTAATTTACTATACGCTAACTGTAAATTAACTATAGCATGTTCAATTAAATATAATTGCATGGTATACTTCACTCACTGTTCTACAAGAAGCGTTGCATCAAGAAGTGCTTAAGGAATTTTGATTGGCCGTTTAAAAATTAGACGAAAAAGTTCAAAGTGAGACTTATTTTCTTGTCTGCAGATCAAAAACGAACTCATATTTCAAGACCCGCAACCTCCGATTTCAGCTGTCAGCACAATATCCACTAGTATTGCACCGCCTTTTCTATTCTCTTAGATATAATCATCAGGTTAGTATCTTGTTTGTTTCGCACTTTGGAAGAAAGCCATTTCTAAAACATAAATTGAACAGATTGAAGGTGAATTGTAGATTTGATTGAAAGCAAGGTTGCGTTTACTTCAATATTCAATATATTTGGACAATAGAAGAAACTGTATAAAGATGTGGTCGATTTTTATACATCAGTTCTTCTGGATAAGAAAATGAAAACATAAACTTAATTAAAAACGTTGGTTTTATTGGATTTAATTATGAGTTAGCTTTTCATTAACATTTATTAAACAAATAAATAAATGAATAGACAGTTAAAAGTAGGACGAAATCACTATGTTTAATATGATTGTATTTACTTGTAGTAGACTACTATTTCTTCTATGTATTTCCATTAATACTACCAGTAAGTATGTATATATTATGGCAACTGTGTTGGTTCACTTTTTAAATATTGACATAAAAGAAGGAGAAAATGGGACACAGCGGTCTAACATTGCTTAATTTAAAATTTTAGTCTGCGTCATAGGCAATAGCTAAACATAGGCTGTCATGGAAATAAACACATTTGGCACCTAAAAAACTAATTTCGTTAAATTGGTTGATAGATTGAATGTAGACAAAGTGACTTGTGTATCCGTACTCCAGTTGTTTTGTGGAGCTCATTCACTTTTTCTTACAAAAACAAAATTCGCTCCATCTGGTTCTAGGGGTGAAGAGGGGGTGTCTCATATTTGATATCTCTTAACAACCAGGCGCGATGAAATCTAGTCTGTTTTTTTTCTTTCTTGGAACCTTACTTGAAAGTATACTTTTATCGAATACTAGTTATTTCAAAATATAAAGATTATATGGCCTTTTCTATTAAATTTGCCTAAATCTGCTTTCTGTGCCGTTAAGTAGCTGGCAGTTCTGTTATCAAAGATTATTTTCAACAGGGTTTAATGACTCTTCCAACACATTTCAGGTTATATATGGCATATCCCGTTTTATCGGTGGAGGAAAACTTTAGAATGAATCTGTGGAGAACCATTGTTGTTTCCGAAAGAAACTGGTTGGTTATCTTTCTCGCATAAAGTTTTTGAACCGAGTGGGACTCGAACCCACAACCGTAGCGGTGAGAGGTTAGTGGTCATAAGACGACAGCTTATAAATAACTCGGCCACAGAGGAACCAAAGATTAATAAATGATTGTTAAACAATAACGTGTTTGAAGCTTTCTTGTACTATTTTATGATACTGACGAATACCACATCTTTGGGAAGCTTAATGCACCATTTGGATGTAACATTGTTATAATCTTTGAATGTTTTATACAAAAGTTCCATATTGTAGTAAAAATTTTCCATTCAAACATATTAATAGATGTTATCACAGAGACGGCAAATTGGCACGGAAACCGATCACATCTTTTTAACTTATTCCATGTTTCTGTGGTGTAAGACTTCAAACAGATCCATTAAGAAACATCTCACCGATACGAAATAAGTTATTACTTTTCTTTGCCTTTGAAAAAAGAGGCAATTGCAAATATTGAAATAACTCGCTTATTTGTTTGAACAGACAAAACAAACTAGTAATGATGTGACTTAAATAGCTTTTATATATCATATTTATTTAGAACTGATAAGCATCTTTATAATGATCCTGATATGGTATGTTTGCTCAAGTGCAAGTCAACGAGAAACAATACTAGTGAAATTAAACACCGAGTAGTTTAAATATTAGCGAAGTTAGTAAAAAACAATTTCAATGATATCTGGTTATTTCATCCTTAGGAGTGTAATGAAATAATCTTTAGTAAACTAATTTGAATGTGCTCTATGTTCTACATTGCTGTATATTTTTAAAGATAGTGCAGTCACATATCTAAGTTACTTTTAGTAAAGAAGTTATCATATTCCCGAAAATGTTAAAATCAAATAAAAGTCACATTAAAATTTTATAAACCACTTATTTCTTATTGCAGTAGATGTGTATAATACTACGAGTATGCGAATCTTTGATATACTCATTTACATAAAAGTCTCTACATACCATCCTGAAAATATTCCAAACCAAAATAATGAGTTTTATTAGTGTAATAAAATGTATTAGTGTCACTAAATAGGAGCGAGACTTTATTGAGACTTTAGACATTGTATGCATATACACGACATACAATTCACCCTCTTGCTTAAAGTTAGTACAATTACCGTCATCTAGCAAAAAAAAAGGAGACTTTTAGATATTCAGTTTGTCATCCGAATTAAAAAAAATTACTATACTGAGTAGACATATACTTAATAAGATACTTTGACTAAAATATTGGTAAAGCAACGGTGAATATGCAATAAAAATTGTAACTGATATTATAATGTTACATAATCGAGTTCGTAGTGCAGTTGTTGTATGAGGACACTGATTTCTAATAAGTACGTCATTACAAAACATATATCCAGTAGACGGGTATTCATGGTTTGATTGATTGATTTAAATGAATTAAACCAAATTGTTTCTTCCAAAACTTCAATGTTTGGAAGAATTAGATTTGTGGGTGTCTGCAGAAAAATGATTGTATTACGGTGAGCTATACGAGTATTATAGTTGGTTTGTAGACACTCAGCCGGGAAGTTATTAATGTGAATACTACTAGGGTATTACATACAGAAGAAACATTTTACTGGTTATCAGTTTTATGTTTGTTGAAGTTACCCTCGGTAATTGGACAACAATGATAAAACGTTGTTTTAAACAATACAGTTTGATTTAATTTAGTTATAAAATAATTCGTGTTAAACTTTATCAACGTACATTTTTAATTTATCATAGAGACGGAAATGAGTTAAATGCCATTTTGAACAAATACATGTTATATATGTCATATCCAGCTTTACCGGTGAATGAAGACTGAATCTTAATAGAAACACTCTATTCCACAAATGGCAAACGTTTTTACATAGAGTTTTTGTAGCACTCGGCCTCGGAAGAATCCTTAACGTAGGACGAAAGAGAACACACTATTCATAATTCTGCATAGATAAACGTTTTAGAAGAACTAATTTATTGTATATTCTCGACAAACTTATATATTTATTAATATATTATATATATTAATAATTGCAGAATAAAAGTAGAAGGAATAGGACGCAGAGTTTTCATATTGCTTACTTGAAATTGTTTGGAGTAGATATTGTTTGGCGGACAATAAATATTACAATTCATAATATGATAGACACTTACACTCCAGGAGAAAAATAAAACGACCTCAACATCCATACAATGTACTTAAACAGAAAACACATGATATGGAATAAACAAACAGCATTTATTTATTTCATTTTTTTTTTATGTTATATGTAATAGATTAATGGTAAAACAAGTGGCGGCTGTCAAAATCGCCCCATACTTTACTTAGTGTTGTTATTGTTTTCTTGCTTCCAGTGATTGCTTTTCAGTGTTTTTTAAAACAATAAATAAAACAAACATCATTTAATCTGGTGCTAGGGGACACGAAACCTGTTTCATCACTTCTGTTCATTGATAAAACTATTTATGTATATTTAATCTTTGTTTTATGTACAGAAGCGATGAAACAGAGTTTGCTAATTTCTTCCTTGATTTGTGATGCTCTTCAAGGGATTCTTTTATCTGATAACATTAATTTGACTTTAAAAGCCATGATTCGCAAGTAACACATAAATATGTTGTTTTTGATCCACATTAATGCAACACTTGAATGTTATGTTTCTTGTTAATTATATATTGTAAAACCGTAAATAATAATAGACTGCATTCAAGTTATTTTATTCATAGATTCGATAAGTGTTTCTTGTTTGGCAAGTCATGTTAACTTTAATGAATACATTCATTGACATTAAATTTATACAGAACAACAGTTTACAAGATGTTAACCAATTTAGCCTTAGTGATAATGGGATGGTGAGTGCTTTATTGGGCAGTCAACAAGAGAATAAGATATTATATTCCACTGCTTTTATTCCTCTCAAACTACTTATTTCAATTGTGAAAGTGTAAAGTCCCTAACAAGTATATGATAACAAGGTTGTGTATTTGATATTGAGTAACAGTGGCCTAGACTTAATTGCTTAATAATGAACAACGTAATGTATAGTCAATGTATTTTTGTTTTTAAGGTCATTTTAATCAATAATTTATATAAATATAACATATGAACATCTTGTTAATCTTTGTCCAGATTAAGACAATCATTTTTTTTATTTTTACTATATACATTATATTACCGTATAACGTAATTTCGCTTATGTGCTTGTACAGCGTAAAGATGTATTGTAACTGAGTCACCTTTAATAAATGTCGTAAATTCCGTTGTTGTGAATTTAATTATCTCCTTTTATGAAATTAGATATATATGAATTCACTGTATCTATATCATCCAACGGGTTTATAAATCTGTCCTTATATAACATGTGAGTAATGTAATTCCATAGTATATAAGTCATGGACAACATCATATTTATTGGTTTAGCAGAGGCCTTGATATTGTATCTTCGGTTTGCGTTATAGCTAGGTGCACTCGCTATAGTCTGGTCTGTCCCTTTATGTCTTGGTTATTTACAAATAATTATCTCCATATATATATATATATATTGATAAAGTAAAGATATAATGAAGGGTTTTAACTTAGCTCTACATGTTTAACAATCATTATAAAACAACAGCGTCCTCGAAAGTTGACAGACAAATATATCGAAATTAAAATCACTTTTGCAATTAACTAGCAATGCATTAGGCAATGTGGGCAGCATCATTACTTGGATCTGTTTCCTAGTGACAGGCATGTCCTCTGATATGGAGTAATCAAAATTTATTATACGTCTTTGTTGCAGAGCTAAAACGACAATCCGATATTGACAAAACACAACAAGACGACTCCCCATATAATCAAGTCAATGCTTCTGCTTAATCCATTCAACAAAGAGGCATCACCCGTAGTGAGAACTGTTAGTCATGTATATCTTAAAGCTAACGATTACTTTAAATAAACTGACTTTAATAGTACAAGGATGTTATACATGTATAAGGAGTCGAGTTTGACTTGTGGAGGGTTACTTCAGATGTAATCTGAGAACATCCCAACCGTTCTTCCTCAAGTAACTGGCAAATTCCTCACATAACATTTTACGAATTAGTCAAAGAGGATGCCGCTCCAAAATGTCATATTCAGGATCGTGGGTTCGATCCTTCATTACGGCTATATGTGGTGTACTTGAGCAAGACACCTTTTCCGCATATGCTTAGTATTGGTACTACCCAGGAAAATCGTCTTAGTTGTAAGAACATGTTTCAAAATCGAATAAGTTTAAACCAAATGTCATATTTTGTTTTCATATTCAATTTGTTTTCTAATTTACAACATGCGTTATGAATAACTTAATGCCAAGAAATTAATGAATATACATATGATGAAGTTTATAAAATATCTCTAATTGAATAAATTGGTGTTAGAGCGCTTTTCATGATCTAATTATAAACACTATCATAACTTTAATTTACCACTAAGACATCAGTGGTATATGTTGTTTTGGAGGCAGTGTATGATATGCAGTTACCGAGTTTCTCCAAGATACGTACTGATATGTTGAGTAATATATGATATGAAGTAACCGAGTATCTCTGGGAAACGTACTGATATGTCGCTCTTTGTTTTTCATTAATATGTGGTATGCAGTTACCGAGTATCTCCGGGATAGGTCGCTCTTTGTTGTTTTTTTTCCAGTAATATGTGATATGCAGTTACCGAGTATTTCCAGGATACGTACTGATATGTTGCTCTTTGTTTTCAAGTAATAATCGTTAGACTGTTTATAAACGGTAGGTAACATATTCATTATTGTATAATACAATAGTCAATAGCTGTAATATTTAAGGTTAAAACTATATATCTTTGAATACCACTCATTTTATTGAATATGATTACAGATGCTTTATAATTTGGTGATATGAGTTATATGTGGAAACTAATCTACCAAGGTAGAAGTATTTATGCAACCTTACAAAGACACCTGCATACTGTCAGTTCCTGCAAAATTATTGTATAACATATGTATAAGGTATCTGATAGTAATATTTCACCAAAAACCTTTCGTTATACTTCTAATTGCTACAGTGTCATATTATCTTATACAAGATATTTCACAGCGCCTTTTGTACTTCACCAAGAAACACACAATAGTATGCGCTTGAAAGCTTAGATATGAACACAAATATAATACCTCCAAATTACAATGCATTATAACGTCACAGAAAAATATGCAATATTTGTTTGACACCAACACGAGACAAATTTATCGTAGTATATATATGTTATTTGAGTTAATTCTTGTCTCAAAGAACGTCTATAGCTATCCCGCATCTAATAAATGCTTTTTTCTTTGTTTTTTTTCTCTCAGGAAAATCCTTAATAAGTGTTAGAAAAGCATCACATTTAGTGTCTATCTAGCTCTGTTGTGTATTATTTATGGTCAGGCACTACACGAGTTGTCTTTTTCAGAGAAACCGAGGCGACAACAGAGCCACGACATCGGCGTAAATCTTTGTATTATGTTATTTATGATCTATGATCGCGACGATGGATTAACACAACGCAATATTTTGATGCTATACTGGCGGCTTTTAAGTGTCTGTCGCATGACAGACAAATACCATTCAAATAAACTACAGAGATAATTTATTGTGCTGATTTTATGGAGCCTTTTTCTCTTTTGTAGCAAAGTGCGGAAATGACTTTTTCGATTTTTATTCGACTCTCAAATTCTAGCTTTTATATTAGAAATCAGAACATTTCCAGTAAATATAAAACAGGATCTATTTCAAGATTTATATCTTGAGCATTGCATAATGTGGTTTGAATTAAAGAGCCATTGCTTAGTGCTTATGGGAGCTTGATAAACTGTTCTTTTCATATCATCTTCTAAAGTTAAAACTATCCTCGGAAAGTCTGAGTAAGTGTCTGACTAATACCTGAAGAATGTCAGAGGACAGCACACTCTGGTTCTGGAAGTTTGTCTTCAAAAATGGATGACAGAGAACTGGCCAATACTTAAACACGCAATACACTTTATGACTAGAGGTAACTTAGATAAGATCTTGCTATAAAATTAAACTCTATTTTCTAAGCAATAAAAGAGACATAGTATATTACACCTATTAATATCTAATTCCGGCGGTATTTTGTGAGGTACCTGTATGAGATTTCTGACATACTTAAACAAAAGTATTAAAAAGTTCATAAGGATTAATAATTCTACACACACATATATATATATCTGATTTTGGTTATATCCGAAAACGTTCGGAAATTTCCGGGCATCATCTATTAACCCTTTACTTCATATAGACGCATTTGGACACCTCTAATACAGACACCTTGCAGGATGAATTGTTTATCCCTGCAGCTTTAATTTAAGATAAACTTTTGATACCTGCAGAACTAATGCAAGGAGAACGAATTGTTGATACCTGCAGAACCAATGCAGGATGAATTGTTGATACCTGCAGAACCAATGCAGTCAGAATTAATTGCTGGTACCTGCAGAACCAATACAGGATGAATTGTTGATATCTGCAGAACCAATGACATCGGTTTGCTCAGCCTCTGATCCAGTGAGTAATTACCGAAGAAATCTAACTCCGAATAGTGCATATTTCCCAAAGTCAATGATTTTTATATTGAATTTCAAGATATCAAAGTTATTCATCGTAAATTATATAATAAATCAAATATAATTCTAACAAATAACTGGGAATAAATAAATTTAGGTATCGGCTTGTAAAGTAAATAAGTAAAAAAACTCGAGCTCCTCATACATTCTTATTCGCATATCTATTTCAACTGTAACGACAGTCTTACATGGAATGTGAGAAGTTGGAATAAATAATGCATCAACTGTTTCAGTATCGTAAACCGTATGTGAGAAATCAATGACTGATGGACGATTCAGAGCTGAAAAGTAATATGTACAGTAATACTGACACTAGCAGTCGTCTTGTTTGCTCGTTCTTGGTGTGTTTTCTCTTTATGTGTACCTGATTGCCGCAAATATCGTTAACGACGTCATTGATGACGTGTCGGGTTCTGTGATGGCAACATGTATTATTTACTGTTTAGTGCTACATAGAGCATGATTATAGATATTATACGCTATAAATGTGACAGTCTTAATTTATTTAATTCATTCATAAACAACTCAATTTAAAACACAGTATTTTTTTTGTTAAAATTAAAATGTTTACTAAGATAACATCAGTATAATCTCTCTCTATGACCAAACTACGAACTCTGAGTTCGTATTTTTAATAGCGTCTTGTAAAAGGTTGTAACATCAACTGCTATTATTAATATACATTTTTTTTATAAATTTACAAACTGCCGTCGACCATATCGTTTGTAAAACATGTGATATTTAACTACATGTAGTTTACAACAAAGTTTCTATTGAATTACAATATATATGTTAAGTCGTGCTGTTATACAAGAAATTTGTTAACGATTCACAATTTGTGTCTATTTGAATTTTGTTGTATCGCATGGTATTGTACTTTATTGCTTTGTATTATATTGTATCGTATGGTATTGTGTTGTATTGTATCATAAGATTATTAAACGGTGCTTTGTACTATATGGGAATATATTGTACGAGTACATATTGCGATGAAAACCATATTGAACAAGACGCCATTGCCTTGCGTCGCGTCGCATCGCATCGCTTCGTATTGTATTGTGGATGCTTACATTATATTTTATTGTGCATTGTATATTGTATTGTATTGTTGATGATTGTACTGCATTGTATTTAATTGTGTATTGTAAATTGTATTGTTGATTATTGTATTGTATTGTATTTTGCTCAGCTCTCTCAACAACATTTCAGTCATATAAATAAATAAGATAAATATTTGTGATTGTCAATATTAAACAGGTAGTAAGCAATTTAGTAATTTACAATACGTCAGAATGCGGGGTTGGCAAACGTACACGGCTTGATTCAATGTTTTTAAAAAAAGTATTTTCTTGCACTGTATCGTAAGTTTTTTTCAATTGAATGCTTGATTTATATTACCATACTCTGTTGTATTTATTTGTGAGTGTCACTATACAATAAACGCTATTAACCCTTTACTACATAGATACGCGTTTTCCCGCACCAATCACAGAAGGCCATTGAAAACAGTGCAGGAAAAGTTCAGATTGCTTGTAACGAGCACTCTGAACACTTCCTGCGCTGTTTTCTACTCTGTCAGTTAATATAAACATAATTCACCCATTGATGATACGTGGTGAATTAATGCTTTCAATATAAGATGTGTCCAAAGGCGTCTATATGACGTAAAGGGTTAAACTGATTTCTAAGAATGTTTTGGTTTAATTTTCTTTCCACGAGAAAATAATAAACAGACACATTGCTTTCTAAGAACATCTTTATTCCTTACCACATGGTATAAATAGGCAAGCAGGTCACAAATAATTTGAATGTTGGCAATTCTAATCTATTACATAACGCTGTTGCTATGATTAGAAAACACCGAGTGCCAGATACAGACATTTATATCATAAGCTTATCGATTTGAATTACGAGCAGTTGTACAACGTAATACACAATGTTGAGAACGCATTTAGATGTCTCTTCATTAAAATATTCAATAATAATTACACCACCATTAAACAATGATAATCAATCTCATAATACTCGCATGGAGCGTCAGTTTAATGGATGCAATATAGAATGTTTGCTAATAAACAGACAAATTAATGTTCAATGTCTTCCATTTCCTTACTGCAATATAGAAAGAACCTAGGTCGCTGAAGAACTCAAATATTTATAACGTAGGGCCCTGCTGGAATATTGGTAACGTTGAGCCCTACTGGAATTTTGTAACGTAGGGCCCTACTGGAATGTTGGTAACTTAGAGCCCTACTGGAATATTGGTAACTAAGAGCCCTACTGGAATATTGGTAACGTAGAGCCATACTGGAATATTGGTAACGTAGGGCCCTACTGGAATGTTGGTAACTTAGAGCCCTACTGGAATATTGGTAACTTAGAGCCCTATTGGAAAATGGGTAACGTAGAACCGTACTGGAATATATGTAACGTAGGGCCCTACTGAATACTGGTAACGTATGGCCCTATTGGAATATTTGTAAGAAAGAGCCCTACTGGAATATTGGTAACGTAGAGCCCTACTGGAATATTGGTAACGTAGGGCCCTACTGGAATATTGGTAAAGTAGGGCCATACGGGAATATTGGTAACGTGGAGCCCTACTGAAATATTGATAACGTAGAGCCCTACTGGAAAATTTGTAACGTAGAGCCCTACTGGAATATTGGTAACATGGAGCCCTACTGGAATATTGGTAACGTAGAACCCTACTGGAATATTGGTAATGTATGGCCCTACTGAAATATTGGTAATGTAGGGCCCTACTGGAATAAAGGTAACGTAGAGCCTTACTGGAATATTGGTAACGAATGGCCTTACCAAAATATTGGTAACGTAGGGCCCTACTGGAATATAGGTAACGTAGATACCTACTTAAATATTGGTAACGTAGGGCCCTACAGGAAGGCATATTGGTTACCAAGGGCCCTGCTGGAATATAAGTAACGTGAAGCCGTACTGGAATATAGGTAACGTAGAGCCCTACTGGTATAATGGTAACTTAGGGCCCTACAGGAATATTGGTAAAATAGGGCCCAACTAGAATATTGGCAACGTAGAGCCCTATTGGAATATTGGTAACGTGGAGCCCTACTCGAATATTGGTAACGTAGAGCACTATTGGAATAATGTTAACGTAGAGTCCTACTTGAATATTGGTAACGTAGAGCCCTATTTGAATACAGGTAACGTAAAACTTTGCCGGGATATTGGTGACGTTCAACTGTACTTGAATATTGGTAAAGCGAAACCCTACTGTAATATTGATATTGAAGTACGTGGAGACGTACTTGAATATTGGTAACGTAGAGTCCTACTGAAATATTGCTAACGTCGAACCCGACGGGAATACTGCTAACGTGGAAACCTACGGAAATATTAGTAACATAAAACCCTGCTGAAATAGTGGTAACGTAGAACCCCACGTGGATATTGGTAACGTGGAACGCTACATGAATATTGGTAACGTGGAACCCCACTGGAATATTGCTAACGTGGAGCCCTACTGGAATACTGGTAACGCTGAACCTTACTGTAATATTGGTAACGTGGAACCCTTTTGGAAAAAAGGTAACGTTGAACCTCACTAGAATATTGGTGACGTAGAACCGAACTGGAATATTTGTAACGTGAAACCCTACTGGAATATTGATAAAGTGGAGCAGTACTGGAATATTTGTAACGTGGAGCCCCACTGGAACATTGGTAATGTGGAACTCTACTGGAATATTGGTAACGTGGAACCCAGCTGGAATATTGGTAGCGTGGAACCCTACTGGAAAATTGCTAACGTGGAGCCGTACTGGAATATTTGTAACGTGGAACGCTACTGGAATATTTGTAACGTGGAGCCCTACTGGAATATTGGTAATGTGGAGCCCTAATGGAATATTGGTAACGTGAACCCCACTGGAAAATTGCTGACGTGAAGCCGTACTACAATTTAGGTAACGTGGAACTCCACTGGAATATCGGTAACGTAGAACGTTACTAGAATATTTATAACGTTGAGCCCTACTGGAAGATTGGTAACTTGGAGCCTTACTGGAAAGTTGGTAACGTGGAACGCTACTGGAATATCTATAACGTGGAGTCCTTCTGGAATATTTGTAACGTGGAGCCTTACTAGAATACTGGTAACGTGGAACACAACTGGAATATTAGTTACGTGGAACCTTTCTGGGATATTGGTAACGTGGAGCACTACTGGATTATTGGTAACGTGGAATCCTACCGGAGTATCGGTAACGTTGAACCTTACTGTAATATTGGTAACGTGGAACCCTTATGGAAAAAAGGTAACGTTGAACCCCACAAGAATATTGGTAACGTAGAACAGAACTGGAATTTTGGTAACGTGGAACCCTACTGGAATATTGATAACGTGGAACCCCACTGGAATATTGATAAAGTGCAGCAGTACTGGGATATTGGTAATGTTGAACCCTACTTGAATATTGGTAATGTGGAACTTAACTGAAAAATTGCTAACGTGGATCCGTACTGGAATATTTGTAACGTGGAACGCTACTGGAATATTTGTAACGTGGAGCCCTACTGGAATATTGGTAACGTGGAACCCTTTTGGAAAAAAGGTAACGTTGAACCTCACTAGAATATTGGTGACGTAGAACCGAACTGGAATATTTGTAACGTGAAACCCTACTGGAATATTGATAAAGTGGAGCAGTACTGGAATATTTGTAACGTGGAGCCCCACTGGAACATTGGTAATGTGGAACTCTACTGGAATATTGGTAACGTGGAACCCAGCTGGAATATTGGTAGCGTGGAACCCTACTGGAAAATTGCTAACGTGGAGCCGTACTGGAATATTTGTAACGTGGAACGCTACTGGAATATTTGTAACGTGGAGCCCTACTGGAATATTGGTAATGTGGAGCCCTAATGGAATATTGGTAACGTGAACCCCACTGGAAAATTGCTGACGTGAAGCCGTACTACAATTTAGGTAACGTGGAACTCCACTGGAATATCGGTAACGTAGAACGTTACTAGAATATTTATAACGTTGAGCCCTACTGGAAGATTGGTAACTTGGAGCCTTACTGGAAAGTTGGTAACGTGGAACGCTACTGGAATATCTATAACGTGGAGTCCTTCTGGAATATTTGTAACGTGGAGCCTTACTAGAATACTGGTAACGTGGAACACAACTGGAATATTAGTTACGTGGAACCTTTCTGGGATATTGGTAACGTGGAGCACTACTGGATTATTGGTAACGTGGAATCCTACCGGAGTATCGGTAACGTTGAACCTTACTGTAATATTGGTAACGTGGAACCCTTATGGAAAAAAGGTAACGTTGAACCCCACAAGAATATTGGTAACGTAGAACAGAACTGGAATTTTGGTAACGTGGAACCCTACTGGAATATTGATAACGTGGAACCCCACTGGAATATTGATAAAGTGCAGCAGTACTGGGATATTGGTAATGTTGAACCCTACTTGAATATTGGTAATGTGGAACTTAACTGAAAAATTGCTAACGTGGATCCGTACTGGAATATTTGTAACGTGGAACGCTACTGGAATATTTGTAACGTGGAGCCCTACTGGAATATTGGTAACGTGGAACCCCACTGGAAAATTGCTAACGTGGAGCCGTACTACAATATTGTTAACGTGGAACCCCACTGGAATATTGGTAACGTAGTACGCTACTGGAATATCTATAACATGGTGCCCTACTGGAATATTGGTAACTTGGAGCCCTACTGGAATATTGGTAACTTAGAGCCCTACTGAAATATTGGTAACGTGGAACCTTACTAGAATACTGGTAACGTGGAACACTACTGGAATATTAGTAACGTGGAACCCTTCTTGGATATTGGTAACGTGGAACACTACTGGAATATTGGTAACGTGGAATCTTACTTGAATATTAGTTACGTGGAACCCTACTGGAATATTGGTAACGTGGAGCATACTGGAATATTGGTAACGTGGAGCCCTACTGGAATATTGGAAACGTAGAGCCCTTCTTGAATATTGGAAACGTAGAGCCCTTCTGGAATATTGGTAACGTGGAACTCCACAGGAGTAATGCTAATTGTGAACCCTACTGGAATATTGGTAACGTAGAACCCTAGTGGAATATTTGTAATGTGGAAACCTACTGGAATACTGGTAATTAAGAACCCTACTGGAATTTTTGTAACCTGGAATCCCACTGGAATATTGGTAACGTGCAGCCATACTGGAATATTGGTAACGTGGAGCCCTGCTGAAATATTTGTTATGTGGAACACTATCAAATATTGGTAACGTGGAACGCTACAAGAATATTGGTAACGTGGAGCGCGACTGGAATTATTGTCACTTGGAACCCTACTTGAATATTGGTAACGTAGAACCCTACTGGAATATTGGTAACGTGGAACCTTACAGGAATATTAGTAAAATGGAGTCCTACTGGAATATTGGTAAAGTGGAACCGTACTGGAATATTGCTAACATAGAGCCCTACTTGAATACTGGTAATGTTAAACCCTACTGGAATATTGGTAACGAGGAACCCTACTGGAATATTGGTAACCTGGAGTCCTACTGGAATACTTGTACCGTGGTACCTTAATGGAATATTGCTAACGTGGAGCCCTACTGGAATATTGGTAACATAGAGCCCTACTGGAATATTGGTAACGTGAAACCCTACTGGAATACCGGTAACATGGAACCCTACTGGAATACTGGTATAGTGGAACTCTACTGGAATACTGGTAACGTGGAACCCTACTGGAAAATTGCTAACGTGGCGCCATACAGTAATATTGGTAACGAAGAACCCCACTGGGATATTGTTAACGTTGAACTCTACTGGAATATTGATAACGTGGAACCCCACTAGAATAATGGTAACATAGAACCGAACTGGAATATTGGTAACGTGGAACCCTACTGGACTATTTGTAACGTGAAACCCCAATGGACTATTGCTAAAGTGGATCGGTACTTAAATATTGGTAACGTCGAACCCCACTGGAATATTGGTAATGTTGAACCCTACTTGAATATTGGTAATCTGGAATATTGGCAATGTTGAACCCTACTTGAATATTGGTAATGTGGAACCCCACTGGAAAATTGCTAACGTGGAGCCGTACTGGAAAATTGGTAACGTGGAACGCTACTGGAATATTGGTAACGTGGAGTCCTGCTGGAACATTGGTAACGTGGAGCTCTACTGGATAGTTGGTAGCGTGGAACCCTACTGAATTATTGGTAACCATGAGCTCTACAGGAATATTGGTAAAGAAGAAACCTACTGGAATATTGGTAACGTGGAACCCTGATGTAATACTGGAAACCTAGAACCCTCTGGAATATTGGTAACGTGGAACCCCACTGGAATATTGGTAACTTGGAGTCCAACTGAAATATTGGTAACGTAGAACCCTACTGGAATATTGGTAACTTGGAACCCCATCTGAATATTGATAGCGTGGAACGTAACAGGAATATTTGTAACACGTGGAGCCCTACTGTAATATTTGTAACTTGGAGCCCTACTGAAATATTGGTTACTTGGAACCCTAATGGAATATTGGTAACGTGGAACCCTTATGTAATATTGGAACCCTAAAACACCACTGGAATATTGGTTACGTGGAACCCCACTGGAATATTGGTAACGTGGAGCTCTACTGAAATAATGGTAACGTAGAACCCTACTGGAATACTGGTAACTTGGAACCGCACTGGAATATTAGTAACGTGGAACCCTACTGCGTTGTGTACTTTAATACAATGTACACAAATTTGATAACATGTTTTGTTGTTGCTAAAATAAAATATATCACCAATTAGTGATATACAGCGTTCTTCTAATCAATTACTCTACCGTGTAAAAAGTAGTGGCCATTAATACCAGTTTATGGTATGCAATATATAAAATACCAGTAGTTGAATTGCTGTTTTGTTAGGCTCCTTTCGTCAACTAATCCACGTATATTCACGCTCCAACGCAAACACTTGTTTGCTCGTTAACAAACTGGCAGATTGGTTTCCAAGACATTGTTTCCTTAAATTGATATCTAAATACGGCATCAAATCACGAGACACTTCAAATAATGGTAACTTCGAATCCTAATATATTGCGGTGTTGTGGCTAATTGAGTGATAACATCGATTGCTGTAAACCGACGTTTGTATTCGAATTTTAATGATTTGATTTCGATCTTTATCTAATATCTTAAAGTTCCAACACAAACATTGTCTGCTGGTAACAAACTGAAACATTGATTTTCAATAAATTCTTTCATCCTTTCCGTAAGATCTAAATATGAAACCAGGTCACTAGAGAATTGGAATATCACTAGCTTCGAACCATGTTTCATTGCCCTGTTGTGATTAGTAAAATGACACCAGTGAGTATGAGATACCGAACTGTGCGTAACAAAGGTAATTATTTGATACCGAGTTGATGTATACTTTAAATCACATTTGGTAAACCGTGTCCAATGGTTTCTAAATGAAAATAAACTTTAAGGCGTTACAAATTAGAAATAAAAAAGCAAATATCACCCTACTGTAGGCTAAACAATTGCATTCCGAATACAAACAAGAGTTGTCAGAAGACCAACAAAGCTCGCCTCTGGGTGTCTAAGTCCAAAAAGGGCCATAACTGTGCCAAAATGCAATCCAGAGTTATGGTTCTTGTCTGTGTGTATTCCATTGGTGATGGTGATCACACATGCAAAGTTTCATTTACATCCAATGAGTGGTTGCATAAATATCTTAAACTTAAACGCCAAAGTTTAACCTTGGTGTCTACAGATGACGCCGACGACGACGCCGTGGTCATGACAATAGCTATCTTTGGATTTCGTACCGGCGAGCTAAAAAGTGACTCGTATTTAGCGTCAGTTTACAAGATGCGATACAGAAAATTTTCATTTTTGTGATTATAAAATCTTTCCTTTATCTACTATTTTAATTTCCATCACCAGTATTGTATATTTGTTATAAACTGGTATATTAAAGTCAAATATTTATTTCGTTTCCGTACTGCACGATGAAATTAGATCTGCATACTTTTAGTTAAAGACAGTGACAACATTGAGTTCCTTATGAAGACATCTGTATATACGTTAACCGCTTTGATACCGCTGTGACAAAACCTCAATATCTGCAGGAAAAACAAGTATCATTCTTTCAATTCACTTTACTCACTTAAATATTAGGTCCACAGAATATGTTACTGCAAATATCATTTCTCATCGGAATCGCGAGCGCGATTTAAAAATTGATTAGTTAGAGAAACTTCATGGATAGCAACTAATAAATGCACGGAATACAATAATTGTGACGGATAAAATAGTGTGAAGAAAGCAATATCTGCACACACGTTTTACATCTCGACAATATCTTTGATCGCCAACACCGAACGTTCTGATTATGAGATGAAGGAATTAGTTGTGTTTGCGGCATGGGTGTAGTTGTATTAACCGTATATTAACATAAATATAAAAGTAAGCTTTTTGAATAGGCAATAATAACTAAGGGCTATTATTGATAGGCGGAGAATCGGACCCAGGACTGAATGTTTGTGAGTTCGATCCACAGACATGCGCAAGGCATTTTATATGTAATACGTTTAATATACTGGTTTTGTCCAGGATGACTTTGTATTTAAGGTTCAGTAAGAATTTATAAAGATCCATGTCGTGCATGTGATTATATCAATCGTATATATATCTGAATAATAAAATTTAAAGTATAAATAAATAAGTTTACCCAACAATTGTAAACCAATTACCCAAAAACGACAGATTGGACACACAACCTCTTACTGAAAGAAGATGTATATGACTTTGTATATAATTTGAGTTTAACAAACATAAGATAACACAAAAGTGTATAGACTTTTAAATTAATTATGATAAGCAAATCAAATCAAATTTGATTGGCAATTTCGGCAAACATTTGTCTTTGGTCATTTACAATGTTTTAAATAAATATGGCCAAAACAAAATACACAATAAAATCATAAATATCATTCACATACAAGTTATGTATTAAGCTATACACATATTGAGTATAAGAAACAGTTACATTATATAGGGATCGTAAAGAAGTTTCATTATTAAATATTAATTACTTGTTCTAGTGCTAGTTTTCTTATCTTTAAAGCTTCAGATACATATTTTGCATTTTTTAAAATAATTTTCCTGTTTTTATTTGACATTATACTTGAAAGTTTCTGAACTGTAGGCCAAGATGAACTATTTAAATATAACGTACTGATGCTATGGTATCTTGGGCAACATAGTAAAAAATGATATTCAGATGCAACGACTTTCATTGAACACAATTTACATAGCCTATTTTCTCTATCTATATAATTAAATCTTCCAAACTAAATTTCTAAATCGTGGGAGCTTAATCTAAGGCACGTTAACTGTTTTCTAATGGCAGTGTTTTCATTACATCTAAATAGTTTTCAAAAATGAACTGTTTCTTGAATTACCTTAATTATTCCAATTTAGGAAATTCTCCAATGCCAGTGTTCCATTTCACGTATTCTTTGTCTGAACGTGGGTAGATAATTTACGTCACTATTAAAGTTAAACCATAGTTCACCAAATCCTAGTCTATCCAAATATTCCTTCACATTACTCGCCTAACATTTACCAGTGATAGTTTCACATAGATCAATAAAAGATCTATATATAATAGAATTAAGGTTTCTCATAATCCTAGTCCAGAATTCTAATGCTCTATCTTTAGCTATAATTGACAGTGGATATATTCCTAGTTCCCCTAATACAGCTAGATTTGAGGTTTGCTTACGAACACCTAAAATGCGTTTGCAGAACTAAATATGTATTTTATCCACTTCCTTGAAATCATAGATACCCCAGATTTCCGCCCCATATAAGATAATAGGTACCACCATCGAGTCAAAAAGGGATAACTTGGTTCTAATGTCGAGATTAAGTCTATCGCAAACAGATAGTAAGTTGTTATAAGCCTTCAATGCTTGTTCAGATAACGCGTTCACAGCGTGTGTAATGTTGCCCGTGTGAGTGACTTTCATACCTAAATAACCAAACGTGTCAACAACTTCAATAGGTGTCCAGTTAATAGAATTAATAGAAAATTCAAAGTAATTAATTTGTTTTCTTTTCTCGAAGATACATATTTTTGTTTAGTTAACATTTATTGTGTGACCCCATTTACGCGAATAGTTTGATATTTCATTAAGCTGAGTATGTACACTTTTTGGGTCAGTAGTGAATACCGCTATGTCATCGGCAAATAAATCATTTATATAGACAGTTGATTTAGATCATTCTCAGACAGACTAGCTTTGAATATAATCTGTACAGTGATATTGACCCTTGCATATCAAATTGTTGAGTGTGATTTACTTTTACGATTGCATATGAGTTGTGAAGTAAGAGTAACCGTCGCATATCAGTTGTTAAGTAAGATTTACCGTTGCATATCTGTTGTCAAGTAAGATTTACCACTGCATGTCAGTAGTGAGGTACGATTTACCATTGCATATCAATTGTCA
Source organism: Panopea generosa (assembly GCA_029582155.1). Taxonomy (NCBI): domain Eukaryota; kingdom Metazoa; phylum Mollusca; class Bivalvia; order Adapedonta; family Hiatellidae; genus Panopea; species Panopea generosa. The sequence continues at coordinate 6,249,634 of CM055910.1, forward strand.
AGTAAGATTAACCATTGCATATCAGTTGTTAAGTACGATTTACCGTTGCATATTAGTTGTTAAGTAAAATTTGCTATTATATATCTGTTGCCAAGAAAGATTTATCATTGCATAGATAGATTTTGAATACATTTATTTTGGTAATAAATGTACATACAAAGCATGGCAACAACATGATGCATGAACGATATCAAAACAATAATATAGAAATTATCTAAACGATACACACATAGGCCATGAATTGCACACAAATACCAAGGATAACACACAAAAAAATAGAATAGGGTTTTTATCTTATTTCCATGTGGTCCTTAACCATTGCATATTAGTTGTTAAGTAAGATTAACCATTGCATATCTGTTGTTAAGTAAGATTAACCGTTGCATTTCAGTTTTCAAGTAAGATTTACCATTGCATATTAGTTGTTCAGTACGATTTACCATTGTATCTCCATTGTTAAGTAACATTTACCATTGCATATCCATTGTTAAGTAACATTTACCATTGCATACCAGTTGTTAAGTAAGATTAACCATTGCATATCAGTCGTGATGTAAGATGATCGTTTTGTTCATGATTGACAGGCCATTTAAATCGTTTATTTCGTTTATTGTTTATTTGTGCTTATATATGACCAAACTATAACAAATATTTCATTTACGTCATTGTTTTTTGTTTATTCTATAAAAGTACAAATAAAATATCAATTTGTGTTGAAGAATGTTTACTCATGCTTCAACACTAGAAACTTCTCAAATTTTATAAAATAAATGTCAATAATTTCTTAAATATAAATGTTCTGATATTGATACTTTAAGATTGATAGTTTCATACGGTATTCGTTTATAAGGGTAAAGTCTGATTTGCTGTTTAAACATGGTTTACAAGGGATTTCAACATTGGCGAGAAATAGAAACTTTATCATTGAATATATTCGAACACACGTGCATCTTATTACTATACACCCAATAGCAGCAACTCTCGTGGAAGTCGCAAACTTCTACAAGGAAGCTGTAAATTTGTTTGAATAATTCATTACATACAAGCACCACCGGTAACTGCTTGCCAATTATCAGTTACTCTTCGCTGCAGCGTAGATACAATGTGCCTATGAACTCATCTATATAGTTAAAAGATCAGTAACCACGTTTACCGAACTAATCAATAAATTATTCAGTTACAATAGAAAGTCACTTGTCTTAATTGTAAAATTGCAATCCCCTGATTAAGACTTTATCTTATTATGGTGATTTTATCCAAACATACTAATGACCATATATCTTATAACAATTTAAGAAAATACTGATAGTTTATATATAATATTTTGATTGTCTTATTATTATCCTGTCATTATCCTCCTTAGTAACATTGTTTTCATTATTCAAATGTTATTCTTTTATTAGTATGTATATAACATTTTAATTATTTCATAAATGATATTTCTTTATAATTCTAAATGTAATTTTTTTATTATTTATCATAATTTTGTCATTTTTTTTCTGTATATATACATTTTCATTATTCAGTTATCATTCTTACATTATTTCCAAAATAACACTTTAATTAGCCAATCATTATTCTTATATTATATCTATATACCATTTTCATTTAATTTAATTAAACAATATTCTGTCATTATTCTTTAATAGTCTCTGTGGAACATTTTCATTGCTTAATCATTATTCTGTCATTATTTTCTAATTAACATAATAATACTAATAATTATTCTGCTATTATTCGCTATATAACATTTCACTATTAAATCATTATTCAGTCATTATTCTCTATATAACATTTTCATTATCAAATCATTATTCTGTCATTATTCCATATATAACTTATCATTATTAAATAATTATTCTGTCATTATTCTCTATATAACATTTTCACTATTTAATTTATTTTAGTTCATTATTCTCTGTATAAAATGTTTGTTATTTAATTGTTTTTCTGCCTTTATTTTATATGTATTCATATTTTCATTACTTAATAAATAGTCAGAATTCTTAAATTTACCATTGGCGTTATTATAAAGAACGTAGTAAAATACACGCCACATTGTATGATTACATTTATTTATTTCACATCAACTATGAAGCAAGTTCTTTCCACTTAGACAAAACAAGCTCAGGGTTTTCCTGGGTAAAACCAATACTAGAATATATGCCTATAAAGTGTCTGACTCAAGGACAACAAGTGACGGTGGTGGTTATCGTTCCCATGACATTCCAATCCTGTCTTTTAAAATTTTATTTAACATTCATTAAATAATATTTATTGGAAAAGTACGAAGCATTTGAAATAAAACTAATGTGACCATTTATGTTTACAATTCCACTCCGACACCGTAACTAATGCATGCTTTGTGTTTCGGTTGTCCATGCATCAGTACGAAATCAGTTTCATTATTTAGAACGTTATTGTATGTAGACTTAATTGATTGAAGCATGGCAATTTGACAATCGACACATGAATCTAAATATGTTGCTTTATATTTTGTGTTACCGTTGTTGATGACGCGTCTGTTGATTTAGATAATGCATACCGACAATTCCATGTTATAGAAAAAATCTTCAACAAAATTAATTTTTATTTTAGAATGTTTAGATAATTCGAGCCAAATGATTATTCTGTTTTATCAATGTATAACCACAATTTTTCAAAGGAAGTGTTTAGTACGGAAAATAATTGAATATCGGAATGTGTAACCATAAATAACACGGACTCAGGCATAGCGTTATAAAGTGTATGTATACAAATTATCAGACTCAGTTTGATGATTTCATGACACAGGTATGGTGCTATAAAGTATACATACTATCAGACGCGACTGGTGCTCAGCGTCATTGAGGTTGAATGATAGGGTTCCATAACACAGGCATGGTGTTATAAAGTATACATACTATCAAACGGGACTAGTGCTCAGCGTCATTGAGGTTGAATTGTGGGTTCCATAACACAGGCATGGTGTTATAAAGTATACATACTATCAAACGGGACTAGTGCTCAGCGTCATTGAGGTTGAATGATAGGGTTCCATGACACAGGCATGGTGTTATAAAGTATACATACTATCAGACGCGACTGATGCTCAGCGTCATTGAGGTTGAATGATAGGGTTCCATGACAAAGGCATGGTGTTATAAAGTATACATACTATCAGACGCGACTGATGCCCAGCGTCATTGAGGTTGAATGATAGGGTTCCATGACACAGGCATGGTGCTATAAAGTATACATACTATCAGACGGGACTGGTGCTCAGCGTCATTGAGGTTGAATGATAGGGTTCCATGACAAAGGCATGGTGCTATAAAGTATACATACTATCAGACGCGACTGGTGCTCAGCGTCATTGAGGTTGAATGATAGGGTTCCATGGCACAGGCATGGTGTTATAAAGTATACATACTATCAGACGCGACTGGTGCTCAGCGTCATTGAGGTTAGTGATAGGGTTCTATGAAACAGGCATGGTGTTATAAAGTATACATACTGTCAGACGCAACTGATGCTCAGCGTCATTATGGTTGAATGATAGGGTTCCATGACACAGGCATGGTGTTATAAAGTATACATACTATCAGACGCGACTATGCTCAGCGTCATTGAGGTTGAATGATAGGGTTCCGTGACAAAGGCATGGTGTTATAAAGTATACATACTATCAGACGCGACTGATGCTCAGCGTCATTGAGGTTGAATGATAGGGTTCCATGACAATGGCATGGTGTTATAAAGTATACATACTATCAGACGCGACTGATGCTCAGCGTCATTGAGGTTGAATAATAGGGTTCCATGACAAAGGCATGGTGTTATAAATAAACATACTATCAGACGCGACTATGCTCAGCGTCATTGAGGTTGAATGATAGGGTTCCATGACAAAGGCATGGTGTTATAAAGTATACATACTATCAGACGCGACTATGCTCAGCGTCATTGAGGTTGAATGATAGGGTTCTATAACAAAGGCATGGTGTTATAAAGTATACATACTATCAGACGCGAGTATGCTCAGCGTCATTGAGGTTGAATGATAGGGTTCCATGACAAAGGCATGGTGTTATAAAGTATACATACTATCAGACGCGACTATGCTCAGCGTCATTGAGGTTGAATGATAGGGTTCCATGACAAAGGCATGATGTTATAAAGTATACATACTATCAGACGCGACTATGCTCAGCGTCATTGAGGTTGAATGATAGGGTTCCATGACACAGGCATGGTGTTATAAAGTATAAATACTATCAGACGCGACTGATGCTCAGCGTCATTGAGGTTGAATGATAGGGTTCCATGACAAAGGCATGGTGTTATAAAGTATACATACTATCAGACACGACTGATGTTCAGCGTCATTATGGTTGAATGATAGGGTTCCATGACACAGGCACGGTGTTATAAAGTATACATACTATCAGACGCGACTATGCTCAGCGCCATTGAGGTTGAATGATAGGGTTCCATGACAAAGGCATGGTGTTATAAAGTATACATACTATCAGACACGACTGATGTTCAGCGTCATTATGGTTGAATGATAGGGTTCCATAACACAGGCATGGTGTTATAAAGTATACATACTATCAGACGCGACTATGCTCAGCGTCATTGAGGTTGAATGATAGGGTTCCATGACAAAGGCATGGTGTTATAAAGTATACATACTATCAGACGCGACTAGTGCTCAGCGTCATTGAGGTTGAATGATAGGGTTCCATGACAAAGGCATGGTGTTATAAAGTATACATACTATCAGACGCGACTATGCTCAGCGTCATTGAGGTTGAATGATAGGGTTCCATGACAAAGGCATGGTGTTATAAAGTATACATACTATCAGACGCGACTATGCTCAGCGTCATTGAGGTTGAATGATAGGGTTCCATGACAAAAGCATAGTGTTATAAAGTATACATACTATCAGACGCGACTATGCTCAGCGTCATTGAGGTTGAATGATAGGGTTCCATGACAAAGGCATGGTGTTATAAAGTATACATACTATCAGACGCGACTAGTGCTCAGCGTCATTGAGGTTGAATGATAGGGTTCCATGACAAAGGCATGGTGTTATAAAGTATACAAACTATCAGACGCGACTGATGCTCAGCGTCATTGAGGAGGATGATAGGATTCCATGACTCAGGCACGGTGTTATAACAGTGTTATCAGACGCGACTGATGTAAGTTGTACATGTATAATAACATGCTAGACTGATGCTCAGCGTCATTGGGTTCAGGTTACCCAAGAAAAGTATATATAATACAGCGAAATACCTATTACCGCGAATGCCCGTATAATAAACCCAGACATGTGCAAAGCTCCAACTTCCGTTAGCGTCGGCATTTGTATACATTTCGTATTGACAACTGTTTAGTTTAAACATATTTTATTACGTATGTTACATATATCAATACAAACAAATCAACATAAAATGATAAAAAATTTATAACATATGCAAATGGATTGAACTACAAGTTATAACAACATTAGTTACAGTTCTCTCCAGTGCCGCTGTATGAATGTATATGTTTACCGGGTTGGGGAAAAAAACTTAAGAAAAGGAACTTAATACAAAAAAAAAGAAAAACAACATTAAAAGAAAAAAAAAACAATAAGAGAGAAAACAAAGCACAGCAAATAAACAACAACAAAAAAATACCATGACGCCTAGTCCCCATCGGCAACTATTTATTACTTAACACACTTAAGTAACTTTAGTACTGTTTATTGTTGATGCCATTGTTTACATGGTTTACAAAATTTTAGACTCGCGGTAATAGGTATGACTAGTATATATATTTAAACATCAGTTATTACACTAGCTGTATTTCTCGTATTAAATTCGTGCAACTACCGCTCGGTGCACGATACACTATATTGAATACGGCTTTGTGTACCGAGCGGTAGAAAATCTACACGTATTGGCTACCAGGAGCAGTCCAGTGAGGTCAAAGAAGTCAAATATTTGCACAATGTTTAAAAAGTAAAATCTACATGAACTTCAGTTTCAACTCATTGCAACATTGTACAAGGAAGAGAGAATTAGTGATTTATATGATGAATGGGTTAAACAACATGTGTGAAGTGCACCAAAGAGCCCGATGGGTACTTTAACAAGAAATGATTTAGCCGGTAGGATGTCATGCTAAACATTGTGCAAATATTCGACGTCGTTGACGTCATCGGACTGCTCCAGGTAACCATTACAGTAAAGGTATTCAATGTATATATGAACTTTGGCAATTTCATAAAGGAAATATTACTTTTTATGGCAATATAATATTTATTCATGTGCAATGTTAAATGTTGACAATAATACAAAAGTCCACGTATATTTGGATACACTTCGTATACCTATACACATTTATATACATATACATGAATATATAAGATGATGATGAAGGTAAATTAAGTAATTATAGAGTAATACAATTAATTATATTTGGAAATTATCTTTTCTGGTATATTGTATTTTCTACATAAACAAGAAAAAGACATCATTTACATCGGATTCATCTATTGCACCTGTTCAAAGCGTACAAATGGGATTCAATAACACGCTCTTAAACGTACTTGTACATCATGTACATGTACGATGATTGTTGTACCAGACTTGACTTGAACTACCGCTGACTCGAACTATTTTGTCCAGTCCCGTCGAGTTCGAGCGATCGAAGTTCTACTGTACTACAATCCAATATCAGAAATAAACTTCATTCGAACTTTTGGGATCTTTACCTTCAAATTGTACGTTCCTCAGTAACTAGCTGGACATTACTTCCATTTAGCTAATGATTAAACATCGTCATTAGCTTTAACTGTCAAATTGTCCACATCGTTTCATTTGAAACACAGCGTATGAATATTGCTATTTAACAGCTGAAATCCACTGAACTGCACATAAACTAACTTATAATGTTTATTAATTCCAAAATGCTATAGATTCTCCTGATTGTAAAATGTGGGATGTGGCGTAGATAAATACATACCTGTGAGAAATAAGATTAGCACAATACAAAATAATAAATCAAACTAAATAATGCATCTGTTTGTCAAATAAGAATATCACACGTCAAAACTACAGCGTAATACATACCTGTCGGAAATAAGAATACCACAGGGCAAAAAAACAAACAAAATAAAATAAACTTACCCATACGAAATGTATATACAAATGTTATTGACCACCTGTTTCGTTTGTCTGTTAAATCCATGTTCGAATAAAAACATTATAAATAACTTTGAACAATATAGGAATGAACACAAGTTTTTCAGAATCCACAAAGTAAACTTTCTGATTGCTATAGTCACAAATACTTAAAGAGTAAGACTTAATTTTATCGAACATATTTGACTCAATCCAAATATTCTATAGCAACTATTTCCTCATACCATATTATCCATCTTTGGATTGGACCTAACAAACAGAAAGTTAACCAACAGCGCCACTTAAAAAGCCAATACCGAAAATAGAATCAAAATCGACTTGTTACTCATATAGAGCAATACCAACCTCAATTTGTGTATGCAGTAGGGCGGAATCTTATTGAACATGATAAACAGCATGTCAGCAATGTTAAGGCTCTCGTGGTAATTGCGCTAATTCTAGTTTTAGTTTTAAGTATTTCGTAGAGCGTTTGATGATGTATATAACTGTAAATATTGCAGTTTTACGAGTTTCTTTCTATTTATATTACCCAGCAGTTCGTGAGATGTAGCATCCTTCCCTAGATATCGGTAAGTTTGCGTGGATAGACATTCTTCACAGTTGATAGTTACACATGTGCTGTAAGTGAACTAATATTGGTGTTTATGTAAGAAATAAAAGAGGGTGGGAGGTTGTAAATAAGGTAAAACATTGGAGTCAGAAGACGTAGTATCAAACTTTTGCAAAAACCTTAACAACACTAATACTAACAATGCATTAATCCATACTATAAACGTAATTGTGTAAGCTTTCTATTCTAATCTGGGGTTGAGGGGAATGTCCAATGTAATATGACGCGAGTTAGTCTACTTTGAATCTAATTTGATCAATTTGGGAAAAAACAATGTTTATATTAACAGAACTGATAAATTCTTCTTTGGATCAATCCATATGTAAACATTAAATTTCTTTGTCAAATAACACAATACAAGCAAGGTTTCGAACGTTCGAAGTTATGGTGAAACCACCAAGGGATAAAAATAACAATTATTTCATTTCACACATTTTTACTCTAGATATATGCAACTAAATATAAATGATTTTAATTTTCATATAGTCATATTCAAGCTTCACCAACATTTATGTACATGTATTTTCACACTTCGCAACTTATAACACAACACTGTAGTTTTGGCCAACACTAGCAGATTAAAGTGATATCTTTAGTATCCGAAGAACCTAACATCGCCTCCGACATCTAACATCGCCACAAACACCTAACATCGCCAATCGCACCTAACATCGCCTCACGCATCTAACATCGCCACAAACACATAACATCGCTTCACGCACCTAACATCGCCTCAGGCACCTAACATCGCCACACGCACCTAACATCACCACACGCACCTAACATCGCCTCACAAACTAACATCGCAACACGCACCTAACATCGCCATAAGCACCTAACATCGCCAAACGCACCTAACATCGCCACAAGCACCTAACCTTGCCTCACGCACAAAAAATCGCCTCACGCACATAACATCGCCACACACACCTAACATCGCCAAACGCAACTAACATCACTACACGCACCTAACATCGCTTCACGCTGTTCACATTGCCAAACGCACCCAACATCGCCACACACAACCAACATCTCCTCACGCAACTTACATCGCTTCACACACCTAACATCGCCTTACGCACCTGCCTCACGCACCTTACATTACATGAGGCTTCTGAATGAATTCCATAGTTAACAAAGCTTCTCCGAGTCAAAGGAATATCACATATAGCACATGTATGCGGCATTTGATTATCAATCATTGTCTTTTCCAATTCCGAGATAACAATTTCTTAAAGCTACGAAACGGCGAATTAAACTCAGCTAAGGCATATGATTGAGAAGCAAGTGTTCTACAGACTCTGCTTATCTGACAAATTAATTAAAACACGGAGATTTAATAAGCTATTGTTTCGAGAGTAAAGTAGCTATTTTACTAGGCAATTTTCTTACAAACTCAAGAGAACAATTGGCTAAGTATTAAGCCGGATTATACTTGGACTATAGGCTGGATGTTTCGCACTTTGATTATCTACATGTATATATAAGGACATAACATTATCATGTTACACTCGGAAACCAAAACACAAATCATTTTAAACACACACTTCTTGGAAATCACCTTAATACGAGTAATAAGACGTAGCCATTCTAAGCAAATATTTTACATGCCAGGCATTAACGAAGCTGCAGATTTGCACGACCAACCTACCATTGTTTAGGACACGTTTTTAAGCCAAATGTTTTTTTATATATAATTGTGTGAACACAATTTATGGAACAAAGCCATCAGTTATATGTCAGTTGGACAGTCTTGCTTAGTTGTAGATAAAAAAACAAAAATATGTATTTGGTGGGGGGAAATTTCAATGTAAAACTTTGATGGATGAATACTTTGGGAAAAAGTGTTTCAAAGGTATTTGCTAAAGTGGAACATGTGTCAAATGTCTATATAAAGAAATCCTGAAAGTTTAAACAAATGATGTTATGCCAATTAGATATTCTTGCAAAATAGCTAAATGTTTTCTGTATGGCTTGCCGCCAAAACAGCAACCATTCTAAAGAAACTTCGCAACAATATATTTGTTTTGCCAATAAAAATAAACATGCCTATCAAATTGTAATATCCAAAAGTCCTTCAGTTGGAACAATCGCCCAAAACATATTGATAGCATACACGTCTCTGAGTAAAATCTCAAGAATAAAGAAAAACAATAATCAAAATAAGGCAACGGAGAGTTGTTGATGGTGTGTCAATTTGTAACGATTGCTTGAAACGTTATTATATGTAATGCCATAGTCATTTATTGGAATACAATATATATATCAAAATATGAAACATTGAGTGACAAATAAACGTTTCATTATAGTTTTCATGATACATGTATTCACCTCAAAAAGTCTTAGTTGGACTACCAATTCAATTGTTCACAACATCCAACAAAAATGATATTTTCTTGTTTACAGAAGTATTATTGAATTTTGTTGTGTTTCGTAAAATTCGCATGCTTGTAAGATTCGTGTCAGCGTCTCTATTCATGCATACACGAGATTAGGGTCGTGATTGAGGTGTAGAAGAATCACGCTGTTCGTATATGGCGGATAACACTCATATATGCAGCAGATGCATTTTTGAAATGAGAAAAGCATCCAGATGATCGTGATTTCATACTGGTTCCAGTACAATTACACACGGTTTCATGGACATTTATTATATGATTTTTAGATAACCAGGCAAAAAGCAATGTTGTTTCCATATTTAAATTATACTTAAGAAAGTGGTGAAGAGACATATCCTATAATACAGTGTTTTAAGTTAAACCCCATTTGTGAGCGGGACATAAGGGACCATTTAACCATTGATTCCTACATTGTTCTTACAGATAGTACGTCATTACGGTTTAGAGTTTAAAATTATAATATCAAGCCAATTTGCGTGGATATTTTGCCATAATTGTATTCACAAAACTGCAAAATTGTGTTTCCAGAACCAAGCTGATGACCAATTAATCATTTAATTTATTTAGCACATCGAGAAAGGATATGCAGTTTAGCTTGTGAGAGGGCACACTTCTAGAAAAAAACAGTTCAGAAATAGAACACGAATACCCTAACAAACGTTAAACAGTTTAAAGCAGAAATATACTTAGCATATCGAGAAAGGATATGCAGTTTAGCTCGTGTGAGAGGGCACACTTCGAAAAAAAAACAGTCCAGAAATAGAACACGAATACCCCAACAAACGTTAAACAGTTTAAAGCAGAAATATACTTAGCATATCGAGAAAAAATATGCAGTTTAGCTCGTGAGAGGGCACACTTCTAGAAAAAAACAAACCAGCTCAGAAATAGAAAACAAATACCCTAACAAACGTTAAACAGTTTAAAGCAGAAATATACTTAGCATATCGATAATGGATATGCAGTTTAGTTCTTGAGAGGGCACACTTCTAAAAAAAAACAGTCCAGAAATACAACACGAATACACTAACAAACGTAAAACAGTTTAAAGCAGAAATATACTAAGCATATCGATAATGGATATGCAGTTAAGCTCGGGAGAGGGCACACTTCTAGAGAAAATAACAGTCCAGAAATAGAACACAAATACATTAATAAACGTTAAACAGTTTAAAGTAGAAATATGCTAAGCACATCGAGAAAGGATATGCAGATGAGCTCGTCGAAGAGCACACTTCTAGAAAAAACAAAAGACATGCTGGACATGGGCAATCACCACGACAAAGCAAATTCTTAAACTGTCCCCTTCCTGCCAATGCTCTCTATCATTGTATGAAGTTTCAAGGCATTCACTTCAAAAGCTATGTTCCAAACGAGGAAAAATAACATAGGTGAATAATTCTGACAGAAGAAAGAGTTATGCTTCCTGCACACTGCATCGCCTCTCAATGTCCTCTGGCATTGTGTGAAATATCAACTATATCCTTGAATACTTTTTGAATTATGTTTCGGACTAGCATAACAAAATATAATAACAAAGGGAATAATTAATGTAAAGACAAAAGAAAGAGTTATGTTTCTTGCACACTGCATTTCCTCTCAACGTCCCTGTAATTGTGTTAAATATCAACTAAATGCAAAACACTTTTTGAGTTCCGGGCAAGCATTATAAAATATAATAAAGAAAGATTATTAAAAAAATGAGCACGGTAGAGTTATAGTTCTTTGATAATGCACTTCCTCTCAATGTCCCCTATCATTGTATGAAATATGAACCAAATCCCTTGAATAGTACTTGAGTAATATTTATGACGATTATTATAAAAGTGATAAATGGAGATAATTGAAAAATGACGCAATATAGAGTCATGATTTTTAGACACTGCACCTCCCCTTTATGTTCTCTGCCTTTGTATGCAGTTTGAATAAAGTCCATTTAGCACTTTTACAGTTATGCCAAGGACAAGTAAATTGAATAAAGGGAGATAATTAAAATAGCATGCAAGGTAAAGTTATGGTTCTTATAAACTGCACTTCCTCTCAATGTACTCAGTCATTGGGTAAATATTCAACAAAATCCCTTAAATAGTTTTTGAGTTATGCTCCGGACAAAAGTGTAAATTAATACATGGAGATAAATTAAAAAGTAAGTAAGGTAGAGTTATGGTCATTGTACACTGCACTTCCTCTAATCCCTTAAATAGTTTTGTAGTTATGTTCCGGACAAGTAAATTTAATAAAGGGATAAAATAAAAAAAGGTAGAGTTTTGGTTCTTGTACATTGCACTTCCTCGCAATGTCCTCTGTCATTGTGTCATCATGACTACACTAACTAACGTTAAATAGTTTGAAACAGACAGATATACGAGGAGAGATATTTACATAGTTCGAGGCAGAAAAGACGACAAAAGTAACATAAAATAACTATTAGTGTTTTACTGGCTACTGAATAAACATTTAGTGAATAACTCTTTTATTTGCAAGGTGACACACATTAAGTGTTTAACTGTTTTATTGCTTTTTGAACACATATCTAAATTTATTGTTTGCATTTGCTAGGCAAAATAAGCCTTTTGTGTTTTAGTATTGTATTGGCAGGTGAACAACATATAGTGTTTGACTACTTCGTTGCAAGGTAAATACACATAAAGGCATAAACGATTAATCCGAGAATGTTAAGTTATCTTGAAGCAAGCATATCTTTATAATTAACACATTACACGAGGTCGGAAGTATTGCAATTTTCATCAATAGTACACATTTGTCAAACTGTGATATATATAACAAAACATGTGCAAGTATCTTTAAAGAAGTAAAGTCTACTATATATAATTATAAAGTATGTTTCCACTGTGTACCCAAACGATAACATTTAAGATATAAATAGCTGTCTGAAGCTGCTTGACTTATTTCAACCATATGTTCCATAGAAGTATCTACCCTTTGTGTTATTTGTAGATATAAATAGGTCAATTGATAATCCAAGATGACAAAATAAACTTTGCATTTATAAATATAAGGTGCGTTTCAGCGCAAGCTTTGTGTCGTATTTACATTAAGAACTGAGATGTACCCAAGACAACGTGGTCTAAGCTGTTTGCACCATTACTGAGTCATGGCTGTCCAGATTTAATCCGAGTATTCTTACAAGACCAGAAGTGACCCGGAAGAAATAGAAAATGTCGCTTTTTAAAATGCAGAACCTCTGTGGTGGGAATAAGGAGTTTAAATGAATAGACAAAGTACTTTTGTTGTTATAAGAGGGACTTTGATTTGAAGTTTACATTAAAAAGCTATCAAAAAAGAAAATATCGACTCCTTTGTTGTGTTTTTTTTCTCTTGGGATGTGTTGAGGTCACATAAGGTATCATTACAAAGGAATGGTGGAGACCGGTTTTGCACAAGCTTACGTGGAGAAAATATGTTAATAGTCTTGTGACTTCTTTCTCGATTGTGTATCTAAACATTGTTGAGTCATGCCAGTTCGCATTTGGTCCATTAAAACAGAATTTATTTCCAGAATGGGTTGTTAGGGTATCGAGAAGAGGTAAACTTATAGTTTAAAAAAAATGTTTACATAAGGTCCTTGTCTTTTTTCTATCAGCTTTGCACAAATTAAATCAAAAAGTGCATGGCATGCAGACTGGTGTTTATTTTGTATTTTACCGACAAATCAAACATAGTATAAGTTTGGTACTTTTCTGCTGTTACCTTGTATTTAATGATAAATGAAATAAGAGTGGCACATTCTTTCCAGCGACTGAATTCCAATATAAGTAATAGTGCACTTGTAGCATTAGCGTGAGTGGGTGAAATTACTGAAAAGATATCGTCCTTGCCGTCTCTTAAGAAATGTATTCCAATAACTATATTGTTGTAAAAGTTGTTAACACATGCCTCTGGTTGACATATAAATAATGTGACTCGTCAAATGTTTCATATTTCAGGACAAATTACTTGTAAATAACAATAAGATGAAAGTGTATAAAGCCACGAATTTTCTGGAATTCTGTATACCATTACACAGGAGTTCTCAAATAGCTGTACCATCAGCGGATTAGTTAAATACGAATGACATGATCATCCAATCTTGGTATATGTTACACTTTGTTTGTTACTTTTCTCCTTTTCGAAAGCTTCTGTTATTCCTAAACGACAAACCTAAGTAACTATGTATTAATTCATGTAATTAAGTTAAAAAGGCTCATTATATTTTCCATGTTACGCTGGAAATGACATGTAACTAAATGCTACAGTATCGCCCAAAATGTCCCGTATTGTTGTTCTTCACACAGCTTGCAGCCATGACACTTGTGGCTTACATCTTACAAAGTTTATGGAACAAAGAAAAAAAAGGAATAAACTATTGAATAATTGTGTAAAGTATGTATTTATTTAGCAAAACACACTTGGCTTGATTTAACTGAAATTTTGTTTCATTTATATGAGATGGACTGCAAGTGATTAACAAATTCATCAATATATTGTTTAAAAAAGTAAAACTAGTTGAAACTATGTTTTGTTTAATTTAGTTGGACTGTGAGTGATTAACATTAGCAATATAATAATGTGATGGACTGCGAGTAAATGGTATCATATATATCATCTACAATATTGCTTAAAATCCTTAAAACTAATTGAAACTTTGTTTTATTTTACGAGACGGTGTTGATTAAATAAATAAAACCAGATTTAATTTATCGATATTGACATATTATCATATTTGCTTTATTTATTTATATATTTACATGTATTTATTTATATATTTACTGATTCAGGAATACAGTACACTTGTTCAATGCAGTTCATTAACTAGAGTAAGAAGACGAGAAATGTTACTGAATTGACAGACGATTTAGACAATCCAATATCAGCATTTGGCAGACATGGATATCGTTCATCGACATTTTGAACTCGTGTTCACCTACATAAATAATGAGATGATACAGGAGCGATCACGTGGGAACTTTCTGTTTATATTATAATCATTTCATGACATTATTAAGATGGGATGAAAGTTACCATTTAGTTGTGAAAGGACTTTATATGTGTTTACGACTTTGGGGTCTTCCCCCGCCATTTATTATGGCTGGCATATATACATGACGTTAGACACTGTTTAATAGATATACGTGTAAACTTCCATTTGGGCTAAACGCCATACAGCACAACTACATGAATTTTTTAAAACTACTATTTCAAAGATGGATGTTTAAGCTTGATTGAATAAGTGTCTAATGTCTATATTCAGAAATGGTAAATGTTGTATCACAAGATGTTAGGCCTGTCAGAAGTTGCGTTTGCATATTTTTAAATTACTGCATTGATTTTTGTATCCAATTTTTTCAAAGCAGTAATTTTTTATATTTTTACTCAAATGGTTTTCAAAAGTAAATCATCTTTATTTATCAATAAAATTCATTATAAATGTCGACCACCAACCACTGACAGCAGCGACAGTATGAGTTTCGGTGTGTGTATGATGTTGACCTTCTTTAACTTAATGACACGCTAATGAAGTACATTATTTGTTAATGAAACCGTTTTATTGAGCACTGTAACTTGTATCCTACCATTTTCTCCCAGTACATTGCGCTACGCTCTATTGACCTCTGTCACTGTCCCAGTGTTTTACGGTATTAAAATACACTTGATCACTCATACATAAGACAAATGAAGACATGACGATCCTAACATGTTTCATTCAAATTATATTTTTATTTTAACTAAAATGTTTTAAACGCATAAACCTTGTTTAAACATATGGAAGTTTCAAATTAATGCTGATTTGATACGAACACATATATGTAAAAACTGTCATGTCATGATATTGTGTGCGAATATATTTGATATTGCAAGGTGAGACATTGACAACCTAGTATAACACCAATCTTTTCCACGTTACGCTCGGCATCTTGGGAGAGATTGGTGCCTTACTAGTACCTTAATACAATGGCACTTGCTGTGATAAAAAAGAACGAAATAATTATTTAACGAAACAATTAAATTGGGCATGTGCCAATTTTCCTAAATGTTCACTTAACTCTTATTTTGAAAATTACTTATCTACATGATGTAAATAAACAAATATCTCACTATGTATTCAGACCTTTAATTTTGTTTTTCTTTATTTTTGTGTTAATAGATTAAATTTATTCTCTCATTATGGGCGGCCCAAAATGTGTTTGAACTAGTGTGTTTTATGCATGGTAGTTCTAATGTTATCAAATATACGTTTTTTAATCGGCTTTTCCAGCAAAAAACATTTTGTATCCAAAAGTTAAAACAAATTCAGCCCACAGTAACCCGTGTCTTTAATAGCGTATTGATAGCTATCACTCTTGGCGTTGGCAACCAGTTAAAGTACTTTGAAACGTATCTACGTTAGGAGATTAGGAGATATTAATAAAATGATGAATAATTTTGTCTCACAGTTTTTGCCGGGTTCATTGTAATTCTTACCGTATCAAGCGTATTACCATATTAAAATAGTAGTTACCATTACGAACAGATTACCAGTCTATAAATAGTAACACGTGTATTATACACAGGCCCTTGTGGGGATCAATGTCATGATAACAAGGCACAGACATGGTTTAAATGACTTAAGTGCCCATGTGGTACCTTACCATTAGAGGCGAATTGTTTTTCTATATGTAGTCTCTTATATTGGGCTCTGTTTAATATCACATTTGGTTATAGATAATGTATATCTAAACCGATTAGCAATACAAATACCGATTTGTCATGTTTATGTATAGTATGCTTACGGATATGTATGCATGTGTATATAGCGGCACACTTTTGCCTTGCTCCGACAAATAATCGTATACGTCTGGTATAGCACTTGTTTGACTTCTCCTTATAATGTTCAACATAATCTGGTATAACTCAAACAGCATGCACCGTTTGACGTATAATTGATACCCTTTAATTTTATATGTTTGTTTTTTTATCACCACTTAAAGAAAAGGCATGAGAGTCTAACTGCTTTTGATGCTAAAATTGGTAATTGAAATTATTGATGTTTAAAGCTTTGCCATGCAAAATTTCCTTAATTATACAAAAAATTAAAACGTCAATATGCATAAAAGCATGTTATTGCAATTCTTGCATAACAAGGAGATAATTTCTTTCTAAATGTACTATTCGTTATAACTGTATATCTTTTTGTAATATATCATAAGCGTCACACGCTGTTTAACGCATTAAATAGTGTTGTTGTTATTTTTGCTGTTGCTGTTGTTGTTGTTTTGAGAAAGAGATAGGAGAAATCTGTTCACTATGAAAAAGCCGTACTGTAACACAATGTGACGTTATTTTCATTGTCATCATATAGAATAATAAATTTTAAGGATTATATAGCGAATATCTAAATGTTTTTTTTTGTTAACAAGCATATATGCATGCATTATTATTGCCAGTTTATATACATGTTGCCTATTCAGTAGACCTTTTTTAAACTATTTGTAGTAAAAAAGATAAAATAGGAAACGTTTTTATTTCTATCAATATTTGAATAGGCAATGCAATTTGTGCTGTAGCTGGCAATGGTATGTCCTTAAAGTATATCTCTATCACGGTATGTATGTATACGTCAGCGGTGCATATTATCGATTGTAACAAACAAGCTTTCTTAACGAAGATCCGTTGCTATTATGTCCCTGTTATACAACCAGGACCATCTTAGTAAAGTCCTAGAACTTCACTCCAATCTTTCTCATTGTTATGATAAATTAATTTACGGATATCATACAAACACTCGGTATTGCTAATCTACATAACAACTTGAAAATAGATTTTCACCAACTGGAAATATGTCATTACAAAATCTGATAACACGAGGTGTGTCGTAAATAAAATGTAATTGTACTATTATCATTTCATGAGATGGTTATATCTGTGTTAGGCAATGCATGTAGAATAAGCGATTACAAATGAATTGTATGAGATATTAGTTTCTATTAAAAAATGTAAGTGTCCAATATAATTATTAAATAAGATTGTAATGGCCGTTTTAGGAAATGCATATATAGAAAACAAATTATTTGTATGCGAAAAATAGTTTCGAAAATGTAATTGTACAATAGTATGAGGTTATTTCACAGTGTTTTGTACAAAAGTAATTATATTGTACGAGTACTTATTGTGGTATAAAATCATATTAAACTCGACGCCTATTGGTACTTTATATTCCCATATTTACGAAAAAAGAAAACACTGTAAAATTATATTTTTATTATATACCTCAATCTGAATGAATTAATAAAATGAATAAAGACTAAATCAAGATCCATTTAAATATGTATATTAAAATATACAGACGAAGGAAGTTGCAGTGACAGCTATTCGGATAGTCTTGATCATCTGCGACGCTTAACTTTATAAAATGCAAACGTTTGTCCTTTAGAAAAGCAAGCGTCGCAGATGACCAAGACTACTGTTCTTTTTATCTATGTTTCTTATAAATTAATTATATCAGTTACATTTTGCATTTGTTAATGTAGTATTCTTTGATAAGATACGTGTAGTTGCATAATTATTAAATGTATTTATTAAATTCGTTTTACGAAAGTGCCGAAATAAATAAAGGTAGCACATACTACTCAAACATATCGCTTTGTATCTGTGCATGGTAATAAAATATGCTTAGAAATGTAATTGAGTTTTCTTTAAAAGCTAATGTGGCCATCACTTAGATATTAATATTTTACAATTTTTTATTTGTTTTAAATAAATATATGTGTTTAATTCAGTCGCCAATAGACAAGGGTGGTATTGCGGCCGTACAAAGAAACTCTGTTGTTTAAATCAGTGCTGTTATTATTTTTATTTATGGTCCATTCAATCCGGCTCAAAAATAAAAACTTGAAAACTGCTTTAACCGATGCTAGTTATTGTGAGTTGTTACGTCACTCTTAATATTAGCCAATGAAAATACATAATAAAACGGAGTCTCGTTTATGTTTTTAACCATTTAACCAGATAGTGGTGTGTGCATCTCCTTCACTTATATAACAGAACTATTCTATTCAAACTTGGGATGTGTTTGTTAGTAGTATGAGCTGAACTTATGTGAAGAATGCTGAAACACAACTTCAATGACAAACTCATTTTTGCACTATTCCAGCAGTCATTTGGATGCGTTGTTAACATTAAGCTGAAACTAATGCCATACATACGCCTTGTTTACAATACTTCTGTCTACAGCACAGCTCACTAGAGACCAATAAAATGCAAACAGAACATTCCTAATGATACATTGCGATGATTGTATCAAACACAAGACGATATTTAAAAACCGAGACAAAGACATTTTGTAAGCTGTATAACATGCCATTGCATTCACGATATGCATAATAACTGTTTAATACAGCTGCTATAGATCTAGCTGTTTATAAACATTTAATAAAATCAGAGAAAGGTCAATAGTCAACACATATGAAAACATGTTAAATTGATAAATATCTAATATTTAAAGAGTTATAAACAATAAATTAGGAATACCGATAACGGAAAGACGTGTACAAAAGATTATCTAAGCCTTATAATTAGTAGTCAATATATGGTGTGATGTAATAGGTAAGTATGACAAGCGAAACTGCGCTAAAATGTATTTGTATATATCATGTTGTGAAATCATTAATTTTATGATATATAACACATAAGACATTTTATTGACTTAAACTATATACATGTACAGTTTTTCGTCATTATAAACATACAAAATTGGAATTAAATGTTCGCTAGATATTTGCAAATATATAATTACAAATATGAATATAAATATGTTTAACTTACATACTTTATCAAGTGGCGGTGTGGTTATGATAGCATACGTGCTCGAATATTTATCAGCTTCTGCCATCTGTTCTACTCTCTTACACTTTCACTTTTTTATGACAAAATGTTATTCATCTCACAACTGCATTGCGCAGTATACAACCGTGTGTATTATATTTATATTATAACATCTACAACCTTAATAATGCATTTGATAAAATGGTAGAGCATGAAAAAAGAAGAAGAAAAACGAACCGCCATTGTTTATCTTATACAAACATATGCGACATTTAAAAAAGGCTTTGTCAACTGAATTGAGGATTTACGACATACCGACATAAAACTACAAGGGCTCAACTTCTACATCCGTACAAAAGTAGTAATATGATTGAAAATGAGGCATTAACAAATAGATATAAGCAACATAGATTTAAAACTTACATACCATTCTGCTATTTCTGTACAATTCTCAATGTGTTGTCTCTGTCAACATGCGTGTATTACAGTGGTTCATTTACAGGACCCTCCTCCTCTGCAAAGATCTACGTTCTAACTTGGAACACTTTATTTCCTTAAAGATGTTTTATTTCTCGTGTTTTAAATGCAAATGAATTACATATTTAAACTACAAACTTACAGTTCTCCAATGTAAAATAACATAATGCAAACGCAAAATAAGAATGCTATTGTTACATACGAACAGCTTTATCGGTCATGTTGAAAATGCATAATTTCTAATTTAAAATGTCGGAACGTAACTCTAGGTATATCAGGTAGAAGAGGTTTGCAAAATCAAAACAATGTTTAAAACCATCCAAGGGCAATTAGTTTATGCATGTTCTCTACAATACCATTCGATACAGAATTCTTTAACAGACTGTACAACCAATCATGGCAAACATCAAGATCTACAGCAAATGATAATTTTCATTCATTGCTTTTAGAAAAAAAGACAATTGCGCTTATCGTTATTTATAACATAACTGGCAGCCACGATATGACCCGTGGAAGAATATCAAAGTTTGGAATCCATACAGTCGCACGCATTGGACATATTAGAATAAATATCCAGTTCTGAGACAGTTTTGTTCTAATTGAAAACATTACTTTGAATAGTTTGTTATATTTCTGATGAATAAAAGGGGATTCTGATTTTTTTGTAAAAGTTTAAATGCATTTGACAGCATTTTTATTTTCGAAAACTATTCGATGATCAATAAAATCTGCACCAGTGTCAATAAGCATAATGGTGAAGTATACCATGTGTCTTGATATGGGACCTGTAAGCATGTGACCTGTATTAAAGAGTATATGGTGAAATATGCCATGCCATGCGTCTTGATATGGGACCTGTAAGCATGTGACCTGTATTAAAGAGTAATGGTGAAATATGCCATGTCATGTGTCTCGATATGGGATCTGTAAGCATGTGACCTGTATTAAAGAGTATATGGTGAAATATGCCTTGTCATGCGTCTTGATATGAGATTTGTAAGCATGTGACCTGTATTAAAGAGTTATGGTGAAATATGCCATGTCATGTGTCTCGATATGAGATTTGAAAGCATGTGATCTGTATTAAAGAGTATATGGTGAAATATGCCACGTCATGTGTCTCGATAGTGGACCTGTAATCATGTGACCTGTATTAAAGCGTATCTGGTGAAATATGCCATGCCATGTGTCTCGATATTGGATATGCAACCACGTGACCTGTTATAAAGAGTAATGGTGAAATATGCCATGTCATGTGTCTCGATATGGGACCTGTAAGCATGTGACCTGTATTAAAGAGTATGTGGTGAAATATGCCATGTCATGCGTCTTGATATGAGATTTGTAAGCATGTGACCTGTATTAAAGAGTATATGGTGAAATATGCCACGTCATGTGTCTCGATAGTGGACCTGTAATCATGTGACCTGTATTAAAGCGTATCTGGTGAAATATGCCATGCCATGTGTCTCGATATTGGATATGCAACCACGTGACCTGTTATAAAGAGTAATGGTGAAATATGCCATGTCATGTGTCTCGATATGGGATCTGTAAGCATGTGACCTGTATTAAAGAGTATATGGTGAAATATGCCATGTCATGCGTCTTGATATGAGATTTGTAAGCATGTGACCTGTATTAAAGAGTAATGGTGAAATATGCCATGTCATGTATCTCGATATGAGATTTGAAAGCATGTGATCTGTATTAAAGAGTATATGGTGAAATATGCCACGTCATGTGTCTCGATAGTGGACCTGTAATCATGTGACCTGTATTAAAGCGTATCTGGTGAAATATGCCATGCCATGTGTCTCGATATTGGATATGCAACCACGTGACCTGTTATAAAGAGTAATGGTGAAATATGCCATGTCATGTGTCTCGATATGGGACCTGTAAGCATGTGACCTGTATTAAAGAGTATATGGTGAAATATGCCATGTCATGCGTCTTGATATGAGATTTGTAAGCATGTGACCTGTATTAAAGAGTAATGGTGAAATATGCCATGTCATGTGTCTCGATATGGGACCTGTAAGCATGTGACCTGTATTAAAGAGTAATGGTGAAATATGCCATGTCATGTGTCTCGATATGGGACCTGTAAGCATGTGACCTGTATTAAAGAGTATGTGGTGAAATATGCCATGCCATTTGTCTTGATATTGGTTAATGTAACCACGTGACCTGTATTAAAGTGTTTATGGTTAAATATGCCACGCCATGTGTCTCGATATTGAATATGTAACCACATGGTCTGTATCAAAGAGTATATGGTGTAATATGCAACGTCATGTGTCTCGGTATTGAATATGCAACCACGTGACCTGTATCAAAGAGTATATAGTGAAATATGCCATGTCATGTGTCTCGATATTGGATATGTAACCAAGTGACCTGTATTAAAGAGTATATGGTAATTATTAGAATTAACACGAACTGCGGATATTCTTAAGTATCATTGCCAACTCAGCGCCAGTAAAGAAACCGGTAATGACTTTAGATGGAGACAAACAACCGGTTTTCCTGTATAATACAAGTATAATGTCTGTGTTATGGTAGATGTTATGAATCAGAAAGTTTGTTTAATATAAGTATTACATAGTCACTTGGCTTAGACTTACGTAATCGCGTCAAAAATACAAAATTATAACTCTTATCGATAACATAACGAACACAGATGAATTGTTGGAGGTCGTGACACTTTAAAGCTCCAACTTTCTATGCCCTGTTAGAGAAACATGGTAACAGAAGTTTCTATATGCCAGCCGTTTTTTGATAATGTGCATATGTTCGATATTTTAATCATAGTTGTAAAATTGAAACGAATTCCGTATTCTAAAATGAAACGCCACGTATATACTGCTTGAAGACATTCATCTAGTCATTCGTACTCTTTCTGGTTGTTATATTTTATATGAAGATAGGCGGTTGCAACTTTTAGGTTTGTGCTTTTATTTTGTTGGAAAAGTGGTGTTTGTAAGATAATTAAATAATAGATTTCTTACCGAATATATAAAACAATCAAATATGTATCGTGCATATAAAAATATAGAGTATAGTACAAATGTTAAATTGTTTGCATTTAGGTCATTTTTCCCCATTTCGAAATGAAAAGAGCTTCGCCAGTTTGCTCATTCTTGACCTGACATTTGATGTCATTGTTGACGGTAGATGATGGTAGATTACTTCATTACATTATAAAGCACCATTCTTGTTTTTGTTTGTTTTCTTTTGACATGGTTCGTTTCTAAATACGTTCATGACAGAATTATGCATCGTTGATAATTCATAATTCTGTGGTTATATATATATGAGATATTATTCAATAAAGAGTTACACTATATGTATTTTCTCAATGCCATGATGACTAGATAATGCCTTTGAAGAAACAAAACAATTAAAATTACAATGAGGACTACTTGTCATGTTTGCTTCTATCATTTGATGGTTGCAATGTCGTTTACGACGACTTTGATAGGATATACGAGCTGTTGGCATTGTTCTACCTATATTATCATATTTTCTCTATTTTATCAATATGCAAATGCAACTCTGTCTTAGTGGGGTATTTTTTTTTTGTACTATTTTCAAATTTAAACAGCGCATAATTTACCGTTTAATAATTTTATAAATAATATATAGTTACAGTTTCAATTAAAGTTATCATTTGACATTAAATAAGCTACGTTTATTTTTATTTTTTTTAATTAATGACATTAAAGTTCCAATTTGACAAATATTTTTAAAATTGTTAATTGGTTACAGATAAAACAATGCAATATTTTGTGTTCGAAAAAAAATACGATTTTGAACCAGTTTTCAAATCCGAAACTGTTTGAAATACATTTGAATTATCCGTGATCGATTGGTCTAAGACGAGGAAATCGCTTTAGCAGACAACAAGAGATGATCGTTTATTGATTTAGCAGATATATAAGGGTAGTTATTTATTGCATTAAAACCCATGTGCACTGTGGACGTGCTATATGCATGTGTATGTTGCTGCACACGTAAGAGAATTGTCTGGCTGTGGCTGTCCGGCTGAGAGAGAGAGAGAGAGAGTGAGTGTCCGTGTCCAGGTTTAAATCATTTTGCTACTGACCTTTCCTATGCACTGACCTTTGTCGTAACTTGTGTTGTTTTTTTTTTGTTTTACTAGTTATGATTATGACTGATTCCGTTGGATATAGCGTCTTCTGCCGGAACCATCTTTAATAATTGTTATTACTGCCATATTCATCAAGCCATCTAATAAATAAACAGTGAGCATTTAGTAATGTGAACGACAAGTTTCCATGTGCCCGATAGCAAAGTGTTGTTTTAACAAGTATGAAAATTGACCGTTACTTACGGAAGTACGAATAGTAGATTTTATTTTATTACCTGTTTCTCTGATTTACATATCGACCCATTGGTGCAAAAATGAATCAGGTACATTCTTATTTCATGTACACTTGGTGCCTCATTGCACCAATGAACCGATATATATAATTTCTACTCTACTGTTACTAAATATTCTACACTCACACGAATACAGATTGTTAAGGGAGACAACCAGTCACTGTATATTCATGTTGAAAAACGTAGTTGTATTCACTTTTCATGTTCGACAACAGGAGTTTGTCTTAATTATCAATACAGTTTATACAGTTCAAACGAAAACAAAACGAGAAATGTGCTTGTCAACATGAATGTCTCCGCTCTGTATGGAGCCGTATTATTAGCAATGTCATTTGATTTATGCCAGCAGTACTGTTACAGAGGTGACGATATGCACACCTGATTTCTGTTTCATTATTTTCACAAGTTTTATATAAATACTTAAAAAACCTAACGCAATTTTGACTAGTTACATATTTATTATATATAATCAACATCATTGAAACTATTCACTGGAACCAATTTAAAATCATGAGCACCTGACTGTTTAACTTATATATACATTTCAAATATACTTGAATGTTGTTTTTTGTGAAGCAGGAGACTGGCCCCGAGGTTATAAAATACTTTTTCATGCTCATCTCAAATTCGTACTCAAAACACAATTTCTAGGAGTCTCATACAAACCCAATTTAAAGCGCAAACACTTGACTTGGTCTCGAATTTAAGAGTATTAATGCAGATTTGAGGTAGAAAAGTATACGTATTTACGTTTATTTTGTTATTATGAGCTGAGTCATCTTTGAGGTGAACATGGAAAAAATATCAATAACCTCGGACCCAGGTCTCTTTACTGATAATATCTTCTAAGTTTAAGAGAATTGCTGCCAAGATTTACGATTAAAATAGCTTAAGTATAATGTATTGTTATAGCATACTGTTTAACTACCGTGAGACTGATAGATGGTAAGAAATGAATGTACTATTATAGTATATTGATAAAATTTCCTTGGAACTGATAGATGACAAGGAATAAATGAATGTTATTACATACTGAATAAATAGTAAATCAGAGTTTTTATATGTCCAGATGTGTTGCATGTAATCCCATAGTATATAAATCATGTTTGACACCAAATCTATTGGTTTGTTAGATGCCTTGATATTGTATCTATGGTTTGCATTGTAGCTTGGCGCGCCCACCGTAGTCTGGTCTGTACATTATGTCTGGTTATTCACAAATAAGAATCTCTAGATATATGAATATGTACATTTATATCTTGGTTATTCAAAAATAATTATCTCCATATATATATATATATTATGCATTGTGAATGAGCATCTAAAAAGATCCCAAAAATCGTAAATTCCGTTGTTGTGAATTTAATTACCTCCCTTTATGAAATTAAATATATATCACTCTGATCTATCGGGTTTATAAATCTGTCCATTATATAGCATGTGAATACTCATGAATCTGGATCCTATTCATATAAAGCTATCAGTTCATGCATGTAAATATGTCCGTCCGTTCCAGATGTGTTGCATGTAAATCCATAGTATATAAGTCATGGTCGACACCAAATTCATTGGTTTGGCAGAGGCCTTGAAATTGTGTCAATGGTTTGCATTGTAGCTAGACGCGCTCGCCGTCGTCTGGTCTGTACATTAATGTCTTGGTTATTCACAAATAATTATCTCCGTATATATATATATATATATATATATATATATATATACTAAGACAATACAAGCATTTACGGGGTATCGGTCTATCTTAGACTTTTCTTGTGGGGTCCTAATAAATTGTGAGGTCTATATAGGACCTCGCAAAATAAAGCTCCTTAAAATGAATCATTTATCTTACTAGAGGTGAAATATGTGTAAAGTGCGCAATACGGTTTTATATCAAAATTGAAATTGAGTTACCTCCCTTACACCATTGCCGCGATCGCCAAAAATGCCATAAACCCGGAGATAGTTAGCATGAATATCAATGTATGCGGAATATTTCGGCGTTTTTCATTTCCCGCTAAATATTCGTCATTTTGTTCAAGTTTACCGTCAAAGGCTTTATTTGGTACATTTAAACATGGAAAAAGATATAAAAGACACATTATAGTTGTCTTTAAACTTTTGTGGTAATATTACAAAAAACTTTGGCGTATGAGCTTTTGGGATTCAATTGTAAATTCTGCATTAGATTAATAATAAATTTATTCAACGTCGAAATTGCTCGTCCCTAATTGATTGATATGAAGCGATAAACTAAACTAGAATCGTGGCTTTTTATTACTCTTATAGAGTGACGTGTGTGAATTTTATTTAAGCGAGTGAAAACTTTATTTCGCAATTGAAAACTAAGACACATTAATATTTACGGGTTTTGTTCTACAGAGCTTTTTTTATGGAAATTGGGAAGATACCCAATATAGATCGGGGAAAAACAGCGCCATGTTCTTACCAATAATTATAAGATATTTAATATCCAGATGGGTTTTTATACCCTATCAATGTAATAAAACATTTTTTAAAAAATCAAACCAAATGAAAAAAAACTTGATTTTTGAATTGGGTAGCCACCTAATGTCGGCCTCTGTATAGTAAGGTAAAAAGGCCCTGGGGCTGTATTCATAAAGCTTCTTAGATTTTTGCTAAGAAAATATCTTAACTCAGTAATATTTTCCTAGCTAAGATGAAAACGAATTTTTAACTCAAGTTCTATTCATAAAACCACTAAGGCAAATCTTAGTTCAGAAAAACGTATAAGAAAATAATAATCTTAGATCAAATATTTCATCTTAAAAAAAATCTTAACTCGGTAACTAGGGAAGTCTGGGATTTCCAAATCTTAAAACAGTTTGTAATTCCTTCTATATTATAATCTACTTTAAATGAGCATTGAAATGTCAATGTGGTGTGTGAGCTTGTGTATAGTGTGTGTATATAAACTATGTACATGTTAGTCACTCAACTCGTTTTGTGTTTATGTATTTAGATATACATGTTACTACAACAGTGTACTTTGATGAGAAACTGTGTATAGTCTTTGTTATCATACTTCATTATTGTAGTAAGGTTGATGAATGAGAAGTCTTATCTGAAGTTTTAATCAAATATATGAAGTGGTTGGTGAGATATGGACTTGATGGTACTTGCACACAAAACTTTAACCAGAATTTCAGTCAAACAAGGGCAATCATTTTGCATTAGTTATCCAAGAGTTATCTAACCGAGTTATTGTAGTAGGTCTGATGACTTGAAAGTTTTGCTAAAGTTTCAATTAAATACATAAAGTGGTTAGTGAGATAGACTTGATGGTACATGCACGCAAAATTTTAACCAGATTTTGTAAGTCAAACAAAGGCAATAATTTACATCATATTCATGCAAATGTACTTAACTTAGTTATTGTATTATGTTAGATGACTGGGAAGTCTTGCTTAAGTTTAAAGTCAATACATGCAATGATTACTGAGATAGGAACTGACACGCAAAAATAACCAAGGTGTGACGCCGACAACAGGGTGAGTAGAATAGCTCTCTTTATTCTCGAAATAGTCAAGCTAAAACCAATAAATAATAGCTATTTGTCTCTGTCACAAACGACTAGGGATATGCAACATACGATGATTCCTTAATACGAGTTACAGGTACGTAGTTTTTGGTATGTTCCTTCCCAAAATAGACATACTGGGTTATTCTGATATCATAATTGTATCTTGCAGGTAATTTCAGAAATTATAGTAGATTTGGCAGAGGGCGAAGACAGAAAATATTAATGGAGCTGAATGTTAACTATAATATTTGAAACTGGTTTGCAAAGTGTTTAAACAAAGAACAATAGTTTATAATATTTATTCTCATTAACATAAAAAATATACTGCAAGCAAAACATAATACAAACATTACAAAGTTTCCCTACACAGGGGTGTTAGATCATTGATTTTGTTTTCGTGGGGAGGGGATTCTTTTTTTAAAACTATGTGGTTGCCTCCCCAACCTCTACATTATTACTCCCAATCTAGATGTTAAGTAACACTATCAGTATAAATGTTAGATACGTTTGAAAATGATTGTTCTAATGTTTATTTTTATTTTCTTACATCGCTCCGCCTTTAAGTGGTTCCCAACACGGAAAGTCCAAAAAGGGCCATAACTGTGCGAAAATAATCATATGCAAAGAAATAGCAAGGTAATAATAATAAATTTATAGTTCAAATAAATTATTTATGGAAAAATAACAAGCAATCATTTTTATGTATGTAAATTGAAAAAAATACATTTTTTTAATACTTTATGACCTGGCAAAATTGCCTTGAATTCCAAGTTTCACGAAAATCTGTAATTATCTTGTTTTCAGTGAAAGTATACACATATAATTATGCAACTTAACAATAACAAATTGCTTTAAAATGTATCATTATGGCATAAATTTCATTACACACAATAAAAAAAGTTAAATTGACATTCTAAGATGAATGCATGTATAAAGCTGTGAAAACCAAACTCGATTTTAGAACTTGCATGAATATGAGTGACTTTTAGATAATCTCAGACAGTAGCTTATCCATCTATTCAAGTCTGTGGCAATGAACATATACATAGCATAGCGATTTCAATAACTACTAACTAAACATGTAGATTTTAACATTGCATATAACAAAATAATACAATGTATTTAGATAAAATACATAATAATGTATAAAGCAATGCAAATGCACAATACCATGTCATATAAATATTTTAATAATGCAAGACACAGCTTAATTGCACAGCAATGTCCATTAAAATGGAAAAATGCAATATCAGTTAAAACAAGAGGCCCAAGAGGGCCTGAGGACGCTCTACTGACTCATAGTGGCCATAGCACTTTTTGAAATTCTATTATACAATAGAAACATCAGGGCGGGGTCATTTTTAACTCTAGGGACACCATTTGAACAAATCTAACAATACTATAGTTGGTCATCATTACTACATAAACATTTCGAAAATTTGTTGGACTGTTCATGAGAAGAAGATTTTTTAAGGTTTGGACTATTTTTAGTAATTGTGGCCATCTTGAATTTTAGATAGAAAAAAATTAATCTTTTGTATAGTCTCCTATGCAATAGAAACATCCATGTGAAGTTTCAGTTTAATTGGCCTAGTGGTTTCAGAATAAATGAAAAATAAAAGAGAATTTTCTGTTTTCCCATTTTATCCCTATGTAAAATTCTAAGTCCCCTTACAGGGCCCCTATATATTTTAGCCCAAATTCTTATCTGCAATCAAACCCCTACACTTACGGATAATTTATATCAAATATGTACAAAGCTGACATACCGGTTCTTAAGAAAACAATTTTACTAATTCCCAATTTGTACCCTTTTGGGGCCACTCCTGACCCCTTAAGACATAGGAACCCAGTCATTTTTACAAATCTTAACCTCCTTTACCTAACAATGCTTTAGTGAAAATATAGGCAAAATTATTTCCATTTAAAAAAAAATATATATATATTATATTGACATGTGTCCCCTAATTGAACTCCCGGGGCAGGGTCGTTTTTTACCCTAGGGACACCATTTGAACAAATCTAACAGAACTATAGTTGGTCATAATAAATATCATGCCATTAAAGGAATGTGATATCGATATTTTCATTCACTGACAGATGAGTAAAAAAACCCACAAGCATTCCACATTCTGAAACAATATTACAAACAGCACCAGCTAATAGACTGAAATAAACACATGTTAGATTGGAATTCAAAATCCTGTCCAATACATTGGATCACATTATGTACATGTATGATTGTTCAGCTTCTTTTTAGGTCCATTTGCGTAAATGACAATAAGCTGCAAAATATGCATTAAGACAGCAATTCTCCTGCATTGGGTCCTCCACGGCTAAGTGGTCGAAGATGCTGTTGTCTAATGACCTCTCATAGCTGAGTTTGTGAATTTCAGCTCAGCTCGGTCCAAGAACTTCGTGAGAAAGTTTGCAATTACTTGTGGATCTGCTCAGATTCATTCTGAGGTCTTCCTACACCAATAAAACTGGATGTCTTGTATAGGCTGTCATTTGTTAAAATTGCATTAAACAGTTTCAATGTATATTACATTATTATTTGAATTAATTTATTATAAGACAGTTGAAAATGACAGTTAAGTTAAAACTTGGGCATACATACATAAATGCTTTGTCTTCAAAACATTAATATGCAAATATTACTCAATGAATGAATGAATGAATGAATGAATGAATGAATGAATGGGGAATGGGGGTTTTACGGCATACCAACACATTATAGGTTATTCAACGCCTACAAGAAGGAAGATTCCAGGTCCACTCTACATGCACAAAAACAACAAATTAACATAAAGATTTAAAAAAATACACCAACAAATGAATATGCAGAATGAACATAGAACCTTGATACCTGCAGAACTGCAGAGTTTCAGCAAATTCTATCGTATTACTCAAATTGTCGCTTCTTACGACATGTATGACCCACAGTTGTCCTATTCTTGCCATCACTCATGTGGCTCCCTGAAACCACAAAGGAGCTGATAATTTAACCACAATTGTGAACATGACAAAAAATGATAAAATGAACACGACACCCATTCAGAGGATTCCTACCCTTCTGCAGAGATCGGCAGTGTTCCTATTCTTAGCCGGAACCATACGGGCTTAAATATTACTCAAGTTATCTAGCAAAATATTTTTGAAATTTCTGCTTGAAAGCTACTAGAGTTGGTATGTTTTAGTGAATACCGATACATAAATTTCAGCTTGAATGCGTACTAGAGTTGGTATGTTTCAGTGAATACAGATATTTCATTTGAATGTATACTTAAATTGGTATGAAATCAAAATTTATAACTTGAATGGTGTACTAGAGTTGAGACGTATGAGTGAATCTGGAAATTTTAGCTTGAATGCGTAATAAAGCGGACATGTTTCTGTAAATCCATAAATTTCAGCTTGACTACGTACTAAAGCCGAGATGTTAATGTGAATATGGAACCCCTTTCTTTTTATATATACAAGCATATTACAATAAAATACAGCAAAGTAATACAAGTGAACTGAATACGACGTGTTTAACACTGAATTAATGAAGAACAGTTACACAATGTATGTCTTATATCATGACAAATCTGCTGGCCCACTTTGTGCCCCGATTACTTCAATGATGATACAGATTATAGGTGACAAAATAATACTTATTACATCTGATTACATGTATGCTGTGCCCTATATGCACTCACAAAGCAGGGATGCATGAACCTTTACTGGGTGGCGACTCAAAATGACTGTTTGGTATCAAATACAGCAATTTATCTAAAAAACAAAGAGATAAAACTTCAGCTAAGATTTTGCTCAATAGCTTTTGGAGTTTGACAAAACAAAGAGCAGATAACCCTTGAAAAATGAGCGCTATTCCATATACTGTCATCGCGATAAATTGTACATTTCAATCAACAGTTTTAATTAACACAAAAATATGTTAGGTTACTGTTCATATCCACATGTTCCCAGTGTTTGTGACAAGCATTGAACAGATATGCAAAATGTTGGTTGAGTTGAAGCACAATCTATTTTTAGAAAAATCAGTTGTGCACAATACAAAACAGTCACAAGGTTCAGTCGCCCAATCAAACAGAAATATATTAAGAAACAGCTGACATAATTTAAAAAATACAATATCACATAACCTGTAAAGTGTCCATCTAATTTTACTATTAAGCAATCTTCCTTTCAACAATCATGTTCAAATAGCTCCATAATTATAAATGATTGAAATAAAAGCAAAACTGGGTAAGACATAG
This sequence comes from Panopea generosa, assembly GCA_029582155.1. Taxonomy (NCBI): domain Eukaryota; kingdom Metazoa; phylum Mollusca; class Bivalvia; order Adapedonta; family Hiatellidae; genus Panopea; species Panopea generosa. Next base: position 6,282,318 of record CM055910.1, read on the forward strand.
CAAACTAATGGATATAAATGTTATTTAAAACTGAGATCTATATGTACTAGATAATGTTTGGCAAGGTTGAAGTTCCATATATAATATTGCATGGATGCAGGGCAATGTTGAAACTGATATTACACATACTCAGCCATCAATTAAATCGTAATCAATATTTTGTATCTACCAAATACCCTGACTAAATGTCGATCTGGGGCAAATAATTTTTGCAAAATGAGGCATGAAATCATAATTTGAATTTTATATGAAATGTGGGAAAACGCCATTAACCACACTATCTGTAATGAGATACTTAAAATGTTTAAACCAGAAGGCAAAATTCTAGAGAGTCAAATCACTTTAATTTTTGTTAGAATAGGTGCGCTGGTGGGGATGTCATTTTTGGCAAACATTTATTCGAGGTAATTGGAAAAATTAATTGTAAGTATTATTTCCAAAAGCCTCATACTTATACAACTATGTTTTAATTGTCAGTTGTGTACCATTCATTTTGAAAATAAAGGTAAAACATTCTTTAACAAGAGTTGTCAGATGACAACAAAGCTCGCCTCTGCCTGTCTAAGTCCAAAAAGGGCCATTACTGTGTCAAAACGCAAACCAGAGTTATGGTTCTTGTCTGTGTGTGTTCCATTGATGATGGTGAACACACATGCAAAGTTTCATTCACATCCAATGAGTGGTTGCATAGATATCTTAAACTCAAACACAATAGTTTAACCTGGGTGTCTACAGACGGACAAGGTCAAATAACTATAATTTGAGCAACACTGAGGAAATTTGGTTTCAGAGAAAATGTCAGCATGCATTTTATTATTTTCTAGTACAGTGGCTTTTGGAAATAAGCAAAAAACATAGATAAAGCCCAATCATCACAAAACTATTTTAAACTAGTAATGTGTTTAGCTCTGTAAAAGAAGGAAACATTCAAAACAATGAAAGATGCCGACAGACAACTGGCAACAAAAAAAGCTCAGCTAAGCTTTGTTCTGATAAAACCTAAAATATATTTGAAGATAATGTTAAAACATAAATCAAAATACTAAAACGTGTAACTATTTTTACTAGTAAATCTAAGTACATATAATGTTAACCTACACCCAGTCACTGCAAATCAAACAACAAGCATTTTACTATGTCTAATCAAATAGAACTACAGTCAAACCTGTCTTAAGCAGCCAGTCAAGGGAAAGAGCAGAAGTGGCCTTTTAAGACAGGTTGTTACTTAATACAAGTTAATATGTTTTTAAAGCATACAAATGGGAAATAGCAAGTGTAGCTGCTTAAGACAAGTGGCTGCTTAATAAAGGTGACCATTTTAACAGGTTTGACTATAATCAATACAAATAATTTTGAATAAAAAAACAACATGAGGGCCAAGATGGCCCTATATCGCTCACCTGACTGACCTTGAGTCACCCAACATAAGTAGATTATATAATACATGTACACTCAAAATTCTAGAAAGACAAGATGGGCAAGTAGTTAGTGTTTTGATTGGTTTTGAAGATGTAACAGATGATATATGAATAATATTATAATATTTCAATCACTGATTATAATTGTATCATTCATCTTTTCATGATGAATTATCTTTTAAAACTTATATCTGGTATAATATTGTATAATAATAGCACAAAAAACATTTATTTAAAGAGTTTATTACCTCTTCTTATAATCATTGCTACATGTATATACAGACATTTATGCTAAAAAACAAAAGAAGTAATCTAACATAAAACTAACCCCAATCCCTGGCTGCCATGTTTTTTGACAAATCAAGATGGCTTGAACTAACTTGGTAGAGAGTCATCCAAGGAACATTTCTGTGAAATTATTTTAAAATCTAGCCAGTAGTTTCTGACAAGAAGATTTTTTAAGTTTTTATTATAGCTTATATAGTAAACTAATCCCTCCCACTGGCCGCCATGTTTTTTGACGAATCAAGATGGCTTGAACAAACTTGGTTGAGGGTCACCCAAGGAACATTTCCGTGAAATTATTTTAAAACCCAGCCAGTAGTTTCTGACAAGAAGATTTTTTAAATTTTTACTAATTAAACTTGCCCCGCCCCCTGGTGACCATGTTTTTGATGAATCAAGGTGACTTGAACAAACTTGGTAGAGGGTCACCCAAGGAACATTTCTGTGAAGTTAAATCAAAATTGGCCTGGTGGTTTCAGAGAAGAAGTTGTTAGAAGCTAAAAGTTAACGACAGATGACAGACAATGGACGACAGACAACGAACATCAAGCGATCACAAAAGCTCACCTGTGAGCCTTCGGCTCAGGTGAGTTAAAAAGAACTGATGATACCAACACACCGTTATATGATGTCAACTAGTAGGAATATTTCATATATAAACAATGAATAGGGCAATAACAATTATTAGACACCTTTTAAACATACCAGAGGAATAGTATTACTGTATATATACACATTCATTTATTAAAAATGACACGCTGTGTAATCCTTGTTCACAACAATTTTATTATAAATTAATGTTGGTTTAGTCCATTATAAATTATTTACTAGATTATCATCCAAATTTTTCTTAAAAATGGGGAGAGCAGGATTTAATTTCTTATTTGTATTTTTATAATTTTTGATGTTTTTTTTTTTTTTATGAAAAAAAAAAGGGTCAGGGCGGCATGAAACTTAGGGGGCGGGCAGGGATGATAATCTAGCAATTAATTTATTATGGCCTTAAGTACACTATCAACTTACAGACAATTGTAAACTTAGTTGCTCACCCAGGTATCTCATGTGTCAGTTCTCAACATTTTTCTCTCTTTCTAATCTAACAAGTTTTCTCCTTTGTAAAGATAGAGGGTAATTGTGTAAAATATGGATCAATGTGACTTGTCAGAGCTTTGAAATTTTTTGGCAAACCCATTTATTTGAACCAGTCTCCATCCCTATCTGCCAAATATATGTTGTACAAAATTTTGATTAAAATTGCTGCAAAGAAGTAAAATATGTCATAATATACGAATGAAGAATAACACATGAATTTGATTTATTTTAAATTTACTTGAAAATAACTTCCTGCAGCAAATCGTCTCCAGTAGAACTAGCACTTAAACATATACAAATAAGTGTCAAGCTAAAGTATACCAAAAATGGCTGTGGCAGGGATAAATGGCCCGATTCTCAAATCTTGTGTCAGATGCTCTCCCACTAAGTCAGGCCATCAATATAGATGAGTGACAGTTAAATGTTGATCAGAATACCTCGTTTAAGTCTTTAGCTCAATAAGTTGTTGTAGTTGTTGTATGGTGTTCAGCGTCGCTTTCAACAATTTTTCAGTCATATTGCGACGGTGTCTACTTGAGACAGTATTGTAAGCGCTGTCACACTGGAGTAACATGCTGCAGACACATGGTATGATACCCCTACCAGTCACATTATAGCAACAAGGGCCGACCAGACCTAAAACTCTCCTCTAAATGCTGAGCGTCAGGCGAGGAAGCTTCTAGTACCATTTTAAAGTCTTTGGTATGACCAGGCCAGGGATTGAACCCACGACCTTCCGCATGCGAGGCGGGCTCTCTCTACCACGCCACTGTCTTAGCTCAATAAGCTATCGTCAAACAATATTTTTCTCTAATCAAAAAACAAGACGCAGACAATTATTTACAAAACCAGGAATTATCTCACAAGTACGTGGGGTGTTCAAAAAGTTTGTGAAAAATGCTCATAAAATCTTTATCTGCCATTTGTATGATTTGAAATTTATTCCAATCAAAGGTCAATATATTCTTTATTGAATCACCAGACATTAGCTCTGTAGTCATACCAGTAATATTTTTATCGTAACTACAGTAACGTACATCGACCGTCATTGGATTACTTTTCGTTGTTTGGATGGTGTTTTCAGAAATGGCTACTATTTTACATATTCATAACTTTCTAATGTGCTGATGGATTTTCGTAAAAATTGCACCATTCCAATACTGTTATACCGTGACATCAGTGAAACATTTTGCTTTATTTGTGACGTCAATATGTCTTCACTGTACACACTGTATATAAACCAAGCTGTTTTAACTTCACAATTCGGTACGGAATAAAATTTTGTGTTTTGAAAAAGAAAACTAAATCAGAAACTATGACTTACATTTTGAAAACACATGGCGTAAAAAGCTTTGCAGAAAACTGTAATTTATAAATGGTACAACAGATTCAGCAAAGGGGTCAGTTAACCAATGGACATGAAAAAAGGCTGACGTCCTGCAACGTAAAAAAACGTTTGATTCATTTCCAAAACGATTCTAGATGGAAATATATGCATAAAAGCTACAGATTTAGCAACTAAACTAGACAGTTTAACTGGAAGTGCCTATCCTAATATATTATATTATTTGAAAATGCGCAGTGTTGCAGCTAGGTGGGTGTCAAGGTTATTTTCAAGTGAATACGAAGAGATGAGAATGGCAGCGACTACACAATTTCTTAAGAAATACGGTAAATGTGGTATGAGATATTAAAATGAAATAGTGACATCTGATGGGACATGGGTATCAACGTTTGATCTTTAAAAAAAACAAATGCCATCAGTTTGGAAATCAATGGCATCCCCATCACCATAGAAACTCAGTGAAGAAGCAGATTTTTGTCGGATTTTATGACGTGGGAAGTGTTTTGACTCATGCCGTACTTGTAGGAACTACATGTATAATCAACTACAACTACTATTCAAAGACATGCACAACACAGTCTTTATTATTCATACATTTGTTTCTGTTTATTTGAGGGCTTCGTAATACAACGTGACTTTGAAGTAAGGTAATTTGAAAAATGACAGGATGTTTATTAATTAAGAGTATTTTGACATTGATCCGGTCATGCTTGGTAGGCGTTACTAAAATTACTGTAACATTTTCAGTTTGAAATATAAATCGGTGAAATTTGTATGTAGTTAACGTTATCGATATATGTGTTTATATCATAATGAAATATTATGATTAAAATAGAAATGATAAAAAAGTTATAAACAGTTTTGGCGAGCTTTTTGAAACCCTCTCGTACATAATAAATACATCTACAACTAGCCAGTAGTGTTTAAACATGAATAAATCTTACATACATAAAAGCTTTAATTCAAAATGCATTAATGGTTTACAAACACAGAATCATACAAGAACATAATCATGAACTGAACTTGTACTGGTTATCAGAAACAAAACAATAATACAAGTACACACAAGACAATCAATCATACAAGTAAATGAGAACTTAACTTGCAGGTCATGAAAATACTTGTACTTGTATCAGTTGACTTTAAATTCAAGTATAAACTAAATGAAAAATGAACCATTTATCTAAAACTACTTTTAAGAACAACAATATATCACAACAAAAAATGACTTCTTGCATACAAAATGGCATACAGGAATGCAGTGTACTTCACAAAAAGGTTCTACTACATCAACAATATGTTTTTTGCAAGCTCACTCTCTATACACAAAGACATTTAAATAACATAAAAATTTTAAAAAAGACATTAAATTACATGTATATGCAAATTTAATTTAGAACCTTTTTTTAGCTTGTCAACTTTTAACAATACTGATAAATCTGTGTTTTTTTTACGGTCAAACACACAGATAATGACAAAAAATTGATATACAAAACATGAGGCCCAAGAGGGCCTGAGGACGCTCTACTGACTCGTTGTGGCCATAGCACTTTTTGAAATTTTCCTATGTAATAGAAATATCAGGGCAGGGTCATTTTTAACCCTAGTGACACCATATGAACAAATCTAACAAAACTACAGTTGGTCATCATTATGACATAAACATGTTGAAAATGTGTTGGACCGTTCATGAGAAGAAGATTTTTTAAGTTTTGGACTATTTTAAGTAACGGCGGCAATCTTGAATTTCAGATCGAAAAAATAAAATCTTTTGTATAGTCACCTATGCAATAGAAACATCCATGTATCTGCAATCAAACCCCTACACATAGAGATAATTTATATCAAATATGTACAAATCTGACATACCGGTTCTTAAGAAATTGATTTTAGTAATTCCAAATTTTTACCCTTTTGAGGCCCCTCCTGACCCCTTAGGACATAGGAACCCAGTCATTTTTACAAATCTGAACCTCGTTTGCCTAACAATGCTTTTGTGAAGATATAGGCAAAACCATTTCAATTTAAAAAAAAAATAAAAAAAATATTATATTGACATGTGTCCCCTAATTGAACCCTCGGGGCAGGGTCATTTTTAACTCTAGGGACACCATTTGAACAAATCTAACAAAACTACAGTTGGTCATCATTACTACATAAACATTTTGAAAATCTGTTGGGCCGTTCATGAGAAGAAGATTTTTTAAGTTTTGGACTATTTTTAGTAATGGCAGCCATCTTGAATTTCAGATTGAAAAAAAAAATCTTCTGTGCAGTCTCCTATGCAATAGAAACATCCATGTGAAGTTTCAGTTTGATTGGCCTTGTGGTTTCAGAATAAATGAAAGAAAAAGAGAATTTTCTGTTTTCCCATAGTATCCCTATGTAAAATTCTAAGTCCCCTTACAGGGCCCCTATAAATTTTAGCCCCTAAATTCTAATCTGCAATCAAACCCCTACATATAGGGATAATTTATATCAAATATGTACAAATCTGATATACCGGTTCTTAAGAAATCGATTTTAGTAATTCCAAATTTGTACCATTTTGGGGCCCCTCCTGACCCCTTAAGACAGTGGAAATCAGTCATTTTTACAAATCTGAACCTCCTTCACCAAACAATGCTTCTGTGAAGACATAGGCAAAATCATTTCCATTTTAAAAAAAAAGAATAAAAATATGACACGTGTCCCCTAATTGAACCCTCGGGGTGGGGTCATATTTAACCCTAGGGACACCATTTGAACAAATCTAACAAAACTATAGTTGGTCATCATTATTACATAAACATTTTGAAAATCTGTTGGGCCGTTCATGAGAAGAAGATTTTTTAAGTTTTGGACTATTTTTAGTAACAGCGGCCATCTTGAATTTCAGATCGAAAAAAAAAAAATCTTCTGTATAGTTTCCTATGCAATAGAAACATCCATGTGAAGTTTCAGTTAAATTGGCCTAGTGGTTTCAGAGAAAGTGCTGCTAACAGACGACAGACAACAGACGACGGACAACGCGCCATCGCATAAGCACTTCTGGCGTTTGGCCAGTAGAGCTAAAAATGCTGATTCTTTTCCCACATAACTGACAAAAAGCTACCTAAAAATTTTACTGATAGAATACAAAAAGTTCAATTAAATATTTTATCAAATACACATACAAGTCTTTTTGTGAGATTCTTTTCAGTAAAAATCTCATGTACAATTAACTAGAAATGTCTCTGGACACAAATGCCCCAGCTATAAGAAAAAAAATTGAGTCTAAAAGCACACTTTCTGTAAAATTGACAACGTTGAAAAATATCAAATATGAGCTGTATTTCAAATTTAGCAGCAACACACGACATATTGATAAAATACATGGAACCAATCAGAAGTTATTGCACGCCTCTTCACACTTCTTCAAATGGCAGACGCGAAATAAAAATTTACTACTGTGTATAGTTTTTATAAACTAATTAAAATAAAATTTGGTAACTTCTGATCCAGTATTTTTTCAAGTGTTAAAATCATCAAACTTCTCATGTAACAATGCAATAATTGATTTCATACAATTTCCAACAATTTCTTCTGACTACTAGTAAGTTAGAAGTTATTGAATAAGTTATTGAATAATACATCCAATGTTAAATTAGGTAAAAAAAATTTGAAATGTCTTTAACCCAGTCTACCTTAACAGCTCAACTTGAGATGGTCTTCGCTCACTTTTTTGAAATGCTATAACCTTGGTTACAATGATTTTAACTGGATTTTCCATGACCTAAAATTTTACATTATGACCCTGAAAGTTCTCTAATCTGCCTGTAGTCCCATCATATGGAAGACAAAGGACCCCCCATTTCATATTGTGAGGGCAAACTCTGGGTAAATTACATATTATCCGTTACAAACGAGTATATTGTTCCGATTTCAATTTTGTGTGGTCTTTCATTGTCTAACGAGTCCAAGTGATCAGTTAAACAACATATAGAGAAACTGACATCTTTTAGTTGAGGAAAATCTCAGTATGAGATGTGTTGTGAAACCAGCCCCTGGTGATAAAAACGTAGAAGATTCTGTATTGTACAGCCACAGGAGTTATATAAGTCCTTTGGACTAGAGACATTCCAAATTTACGTACTCCGAATTCAATTTTTACATTTTTTGTCTGTAAATAACAGGAAACCTAAAACTTACAATAAGTTTCATTTTCAAAATTTTTATCATTTAATCATAATTTTATTCTGCTTCAGCAAAGAAACTACGTAAAATTCTCCAAACATGATTTTTCAATTTCAATATAAAGTCGTGGAAATAATCAGGTGATATGTTTGGAGAGCTTTTGTAGTCCGGCGTCAAAAATGCCATAGACTGTTTCTTGGACTATATAAATTTTTCGCAGACTATTACGAGTCATATCCACTGTATTACACAGCCACGTCATCTGTATTACACAGCCACGACATCTGTGTCAGCAGCAGTTGGCAGCATCTTCTGATTCGTCTCTTCTATTATGGTGCTGCCATGAACTCCAAGTGACATGTCTCTATACAGAGGGGTGTCTTCCTCTTGACCATTTGACGACGGACCTTGCATAATCGCTGTAAGTAAAATTTAGAAAACTTTATGAACTTTCAATTATGAGTCTTGTAATTTGATTCCGTAGCACAGATTGTGCAGTCAGACGGTTAATGTTGTATTTGTTTTTTCCATCATGCTCCAGTTTAACGTCTATAACCACAAGCATGCAAATTTATTTACTCATTGTATGCAATGAGAAATATCAATAATAACAAATATACAGACTATAAACAATAACAAATACAACTTGTGATAGACTACAAACATCCGCAAATATAACTGGTTGAAGACTACAAACAATCACAAATACAACTGGTGATAGACTACAAACACAAATGGCAACATACTACAAACATTCACAATACAACTGGTTATAGACTATAAACATTCGCAAATATAACTGGTTATAGACTACAATCACAAATACAACTGTGATAGACTACAAACATTCACAAATACAACTGGCGATAGACTACAAACATTCACAAATCCAACTGGCGATAGACTACAAACATTCACAAATACAACTGGTGATAGACTACAATCACAAATAAAACTAATAATAGACTACCAACAATCACAAATACAACTGGTGATAGACTACAAACAATAACAAATACAACGGGTGATAGACTAGACACAATCACAAATACAACCGGTGACTGACTACATTCACAAATACAACTGGTGATAGACTAGACACAATCACAAATACAACCGGTGACTGACTACAATCACAAATACAACTGGAGATAGACTACAATCACAAATACAACTGGTGATAGACTACAAACAATCACAAATACAACTGGTGATAGACTACAATCACAAATACAACTGTGATAGACTACAAACAATCACAAATACAACTGGTGATAGACTACTAACAATCACAAATTCAACTGGTGATAGACTACTAACAATCACAAATACAACTGGTGACAGTCTACAAACTTTTTAAATAATAAATTTTAGAAATAAGAAACGTTGCATTATTTCAAGTTACATGATATTGTCTTTCAGAATACACACAAATCAGTTTTTAACTCTTAAATCATTGAACTTCAATGAGATTTGAAATACATATAACATGTAACTTGACCGAAGTACTGTTACGAAGTTGAAAATTTGAATTATTTATGGATGCACTAATTTGATTTTAGGTCTCATCCCCAGGGCCAAACCATGAGACTGAAGAACATGCAGTTCACAATTTTTATAAAGGATCCATGTGTGTCGATAATCACGCTCACCATTTGTTTCCCAGTGCTTCCTATATCAAGAAGAAGATTCTTAAAGTTTACCTGGAAGTTGAATGTTGGCCCTGCTGCTAAGGCCCCAGGGACGTGGGGACCATTCAATTCACAATTTTGATCCACCATTAGGTACCAAAGCTGCATACAACATTTCATTACGATTGAGCTTACGGTTTTTGAGAAGTCAAAAACATGAATAGTTTACGGATGACAACGGACAATAGGCAATTGATTGTTAAATGCCACTTGAGGCAAAGATAAAACTGGATATAAACCCTGGCATTAAACCCTATTCATTAACCAGATACTTCTGTAATTTGATAAAACAAAACAAGAGAATGGCTCTGAGCTGTGCTAGAGAAGGCAACTTTTGATTAAGTAAGGTCCGTATCTCTGGCACTTAAAGATTGTCAGCTGAGATATTATAGTTTTACTACTATGCAAGTTTGGTGAAGAACAAATGAAAACAGCTGGTCTATGCTAGATTGCACATAATGTCAAATAAACCAATCGTTTAATGCTTCAAGGGCTCATTATTTTAATTATTCATTTTGTTCAAATTTAAAATATTGGGGTAACCGATATACGTCTACTTATAAGCTTGGAAAAGTTTAAATGAAAACGAATGCTAGAGTGCACACAATGTCAAATACCTGAACTCAAATTTTGATGATTCAAAGGCAACAAGTCAAACAGTAATTATCGTTTTGAGCCAGTTCAACAACATGTTCATGATATTATGGTTATATAACTACTGTGTAAGTCAAGTGAGAATCACACAATATCAAATAATGCAATTTTTGACAATTCATGGACCATACCTATAACTCCGACATAAATTCTTCTATTTGTCCATTTTAAAAAGTTTGTCCAAGATACTGTAGTTATATATAACTACTGTGAAACGTAAGTGTGGCGACAAACAATGTAACGGTGGGTACTAGAGGTCACACAAGGTCAAATAATGCATTTCTTTAATGTTTCAAATGTCATACCTCAAACTTAAATTAATGATTCTATTCAAGAACTTGTCGAAGAAATTAAGATCGTGAATCTGCTGTGTGCAAGTTTGGTGAAGATCAAATGAAAACTGCGGGTACTAGAGTGCACAAAAGGTCAAATTGTGCAATTGTTTTATGTTTCAAAACTAATCAGTGATTAATCGACTGAGCCAGTTCAAGATCTTGTCCAAGAAATTATGATTAATTAACTTCTACGTACATGTAGTTTGGTGGAGATCCAATAAAAACTGTGGGTTTTAGGGTGCACACAACAAAAACTTTACAGATGACAGACGAACGAACAACTACGGACATAGAACATTCAGAATAATAACCTTGTATGTAAAAATTAAATGTTGTTCTTGTGTATATGTTTCAGTGAAATCTCCTACACTTAAGTCCAACAATAACTAGATTTCAATTGTACTACGTGAGATGATTTTAAAAGTTAAAGGTGGTTTAAATATAAAACTTACGCTTAACAGCCTGGGATGGCTTGTCTGTTCCATTAGTTTCTGAGGCGGCTGCGGATTCTAAATTGTGAGAGAGAAAATGTGATGAATACATACATCTACATGTATGTCCCTTCAAAACTACCCAGTGCAAATAATCATCTCATTTTAAGGTCATGCAATGTGTAAAACTCAAGCCAAAGGCAATAAGAGAAAGAAAAGAAGTTGAAGATACAACCTTTATATTCTTTTAAACAATCATCCTTTACCCTTTCACCCTGCATTGTGTTTGATGGACAAACAGGCAAAACACAACACGCCACATTGGTAGAGCATCAGAGCCAGGGTTAGCAGGGTCATATATTTGTCTCACTACTACAGCCATATGTGATGTCGTTTAAGATGGACATTTTTGTGCTTCACCTACTTGTTATTCTTAGGAAGACTTTCAAGAAAGATTTGTTTAGACTTGTAAAAACTTGTTTCATAATTGATGTAATATAAATATATAAAAAAACACTCTTTGTAATTATGAGGCGAAAGAAGTGAACTGTACAAATACAAGCATAATATATATTTACAAATACACTGATTCCCAAAGGGGTTAGGACATCGTTAAAAAAATATGTTTGCTGTGCTCCGACCTAGTATTTTATGTGGGTAGGTAGATAGCTATTTTTTTTTTTTTTTAATCTTAAATTTTGATTTTGCAGTCTTTTAAAAGAAAAATGGAAAAAAATCACGAAAAAGAAAAAAATTAAATGCTTTGAAAGTCAAAGTTTTGGTAGCTGCAATTCTGAATGAGTAGGTAGGAGCATGGCAAACAGTTTATTTTTTAAGGACGGCCTTGGGTTACTTTAAAATTAAGTATTAAGGATTAATGTTGTCCACTTGACCAAATACAAACATACCTGGGTCCTCTTTCAGGATTGTGTCCTTGCCTTTCAGTTTACATGCGAATGTGTTATAACATGCTACGAGTCTGGAGTTGCCGTCACCTCTTTGAATTCTAGCCCTGACCACCAACAACAGCGCCACAATGATTCCAATCCCCACAAGTATGACAATTACAACAACACTGTTATAACACACAGATTTATAATTTAGTTATACAATTAATGGAAAAATTTAAAAACTTCACTTAACCCTTTACTCCATAGATACGCATTTTCCCACACCAATCACAGAATGCCTTTGAAAACAGTGCAAAAAGAGTTCAGATTGCTCTGAACACTTCCTGCACTGTTTTCCACTCTGTCAGTTGATATAAACATAATTCACCCAAAATTTAAAAGCCTTCTATATTAGATGTCCAAAGGCTTCTATATGAAGTAAAGGGTTAAATAAAGCTGATTTTGTGAGAGAGGAATGGAGGAACATGCCAACAGATGAACAAACAGTTTGATCCCTAAATTCCCTTCAGAATCACTTTGTGACGGCACATCCTACAGGCATAAGTGTCGAGTTTTCTAACCTTCATTTTGTGTCATTATTTCAAAATAAGCCTAAATCTGAATCAACATTCAGTGGAAGTTAATAACTGTCAGAACACACCTCAATTTGAACATTTTTCTTATCTCAGAAAATTCAATTTCAACACCTACAATAATTAGTATTCTCCTTATTCTTTAAATATTTCATTCCAGCTGCAAACCAATGGCCACATTATCAAACCTCATTGTAAAACACTAATGGTATACCTCTAGCAGATAATATTTCTCACTAGTTAAAAGATAATATATATGTGTGTGTGTGTATACCGTTAACTACTCCAGTGGTCTTTATAATTCATAATACAGTTAAAATATAACTACTCCAGTGGGTATCATTTTTTTACACTACCACACATTTATAAAAAATATGTTTTTTCAGCATATGTAAAGTGCAAAATAAACAATTATATAGTCTAACCAGCATTCTTGTATATTCAGATATTACAATTACAGTCTGGGATGTTACAATTACAGTTTGGGATGTTACAATTACAGTCTGGGATGTTACAATTACAGTTTGGGATGTTACAATTACAGACTGGGATGTTATAAACATATTCTGGGATATTACAAACACAGTCAGGGATATTACATACACAGTCTGGGATGTTACAAACACATTCTGGGATATTACAAACACAGTCAGGGATATTACATACACAGTCTGGGATGTTACAAACACATTCTGGGATATTACAAACACAGTCAGGGATATTACATACACAGTCTGGGATGTTACAATTACAGTCTGAGATGTTACAAACATAGTTTTGGATATTAAAAACACAGTCAGAATATTACAAACATAGTCTGGAATATTACAAACATAGTCTAGGATAATGCATACACAGTCTGGGGATATCAATAACACAGTCAGGGATATTACAAACAAATTCTGGGATATTACACAGTCTGGAATATTACAAATATAGTCAGTCATATTACAAACACAGTCTAGATATTACAAACACAGTCTGGGATTACAATTTGGGATAATACAATTACAATCTAGGATATTACAATTACAATCTAGGATATTACAATTACAATCTGGGATATTACAACTACAATTTAGGATATATCAATTACAATCTGGGATATTACAATTACAATCTAGGATATTACAATTACAATCTGGGATTTTACAATTACAATCTGGGATTTTACAATTACAAGTTAGGATATATCAATTACAATCTGGGATATTACAATTACAATCTGGGATATTACAATTACAATTTAGGATATATCAATTACAATCTGGGATATTACAATACCAATCTAGGATATTACAATTACAATTTAGGATATTACAATTACAATCTAGGATATTACAATTATAATTTAGGATATATCAATTACAATCTGGGATATTACAATTACAATTTAGGATATATCAGTTATAGTCTCAGAAATTGATGTTGGCAAGGGACAAAAGTTCTTTTGTATGCAACTTGTACTGCAGGATGAATGACTTGCAAAATGCACTCGTCCTGTTACCATATTCACTTGTCTTACAAACAAGTATGATATAATCAGCAAAACACTACTGGTGTGACAACAAACTTGTTCTTAGAATCAATCATTATGATATCTTCTTTCAAAATTTAACAGAATATTGCTCCATATAGGTTTTACCTTATCAGCTATCATAGGTCAATACAGTTGACAAGTATCTGATAATCAATACCCAATAGGTAACTGATAAGACTGCATGTACTATCTCCATGCAGCTTATTGGGAAAATGTTCAAGTTTGACACCTCTGTTAATTAACTCCTTTTTACAGTGTCAAATACTGATTTTAAAGTTATGGTGTATGTGAAGTTTTTAGAGAATTAATTTCTCTTTCTGGTGATGTAAATTTTTTAAATATAGGACAAGTGTGTAACAATAATAAATTATATACGTTTGTGAAGTAAGAAAAAAAAATTCTGCGAAAGTATATTTATTTATGGTAATAAACCATATATATATATATGACTAATTCATGTAAATAAACATCGTACAACTTAATAAATAAATCAACATTCATAACAAATCATTTACATTGTACAGAATCCAGTTACTCCCCCCCACCCCCTCTCCCTACTATTCATTTTTTAAATTAATATTACCACCCCTTTCCTGATTTATATTGGAAGAGTATTTTCTAGCCTTATACCCCCACCCGACTTATTTACATTATGCATAATCCAGAGAAAACTGTTGTAAAACTTTGTTTATAAAAAAATAAATTTGAAAATCTGTTTCCAACCAACCACCCCCATAAATCCATCCACTCCACTACTAAATTTACAGTTGCAGAGTCCAGATTTTTTTTAAAAAAAATATTACCCCACCACCCCTGACCTCGCCACCACCAATTTACTTTATGTATTGTTCAAACTTGTAAAGACCATCTATATTTCCAACTGATTAAAAGTTATATTTATTCTGTGGTTTATTTTGTTTCTATTGCATTCCAGCAGAAAGTGAGAATAAACAAATAGCGGACAATTTCTAACCGTTTGTTTTGCCTGTTTGAACAAGTTACTTATTTACAAAAATTGATAAATCGTTAATGATAAAAAGCTTCATAAAACACATCCTCAAATCAGAATAATTGCTCATCCATTCACGAGTCTGATCCTCGTCTCCAGACAGAGAGAGAGAGGGAGTTATCATCAGATGAATCAATATCAAAGTCAGAAAAATCAGACTCGTCAAAGTCGCTTTCTAAAAGACGTCGAAAATCAGCCATAATTTTGAATATTTAGATAAAAAATTTCTAATAACACGGTCGCAATGAAAATTTTGAAGTTCTAAAACGAACTGGTCGATTGTTTTCATTCTTCTTGTATATTCAACTTGATCCTCTGTTTTCAGTGGGACACTTTTTAATTCTAGTTTAATTGAAATAACGATCAAAGGTTTATTATTACCGAATTTGCAACTCGATATATCACTTGCCACGTGTCATATACCGCCTTCAAATTCTCCCAACCGACAACAGCTATCAGCTGTAAAACAAACCAAATCTTCAAAGATGCCGATGTATAAAGTAAAAACACGGTTATTTTTAGAAATATATGACCTTGTTTCAACTAGATTGTTCAAGACCACGCACACAACTTTCACGCATGATCTATGGGAATGCCCTTGTTTCATTGGATGCTATTTATTTCATATTTATTAATAGTAACCACATGTTTTTTTGGGAGCATCCAATCCCTGTAGAATTAATGTTTAAGAAAAGAAAGTTTGGACATTTGTTTTGATTGTAAATATGCAATAATTTTGAGTTTAAAAACACACTGCGGGGAAATGCGTTATCATGAAGCAATCGATAACTGCGGGGGTTTGCGGCATCATGGCGCACTGGATAGATGCAGGATTTTGTGGTATTGAGGCATACTGGATAGGTGCGGAATTTTGTGGTATTGAGCCGTGCTGGATAGGTGCGGGATGTTGCAGTATTGAGGGTTAATACAACCAGATTGATTAAAATGTAATAAAAGTATAATAATTGATAAATTGATAAAAAAATCTCAACTCAATCAATAAGTGTTTGCGAGCTTGTTACGTTTTTCCTGTCCCCCCTCAACAGAATGTGACATTTATATATACTGGCAGACTAAATGTACATACACGACAGACATTGACAATTCACCATCCTCCTCGTCTGTGCTACCAGATGTAAACGTCTTATTATCTTTAACTGAGTCAGTAATCACTTTGTTACCAGGTCTGTCAGTTACAGTCTTCTCCTTATCAGTTGTTTTCTTCACCACGGTATCTGTTGCCATCACTGAAATTTACAGATTTTTATTTGCTCGAATAGTTAATCATGACATCGTTATGTGACATTTTAAACATTATCATTATTGATCTTTTTATTTTCATCTCCTGAAGAAGGAATATATATTCGGAAAGTGCTCGGGTTTTTTCAAATTATTTCAAAAAAATTCATTATTGTTTGGGTGTTTTAATTAATCAATTTATTATCTCTCCCATACTATCTAATACCTTCACACCCTTATATCACTCCGTGATTCAATACTATTAAAAGGATCTTGTTCAGTGTATTTCTATTCTCGTTTGTATATATATATATATATATATATATATATATATATACAAGAGGCCCAATGACTGTTTTAAACAAGAGTTGTCTGAAGACCAAAAAAGCTCGCCTCTGGGTGGCCAAGTCCAAAAAGGGCCATAACTGTGCCAAAATGCAATCCAGAGTTATGGTTCTTATCTGTTTGTGTTCCATTGATGATGGTGAACACACATGCAAAGTTTCATTCACATCCAATGAGTCGTTGCATAAATATGTTAAACTTAAACGCAAAAGTTTAACCTGGGTGTCTACATAAGCCGAGGATGCCGGGATAATGACAATAGCTCTTCTTGAACTCCGTCCCGGTGAGCTAAAAAGTTTAAGCAAGTAATTATAATGAAGCACATGTCCGTATACTTATAAAACCTATTTCATTTTATAATCATATATTAACCTGCATGCAGTAACCAGTCAACATGTCCTGACTGTGGCTCCTACCATTGGGCACACAATAATATTTGATGCATGTTTTAAACTTTAAGCATGTTTTTAAAAAGTTTTAATGTTTGTCAAATTCAGAATCAAAAGATTATTATACCTTAAACAGGCATCTGTTACATTTTGTGTTAACTCTACTGCTGTGCTATTTTTATTGGGGTTCAACACCACTTAAAACATATTACAGGTTTACTTGATGATCTCAGATGTAGATCCGAGTAGAACCATCCTTTTGCATACAACTGAAGACTTTCTCAGTAGTGCAAGTGATATTAAGATGATTTTGCGCCACTCAGCAAGGAATAATATCCTTGGTTCCAAAGACAAATAAAATAATTGATTAATTGATTGAATATTTAGCGTCATTTTTATGCCATCAAGGGCTAACAGACGATCAGTTAACCTAACCACTGTTTCCTGGGATTAACCAGTACTCGAGTACACCCCATCTCCGCAAGTAACTGATAACTTTTCCACTTGAATCAGTGGTGAGAGACGAATGATAATAAGCCACAATGTTGTATATCAATCATCACGGAGACTGTTGCCAGGTGGGGGATTCGAACTCACGACCCCTGGATTGATAGTCAGACGCTTAACAGACTGAGCTAATCAGGCCGGCCCAAATACAATAAATGCTTTACAGTTTCCTTCCTGGCCCTTCAAAAGCACCGAACTCAAGGTCTTTTTTTCCCTCTCTTGAAAATAATCAATGAAATTGAATAATTTTGTGATGCATGTGAATTATACGATGTATTTGTATTTCAAACAGTAACACTGCACACGTTTTGTTTTTTGCACACAAAACAAGATACTTTTAGAAAAAATCTGTTTATGCAGTTTGGATCTTTTGATTGTTTACAAATGTGCTTTGGACTCTTAACCCTTTACTTCATATAGACGCCTTTGGACACCTAATATAGACGCCTTTGGACACCTCTAATATAGAAGGCTTTTCAATTATTGGGTGAATTATGATTGTATAAACTGACAGAGTGGAAAACAGTGCAGGAAGGATTCAGATTGCTCGTTACGAGCAATCTGAACTCTTCCTGCACTGTTTTCAAAGGCCTTCTGTGATTGGTGCGGGAAAACATATATCTATGGAGTAAAGGGTTAATATGGTAACAGCATTGATCTTTCCTTTTTCTGTGTACTGAATGGCATTGCTGTTAAATACACCAGCACATCAGCAGACTCTCAGTTGAAACAAAGAATTCCATTTTACTTGCAAATTCACTCCTATAATCTAATTTCCACATTAATTTCGACTACAGGGGTACAGTGAAAATTGTTAGATGGAATAAAATATTGAAAAGTTGTCACTGTCTTACCTTCTTCTTCGGCAGAGGCATTATGTACTATCCTGAAACAGGAATAATACAATGATAACTCCAAGTAAAATAAAAGCTATGTTTACTTTTCTTCATCCTTCACACTCCTATGACTCAATGCATTTTGTTGTTAAACAAAACACTGTAAAAACGATGACACTGAATAATTCTTTTTCATGGAATTTACAATGTTTCCAGTATAATAAACATGTGTATATAGGGTATTTTTTTACAAGACAAAATAATTCAGTATAAAGTTGGTTACCATTTGGAATGTTTTAATTGTTTTTGCAGGAGTTTGAGACTTATAAAATGGCGTCTTTCTCACCTTTTCTGGTACATGGAGTTGAAAATAAAAATTTGGAACAAAGTTGTTTTACATAATATAGAAAGAAACAAGAAAATTCGGTGGAACCGATGGACGCTCCCCAAAGTGAGTGTTTGACTCTGTACCATATGGTAATGATATTGGATGGGGGAAGTAACTGTGAGAGTTCTAAAGAGAAGTTAATACATTATTTTTTATTTCGTGATATAACACACTGTACAACATATTTTGAAATAGGTCATTATTATGCATCCTAGCAAGTTTCATAAAATTCCAACATGGGGTTGTAGAGAAATAGCGTGGACAAGAATTTGGTCAGACAGAATCAAAGAGCCGTAACTCTGTGAAATCACCAAACTGGAACACAATGACAATATGCACATCTGCACTTGGTAATGATGTATCCTAGCAATTTTCATAAAATTCCAACTAGAGGTTGTAGAGAAATAGCCCGGACAAGAACTTGGGGACAGACGGACTGATGCACGCACGGAAGAAGCGGCGACTATATGCTTACCCCCTTTGGGGGAGCCAAAAAGCCAGTTCATCAATAGCTGATGAGAAAATGGGGCATACATATTCTTCGACCAAATCATAAAATGCCAAATAAATTTCGATATTATTATGATATTTCTGTCATTCTAATGTTCTTATAATTGAAAAAGACTATTTTATGTTTTTCCCTACCTCCACTGCGTCTCGTTCCACAGACAGGGTCCACAACCTTCCTCAAGTTTGTAATGTCCTTCTGGACAGGCTTCACAAACTGTAAAACATTGAATTAGTTGTATAAAATAATGATTATCCAGTGGTTTAGGTGTAGCCATGCCCAGTGAGCTCAGTCAGTAGCACACCTGACTAGCAATCTAGATGTCATCAGTTCTAATCTCCACCCTGCCAGTCTCAGTGACGATTGACATACAGTCAAACTTATCTTAGCAGTCAGTCAAGGGAAGGAGCAAAAGTGGCCCTTGTAGACAGGTTGTTGCTTAATACAGGTTAATTTGCATAAATAAGGGAAAGATTTGTATGATAACATATAAACAGTAATGACCACATTGATAGAGGTAACAATACTCCCTGATTTTGAAATAATAGAGTGTTTATTCAAATCAGTTAAAATATCAAATTAGCTGATCAAAATAGTGATTATCATTCAGTAGTGAAGATCTACATCATTTCAAAATCAGGGGATATTATAGCCATTCCTTACAAGTCGACATACATGTAGGTAAGGCCATTATAAATTAATTGCTAGATTATCATTCAATTTTTCTTAAAAACGGGGAGAGCGGGAGAATTTTATTTTTTTATTTTTTTGGTTTTGAATTTTGAATTTTTTTTTTTTTTATGAAAATAAAAAGGGTCAGGTGGCATGAAAATTTGGGGGCGGGAAATGATAATCTAGCAATTAATTTGTTATGGCCTAATAAGTAGTAAAGCAAACCGTCACATTGTAAACACAAACAATAGTATCAGTTCTTCATCTGATTCCTCTTTAGTGTGGACACACTTGATCCTGGATGATATTACAACTCAGCCATTGGTTCAATAAACAAATAACAGTAACACACACATCACATTTGCCTATTCCAGTAGCTGGAATGTTACCGTGGCAACCTGGTTTTAGATCACCCCATTGATCTTATCAAAATAATCAAGCAAAGTTGTGGTGTTTTTTTTGTTTAGTTTGCCCTTGCAACAACCCTTTTGAAAATAATATTAGGTTAATTTTACAGTGTTTAGTACAATATGGGAATATATTGTATGAGTACATATTGTGGTGAAAACCATATTTCAACCCAAAACATACAAGTACAATATATTCCCATATTGTACAAAACACTGTAAAATGATCTTTTCATTGTATACCATTGATCTGAAAGAAATTATCAAATGAGTAAAGAAAAATCAAGATCATTTTAAATAAATAAACTGTGAGTTCAAAGTGGCAGGCAAAGAAAGTTGCAGTAACAGATATTCAGATTTTCTCAACATCTCGATCCTCTTACAGAATATTTTGTCTTGTTTCTTTTTATCGCTGAAATTTCTATTAAATTTATATCCTTTTTTATAAATCACCATTTTGAATTTTAAACTGTACAATATAAAATCTATTGGATCCAATAAGCTTCTACATATTGTACAGTCGTGTGGTAACATCTGGAGTAGGTGATTGGCTATACATTTACCATGGTCCACTGGTGAGGATATTTTAGATAATATAGGATTCACCTAGTTAAATTGGGTTCTGACACAGTATATTTATATTGGTTACTTGTTCAATCATGGAGCACGTGATTGATTGACTGATTGAATATTTTTTCGTCATTTTTATGCCATCGAGGGCTAACAACACAATCAGTTAACCTAACTACTGTTTCCTGGGATCCTGGAAAGTTAACCAGTACTCGAGCACACCCCATCTCCACAAGTAACTGATAACTTTCCCACTTGAATCAGTGGTGAGAGACGAATGATAACGTGACGCAATTTCATATATCAAACATCACGAAGATTGTGGCCAGGTGGGAATTCAAACTTACAACCCCTGGATTGACAGTCAGACGCACTTACAACTAAGCTAATTGGGCTCGGCATGGTAAAGGATATTTTTGATAATATAGGATTCACCTAGTTAATTATGGGGTTCTGACACAGTATATCTATACAGGTTACTTGTTTGATCATGGAGCGTGTGGTCAAGTGGTAGAGCATCAAAACCATAATTGGAGGGTCGGCGGGTCGATTCTCTGCCATGGCAATGCGTGGTGTCATTGAAGGTATACATGTACATCGTAAATGGGCATTGATTGAAATCTCCAGTACAACTAACTTTTGTTTTTGTTCTGAAACTCACC
This sequence comes from Panopea generosa, assembly GCA_029582155.1. Classification (NCBI taxonomy): domain Eukaryota; kingdom Metazoa; phylum Mollusca; class Bivalvia; order Adapedonta; family Hiatellidae; genus Panopea; species Panopea generosa. The sequence continues at coordinate 6,304,279 of CM055910.1, forward strand.
TCCACTGCTACTGTTCAATTGCTCATTAACTCCACAAGAAGTTTCTGATTGTAAACAGGAACATGCATTTCCAAAGTAACACTTAGTTACATCACAAATACAGGGAAAGGCACAGTTTGCATTGTTTGGTATCACCATGTCCTCATCAACTGGAACATGGTCTCCTGAAATATTAATTTAGAAAATACATGTATAGCACAATTCTGGATGTCTGTAGTTGTAATTTGACATACAATTACCAACATCACTTACCAACAATTACCAACATCACTTACCTACAATTACCAACATCACTTTCATACAATTATCAACATCACTTACCTACAATTACCAACATCACTTACCTACAATTAACAACATCACTTACATACAATTATCAACATCACATACATACAATTATAAACATCACTTACATACAATTATCAACATCACTTACCTACAATTACCAACATCACTTACCTACAATTAACAACATCACTTACATACAATTATCAACATCACATACATACAATTATCAACATCACTTACATACAATTACCAACATCACTTACATACAATTACCAACATCACTTACCTATAATTACCAACATCACTTACCTTCAATTACCAACATCACCTACATACAATTAACAACATCACTTACATACAATTATCAACATCACTTACATACAATTATCAACATCATTTACATACAATTATCAACATCACTTACCTAAAATTACCAACATCACTTACCTACAATTAACAACATCATTTACATCTATTACCAACATCACATACATACAATTATCAACATCATTTACATACAATTACCAACATCACATACATACAATTATCAACATCAGTTACCTACAATTACCAACATCACCTACATACAAGTATCAACATCAGTTACCTACAATTACCAACATCACCTACAAACAATTATCAACATCTCTTACATACAATTACCAACATCACTTACCTACAATTACCAACATCACTTACCTACAATCACCAACATCACTTACATACAATTACCAACATCTCTTTCATATAATTACCAACCATACAATTACAAATATATCTTACATACAATTACCAACATCACTTACATATAATTACCAACATAACTTACATACAATTACCAACATCATTTACATACAATTATCAACATCACATACCTGTAAATTTAATTACCAACATCACTTACATACAATTACCAACATCACTTACATACAATTATCAACATCACTTACATACAATTATCAACATAAAATTACATACAATTACCAACATCACTTACCTACAATTACCAACATCTCTTACATACAATTACCAACATCACTTACCTACAATTACTAACATCACCTACATACAATTAACAACATCACTTACATACAATTAACAACATCACTTAAATACAATTATCAACATCACTTACATACAATTATCAACATCATTTACATACAATTATCAACATCACTTACCTACAATTACCAACATCACTTACCTACAATTAACAACATCACTTACATACAATTATCAACATCACCTACATACAATTATCAACATCACTTACATACAATTACCAACAACACCTACATACAAGTATCAACATCACTTACCTATAATTACCAACATCACTTACCTTCAATTACCAACATCACCTACATACAATTAACAACATCACTTACATACAATTATCAACATCACTTACATACAATTATGAACATCATTTACATACAATTATCAACATCACTTACATACAATTACCAACATCACTTACCTACAATTAACAACATCACTTACCTATAATTACCAACATCACTTACCTTCAATTACCAACATCACCTACATACAATTAACAACATCACTTCAATACAATTATCAACATCACTTACATACAATTATCAACATCATTTACATACAATTATCAACATCACTTACCTACAATTACCAACATCACTTACCTACAATTAACAACATCACTAACATACAATTAACAACATCACTTACATACAATTACAAACATCACTTACATATATACAATTATCAACATCACTTACATACAATTACCAACATCACTTACATACAATTATCAACATCACTTACATACAATTAACAACATCACTTACATACAATTACCAACATCATTTACATGTATACAATTATCAACATCACTTACATACAATTACCAACATCACTTACCTACAATTACCAACATCACTTACATACAATTATCAACATCACTTACATGTATACAATTATCAACATCACTTACATACAATTACCAACATCACTTACATACAATTACCAACATCACTTACATACAATTACCAACATCACTTACATACAATTAACAACATCACTTACATACAATTATCAACATCACTTACATACAATTACCAACATCACTTATCTACAATTACCAACATCACTAACATACAATTACCAACATCATTTACCTACAATTACCAACATCACCTACATACAATTCACAACATCACTTAAATACAATTATCAACATCACTTACCTACAATTACCAACATCACTTACCTACAATTAACAACATCACTTACATACAATTATCAACATCATTTACATACAATTACCAACATCACTTACCTACAATTACCAACATCACTTACCTACAATTAACAATATCACTTACATACAATTATCAACATCACTTACATACAAATATCAACATCATTTACATACAATTACCAACATCACTTTCATACAATTACCAACATCACTTACATACAATTACCAACAACACTTACATACAAGTATCAACATCACTTACCTACAATTACCAACATCACTTACCTTCAGTTACCAACATCACCTACATACAATTACCAACATCACTTACATACAATTATCAACATCACTTACCTACAATTACCAACATCACTTACATACAATTACCACGTCACTTACATACAATTACCAACATCACTTACCTACAATTACCAACATCACTTACCTACAATTACCACGTCACTTACATACAATTACCACATCACTTACATAATATTAACAACATCATTTACATACAAATTACCACGTCACTTACATACAATTACCAACATCACTTACATTACAATTACCACGTCACTTACATACAATTACCACGTCACTTATATACAATTACCACGTCACTTACATACTGTACATACCAAGAGAACATTCACGTTCGTGTCGTTGAGTTAAATTGAAACATCTGTACTTCATCCAATTGTTATACGATGTCATGTGACTGTTTTTGGTTCCAGTTGGACATTTCTTACATGTGTCGTTTCCCCCATTTACTGCACAAGGAACATACTCTGTATCTGAGGAACAATAATTACAAGTTAACTCAGTCTTCCTGAGAAAAATCAGTACTTGCTCCAGGACACCACACATAGTGGGAGAGAATTGAACCCACAACCCTCAAATCCTGCATTTGACGCTCTACCAATGGACCACAGGCTCTGTGTTCCTGCAGGCCTCATTTAGTCATATATTTAATAACTTTATTTTCTTTCTGCTCTTGGCTTAAGTATTCATCCATGAAATAAAAAATTGCATTGATTTTCTCATGATTTCGTTTTTCATTTATGTAAAAAAACAGTTTACAAACATTGCCATATCTTGAAAAAATCAAATAAATGCAAGAAAAGCAATGATACTGGCATTCAAATTAAAAAAAAACAGAAATGGTGGGTCGCTTAGAGATGTTTACAGTGTTAGTGTAAGTGATACTTTATGGAAAGTGACACCACACAAGGCAGTGGGAGAGGACTGAATCCATAACCCTCCAATCCTGCATTCGACGCTCTACCAATGGATTGGCTTAAGTATTCATCCATGAAATAAAAAATTGCATTGATTTTCTCATGATTTCATTTTTCATTTATGTAAAAAAATAGTTTACAAACATTGCCATATCTTGAAAAAATCAAATAAATGCAAGAAAAGCAATGATACTGGCATTCAAATTAAAAAAAACCCAGAAATGGTGGGTCGCTTAGAGATGTTTACAGTGTTAGTGTAAGTGATACTTTATGGAAAGTGAACTCGGTAAATATTATTCAATGATTCTGAGTAGCATGGATGGAAAAGTTTTTGTATCACCACCACCAACATCATCAGGGATTAAGGTTAGTAGTTTTGATGTAGAAATGAAAAATGTGGAATTTTTTACATGAAAATATCAAAAGTACTTACCAGAAAACGACCCAAATAAGTGACAAAGCAGACAATATGGAATTTTCGCTTGGGCTAACACGAAAACAACATAAACGGACAATATTTCAATGCAAAACGATTTATTATTTGTGCAATCACAGTCCAAGCGCAACAATCTCATATTTGCCAACCTTAAGGGAGAGATGAAAGAGACGCCCATGTAAGCAGAGGACAAGTTGCGTGAATTCATGACCTCAAAACTAAAACTTGCACAGGATATTGTTGATGGGATTCAGTTTGAGCATGTGCATCATATGGGGCCTAAATCAGCTAATTCCACCACTGTATGCAAAATTGTTGCCAAATTTACATTATTTAAGGATTGGGAAATGGAACTACGCCAGTCCAAAGAGCTGAAGGGAACTAACTTCTTCCTGTTTGAACAATTTCCGCGTGATATTGCTGAGTGATGTTAAGCTTTACTCCCCAAGTTTAAGGCGGCAAAGCGTGATAACAAGTTTGCATGGCTTAGTTATGACACGCTTTATATCAATGGCAGACCAGTTATCACAAACAATCAGGACAATTAATATGGTTTAGGTAGGGTGCTATTTATCACTAACAATAAGGACAGTTGATATGGTTTAGTTAGGGTGCTATTAATCACTAACTGTAAGCACAGTTGATATGGTTTAGATAGGGTGCTATTAATCACTAACTGTAAGCACAGTTGATATGGTTTAGTTAGGGTGCTATTAATCACTAACCACAAGTACAATTGATATGGTTTAGTTAGGGTGTTATTAATCACTAACTGTAAGCAGCTGATATTGTATAGATAGGGTGCTATTAATCACTGACCATAAGGACAGCTGATATGGCTAAGTTAGAGTGCTATTAATCACTTACCATAAGGACAGCTGATATGGTTTAGTTAGGGTGCTATTAATCACTAACTGTAAGCAGCTGATATGGTTTAGTTAGGGTGCTATTAATCACTAACCATAAGGACAGCTGATATGGTTTAGTTATGCTGCTATTAATCACTAACAGTAAGCAGTTGATATGGTTTAGTTAGGGTGCTATTAATCACTAACGGTAAGCACAGTTGATATGGTTTAGATAATGTGCTATTAATCACAAACCACAAGGACAATTGATATGGTTAAGTTAGGGTGCTATTAATCATTAACCACAAGGACAATTGATATGGTTAAGTTGGGTGCTATTAATCACTAACCACAAGGACAATTGATATGGTTTAGTTAGGGTGCTATTAATCACTAATTGTAAGCACAGTTGATATGGTTTAGTTAGGGTGCTTTTAATCACTAACTGTAAGCACAATTGATATGGTTTAGATAGGGTGCTATTCATCACTAACCATAAGGACAGCTGATATGGTTTAGTTGGGTGCTGTTAATCACTAACCACAAGGACAATTGATATGGTTTAGTTGGGTGCTATTAATCACTAACCACAAGGACAGCTGATATGGTTTAGTTAGGGTGCTATTAATCACTAACTGTTAGCACAGTTGATATGGTTTAGATAGGGTGCTATTCATCACTAACCATAAGGACAGCTGATATGGTTTAGTTGGGTGCTGTTAATCACTAACCACAAGGACAATTGATATGGTTTAGTTGGGTGCTATTAATCACTAACCACAAGGACAGCTGATATGGTTTAGTTGGGTGCTATTATTCACTAACAACAAGGACAGCTGATATGGTTTAGTTGGGTGCTATAAATTACTAACCACAAGGACAGCTGATATGGTTTAGTAAGGGTGCTAATAATCACTAACCACAAGGACAATTAATATGGTATAGATAGGGTGCTATTAATCACTAACCGCAAGGACAATTGCTATGGTTTAGTTGGGTGCTATTAATCACTAACTGTAAGCACAGTTGATATGGTTTAGATAGGGTGCTATTAATCACTAATCATAAGGACAGCTGATATGGTTTAGTTAGGGTGCTATTAATCACTAACCACAAGGACAATTGATATGGTTTAGTTAGGCTGCTATTAATCACTTACCGTAAGGACAGTTGAAGGCCGGCCTACAGCATATAGATTCATCAGTGTTTGTTTTATGCGCAACAAGAAACACTGGACACTCAGTTGCCTCAACCACTGATCCATACCTATAAATAAAATGTTTTATTTATTTTACAATAATGGCAAAACATGCTTAAATCTTTCAATAGTTGTACATCACACTACACAGTTGCGCTCCATTTTCCCCACAGTAACATGATTCTTACACTAAAAAAAAAAGTCCTATGTTAATATTTACAAAATGGTTCATAGTGGTTGTGATTTCTTGCTGCAGATGAGTATAAAACTGGCATAGCATATACTGCAATAAGGCATCACTGGTGTTAAAAAAAGTGACATTTATATAGTTTATTTATGTATTTATGAGCATTTGAGGACTTATCTTTTATAAAAGTCTTATGGTGTCACTGCACCTTCTTTAAAAATGAAAAACAAGCTGGTCAGCCTACCAGTTAAAAATCCTAGACCTTATTTCACATAGAACAAAGAACAAAATTCAACTGTATAGTGAGACCTGTAACTTCATAGGTAAAGCCATCCTTAAAAAATTATTTGTTTGCTGTGCTCCTACCCAGTATTTTTCATGTGAGTAGGTAGGTAGCTATTTTTTTTCCCCCTAAATTTTGATATTGCATACCGTTTATCCTCATGTATTATGCGCGTTTTCCCCCAACTTTTTAAGATCTTCGAGAAGGGATGCGCGATATACATAAGTACAGAAGATTTTTTTTTTTTTATGTAAAATTTTCAAAGATTTATTGATTCAGAAAAGATTTTGTACAACGGTATGTTCAGATATTAATTTCAGGACAATTTCGTCATGCGAGCTTGATTATAGGTGATGATTTACCTAGCTGAGAATGTTTTTTTCAAATTCAGTCCTTATACATTATATATGGAATAAAACATATCAAATAAAAAAATAAGAAAGTGACTGCATATTTATAGAACATTTAAAATAACACAGACTGGTTTACGTAAAGGTGAAAGTGTATTGACGAATGCGGAATAAATGTATTTATTCACACGTATATATTTCGTTTGTGCGATTTGTAGTAGTTTATGTTTATAAAATAAAATCAATATAATATGTGGTATTTCGTTATGATTGAAAAAAATTATTGTAAGATTTTTTGAAAAAAAACATGACTTGTGTACAAGTGTCAAAGATCATTTCGGATATTGAAAGCGGATGCTGCCATGTGGCTTCTGCATATTACCGGTAGTTGACATCTTAATTGGCACGCCTGGGCAGGTGTTGACAGCTCTGAGTATAAAAAATTGTCAAAAATAAACAATAATATATTCATAACAAAATATAACTCGATTAAATCTCGGGAACAAATTCAATAATTTTTAGCAAGTACCAGTCTACTGTTTTTTTCCGGACCAATCAAATTTTGTTTAACGTATCAAGTCAGGTATTCCTTCAAACATGTCGCCACAGCCGAATCTGAACGAGATTTCAAAATTATGATGCGCGATATACACATAGACAGATAGATAGGAGAATTAAATTTTTTTCTTTGTTCTTGATCTAAAACATGGATGAGCGATATACAAGGATGCGCAATATACGTGAGAATAAACAGTAGTCATTTTAAAGAAAAACGGACAAAAATCATGGACAGAAATCAAAGTGTTTAAAAAAAATTTCATGATTTATATCCAAGAGATTGTTACTGCACCTTTTTTGACCAATGAGAATCGACCTATTATTCAGTAATATTCGCAATTTCCTGGATATAGTGAGAGGAAAAAACATGCCGGGGTCAAGTGTGAATGAAAAGCTTGAAGAGATTTCGTATCATATAGACAAGGAAATAATTCTTCACCATTGTTTCATTGTGCATTTCCTGTGCACATAAAATTTAAAGCAAACATTGGAATACTGCAAGCATAGTACATAAAAATTAAGTTTGGTAGATAGAGGCAAAATCAATAAATACTTCAGAAATATTTAAACATTCCTTCACACACACTTTCAATGCCTACGTTTAAACTGTTAAATCAATTAATAAATGTTATGTTTATTATGGTAACAAAATGAAGAAACTTACGAAATAACTGAAACTTATTTATTTCACATAATTTTAATGATCAGTAACATAACAAATTAAAGAAACTAACAAATGTAAACAATTTAATATGAATGAGTTTTCATAGCTAGACAAACTAATACTCAATTTTGAACCTCACCATTAACAGGCTATCTGTGTTATATCGTCGTTCTAAATTGATATTCTCTCACACTACTGTAACTAAATATGAAAGTCATGATTATAAATTATACAATACTATGATGTTAAGCGAAGTTCTGGGACTAAATTACTAGTCCATTGAAAAGAAAAATGGTGGCATCATTTGCCCTGATGCACTTCTATAAAATATTACAGTTAAACGCTGTTTCCCAAGCAGTGATGTGGCCGGTGAACGTGGACATCACTCCTGTTTGGATTTCTGACCTTTGCCGAGTTGCTGTCCAGGTTAAAGCCCGTTAAGTTTAAACTTATTTATTTTACTTTAATTGTGAAACAAATTCTTACAACTCAGACAAATCACGCTCAAAGTCTTCCTGGGTAGAACCATTACAAAGAATATGCGGAAAAACTGTCTTGCTCAAGGACAATACACATAGCCGTAGCGGAGGATCAAACCTAAGACCCTCCGTTCATGAGTTTGATGCTCTACCACCCGACCACACGTTCCACTTAAAGCCTATTTCATCGGTATGCCAGATTCTGTTTGGTTTATCAAGTAAATCGTTTGCTCTAATGTGTTGTACCAACTATCTGTCACCTCATGTGACCTGTGATCTTCTCAAATCCATTTGGTCTCTGATCACGTTGATATGATACGAGCTTTTCTAATTTTAAAAGCTTCATACCAGTTACGCACAGGCCTACCGTCTCTTAAGGGTGTTATTCAGTTTTCTTTCTTTACAATGTCTTTTTACTTAATCTAAAAACTCTGGAACAGACCTATAACCGGCATAGCCATTTCACTGAGCCACATCGCCATTGGCTCCTCTTCTTTCTCTGTAAATATGCCGATAATGGTTAAATGGCCTATTGTTTTGTACAAATAAACTCACTTGACTATCTACGGTAAAGAAGGCCATAGGAATGTCATTAAAGTGCCAACATTATTCTAAGTCTTATAGCTTCCAATGTTACTGAAAAAAGATATGTTTGAAAGAGTTTTAGTATGTCACTCCAACGAAAACGCTACTGCAGTACATCAAATTCCATCCAATTTTCATCACTTGTAAATGAAAAGACAGACTTATGAATGGACAGTCAGGCATATTGTAATAACATTCAAAGAGGTATTTGACTGCTCACCAAAAGATGAATATCAAAATAATCCAAAATTTCAAGTTTATAATGCCATTTAATTGGTAATATGGTTTTTGAAATGATCCCTCAAAAATGTCACGCATCCAAAATGTGATTCGCTAATGGTACTGAGACGGGTCTGTATTAATGCCTTGGTAATCTCGTGTCAAGATTTTTTAATAGACAAAAACAAGTGATATGCCATTTGTTGTTATAGTGACATCAAATAAATCTAAAAAGTATGTACATAACTCGTTTCGTTATGGAGATATGCAGCGAACAAATCTACCTACGGTTTAATACGAGGCAAAATCTGCTGTGTCAATAGAATGGGTTCCCGTGATCATTATCATATTTTACAGATGTTTATATTCTCGTTTTGTTTATCTGAAGTTTGAAAGGTAATGTGAAAGACAGTTATATTTTTTATTTGATTGATTATTGATGTAGTTTTGACGAAAATTTACAAGCAAACATTTTTTGATCCGTTATTGGTACTGATCCGCTATTGGCACATTGGCTATATCTATTTATAAATGTGCATGGCTAACGTCATATGGAAGAGACCGTTGGATGTGCAATCGGCGTTCTTTAAATACTTACACTTTTATAAACTACGCACACATAAACGCACGTTTTAGGGATTCAACATCATCAAAGCCCAAGCGATTTATTTTTTAATTATGCTAACATGTCCCGCCAAAAATAGCATCGGATGTGACAATGAAACACGTTTTTAACCATATATTTTGTGTAAATTTCAAACATTGGTATGTGTAAGTTAAATGCCACTATTTAAATATTGTTATAAAATAATAAAAGCTTACAGGTTTACAGTGACAGCCAGAATAATAACGAAAAACATGTTGCTTTTGATGATGCGTAATGTATCCACGAAATCGAAACCGGATATGCACCGGTTGCAGGCAAAGTGCTATAACGTGAGAAAAACATATTAACGTACTCAGAAGATAGTTTAGTTTAAACATATTATTGCTTATAATCGTACAATTTACACTACAATAGTAGTGTAGCTATAAATATTTACAAACACATATAAGCAAGAGGGTTGGGCCACAAGTTTTGCCAACATTAGAACTCAGAACAATACATTTGACTTACAGTTTCACACAGTATTTATCCGCTTTGTGCTTGGTGGTCATGCATAAGATCACGTGAACAGTTAAAGGTGTAACCCCACCATTGATTTTTGTTCTTTATTCTATAGTAAATAATAAAAGTTTGAAGGCTTTCATTCATAATGAATCCCAAATGAAAGAAGTGAAACCTACATTTCACTGTTTGTCAACCTCTGCACTATCAAAATATGATGAGAAAAGTAGGGGTCATGTGTCATATAAGAGATTTTTTTCTGCTCAATGGTCCTGCATATGTAAACTTAAACCAGCTGGGTGAGCAGGTCAATGGGACAAAACACATTTTATTTTATGTATACACTTTTAAATTATAGGTTCAATACTTTACTATTTGTTTTCACTAAATGATATAAAGATACAACTAACATGTATCTTGTGTGATTTCATTTGTAATGATAAGTTGAGAGAATTATGGATATAAACCTCCGGGTATGCAAACTACTGCTTAAAGACAGGTAAACTTCGACTAGAAGTGTATGAGTTGTACAAATTTATTTAACAATCGATGTAAAATAAAAATAAAAATATTTCGATTTAGTTTTAGTTCATTTACCATTACCGTAATAAATCTTTGTCTTTTTTTTTTTACTTTTCAATATAGCTTTATAAAACAATGACATACCTTTCAACCTTGTAAATAAAAAGTAAACATTTTATAATGATTTAAATATTTGATGATAGTCATTAATTAATTATACCTACAAATAGCGTTTGATGGTTTGACAGCCGACATGTCAATATCTATCTGACGGAAGTGACTCACGGAAATGGAAGTTACAGGTGATTTACCTGAGAACCGTTGTAAAATAAACAGGTATCTTACTAGTGAATTGGGGATTTGCAGGTTTAAATGCATGTTAAAACGTCAGGCACGATTTACCTACATTACCATTTTCAAAATGCAGTGACCGTATCTCATTTACATTCAAATTTGAATCCACTGTATCTTTGTTGATGTTTGTTGTTGTTGTTATTTTCGCTTTTTTAAAACATATTTCAGTTATATAACGGCGACGATCAGGCATCGTTAACCAATTCTCTGCAAGCCACAGTTTACTTCCACACATATTCAGAGGTGGGACACTCATGTCAGTTGATCAGAGTTCATAACAAATCACCACAGAGACTGCCGCCGAACGGGCATTCGAATTACAGACCCCCCTTGACGACCCCTGGATTGGCAGTTATATGCAGCGTTACCGACTGATATAGCTTGGTCCGATTATATATACGACGTGATGCATACGTTTGGTATTGGAGAATGTACCTACGTGACAAGTTCACAGTAATAGTTCACCTTATGATTTAGCCCTGGGGTACATAGTATATATTTAATTACAATCATCGATTAAATTGAACTTTATATGAAGGTCATTTGTCACGGAGGGATACTCTCTCTAATTTCATCAAAGTAACGCATGTCACTGACTTCATTCCTTGAACCGACAGTCTATAGGTTAGTCTGATATGCGTTTTTCATCTTTCGACATTCAGTATGAAACTAACCATAGCCATGCATAAACTTTCTTTACCTCAAATATTGAAGAGTTATACACATACATATCGAAAGTCGAATTATCGAAACAACGAAAGTCTCATTTATTTCTAATTGCTCCTTTAGACAGTTTCATACTCCATTTTTTACATTCTCTGTAGACACTTGGGTCTTCCATGATCTCGTGATCTAAGGCGATGTTACGGCATCGATTGAATTATTGATGTAGCTCCAGCAACAAATATATATTGGCCATATTGCTAATTAACGTCGTAATATGAATTAAGCTCAAAGTGATCTCAATCAAAATCACTTAACTTTCACCGTTACGGTCGTGGATTTGAGACCAGATCGGTAAGAAAAAAAAACAACGATTGTGAGCTACTTGCGAAAGGATGGTTGTTATATTCAGGTCTTCTTTCACCAGTAAAACTGGATCCTGTCATGTGTTAAAAAAATGATGTTGAACTTCATTAAAACGATATAACATATTTCCACCTAGTTTAAATGGTTTCTGTATAAGGGGTCGATTGACGTTTAATAAAGCTTTTAGAAAGTTGTCAAGGGTATTCTTGGGTACAGAGTTCTTGCAATGTTCGTTATTCACCAACTCCCACATTCTTGTTGATAGTAGACTTTTCTTGCTACTCACTCGCTCGCTCTCTCGCTCGCTCGACGGCCCGATTGCCCGCCCACCAACCCACCCACTAGTGCACCCACCCACTGAGCAAAAATATCACCAACCCGTCCGCTCACTTACGCACTCATTCAATCAATCAATCAATCAATCAATCAATCAATCAATCAATCAATCCCTCACACGCTTACTCACTCACTCACTCACTCACTCACTCACGAATCACTCACGAATCACTCACGAATCACTCATCACTCGCTCGCTCATTCACTTCCATTTTTCAGCATTTTATTACTTTAATCCATCGATGATTTATCAAGCTAAAGTTGCTTCAGGTGCCAAAGAGGTAAACAAATTAGTCCGTACATAAAATGAAGGGTGAAATAAATATAAGACCGACACTTTTTTAATACTTTTCAACAATCTTATTAAATCTATTTCTAATTTTATAACAATTATAAAAAAAGCAGAGTATTTACATGCACAATATGAACATAATCATAATACAAAGATGGTTAAATGTGACAAATAGGTCATTATCAATGGTAGGGGTACTGTTTACGATTATGATAATGATAATGAAAATAATGATGATGATGATAATGATGTTGATGATTATAATGATGATGGTAATGATGGCGAAGATGCTTTCTCCGTTAATCCGTTTGTTTTCAATTTTGTGTGAAATTTGAAAGAAATGCGTACAATATGCAAGTATTTTTAAATGAAAGAAGCCTTAAGTTGCTTTGTATTTATTCATTTAAAGTCTTTTATTAAATAAAACTAATGTATTTATATTAAAGAATAAACTACTAATCCAATATGTGTAAACTATGTATAAGAAACATGTATACTGTTCTGTTATAAAAGTAACAAAGACGTCGTCAACACAAATGTTAAGACCGAAGCAACTCCCGCAATATTTGAACTGGCACCAGAATCGGGAGTCCTCAGTTCGCGTGAAAAGCTCGCCTCTGCGCATGAGTGGTCGTACAGTTCCCGTATGGCAGGTTCTGATTTACACTTCGTTGGCAACAAGTTGCATTGAAATTCATTCTTTAATCCAATAGCTACCGGTTTACATGCCTGGCCCCAGGCTTTGTTATCGCATTTAAGGTTGGCTATGCGAACTCTATAAAAGAAATGGAAATATAATAGTATTAAGTTTTCTGATTATATGGAACAAACGATGGTGCTTACTGTCAAACATACAGACGACACGACATTATAAAGCTAAACTGAAACAGAGACCAGACGATACGGACACAACAACAAAGACACATAGACCAGACACGGACACAGAAATACGGACACGGGACAAGGACAGGGTCAAAGAAAAGGACACAGACAAATAAAAGGAAACAGACAAAGCCAAATAAAAGGAAAAGACAAAGTCAAATAAAAGGAAACAGACAAAGCCAAATACAAAGGAAAGGAAAAAGACAAGACAAAGACAAGGACAAAGAAAAATACAAAGAAAAGGAAAAAGATAAATACAGTGTCAAAAGAAAAATACAAAGACAAGGAAACGGAAAAGAAAACAAAGACAAAGACAAAGACAAAGACAAAGTCGAAGACAAAGACAAGGACAAAGAAAAATACAAAGACAAAGAAAGAATAAAGACAAAGACAAAGACAAGAACAAGGACAAGGATAAAGGCAAAGACAATGACAATGACAATGACAATGACAAAGACAAAGACAAAGACAAGGACACAGACAAAAAGAAGAACAAGGACAAGGACAAAGACAAGGACAAGGGCAAGGACAAGGAAAAGGATAAAGACAAAGACAAAGACAAAGACAAACACAAAGACAAAGACAAAGACAAAGACAAAGACAAAGGCAAAGATAGAGTTTATTTTAAGTAGGCATGGCAGATAAATAGCAACTATAAGTTTTAGTGAACTGTTGAATATATTATACTGTGTCAAAAACGTCATTGATACAGTACATAGACCACATGAATGCGAAGATATGTTTTGAATGACATGGAAACACATATAACAATAGGTTTTGTTTGCAAACAAGGATTGTAATTTTGCTTATTAACAAGGTTTCCAAAATATTACACCGTTATTATGCAACTCTAAATACCAACCTGCAATATTGCACCGGTATTATACAGCTCTAAATACCAACCTGCAATATTACACCGTTATTATACAACGCTAAATACCAACCTGCAATATTGCACCGGTATTTACAGCTCTAAATACCAACCTGCAATATTATACCGTTATTATACAGCTCTAAATACCAACCTGCAATATTACACCGTTATTATACAACGCTAAATACCAACCTGCAATATTGCATCGGTATTATACAGCTCTAAATACCAACCTGCAATATTACACCGTTATTATACAGCTCTAAATACCAACCTGCAATATTGCACCGGTATTATACAGCTCTAAATACCAACCTGCAATATTACACCGTTATTATACAACGCTAAATACCAACCTGCAATATTACACCGTTATTATGCAACTCTAAATACCAACCTGCAATATTGCACCGGTATTATACAACGCTAAATACCAACCTGCAATATTACACCGGTATTATACAACGCTAAATACCAACCTGCAATATTACACCTTTATTATACAACGCTAAATACCAACCTGCAATATTGCACCGGTATTATACAACGCTAAATACCAACCTGCAATATTACACCTTTATTATACAACGCTAAATACCAACCTGCAATATTACACCGTTATTATACAGCTCTAAATACCAACCTGCAATATTACACCGTTATTATACAACCCTAAATACCAACCTGCAATATTGCACCGTTATTATACAGCTCTAAATACCAACCTGCAATATTACACCGTTATTATACAACGCTAAATACCAACCTGCAATATTCTGTGTAAAAAGCGTCAAGTTGAAGGTTTTCCCGTATTTGCCTCATAGTTAATTCGGTCATGTCTCGAATCAAACCGTTTGCGCATGTCTCAACCTTACGTGGCGGTGACTGGAAGCACACAAGACCACTGACGTACACTAAAAGAAAAACAACAAAAATGCAATACTATTTTTTTCTCTGAAACATCACCAAATGTTAATGTTTTACTTATATATGAATGTATTTTACTATTAAGAATATGTGCATACTATAATTCATGTCAGTGATTTCTTTTGCATACTAGTCAATGATATATATGTATAGTTTTATTTTCAATATCCAGGCACGCAGGCGCATCTGGTACATGATATATACAGAAACATATGACAGACAGTGGTTTAATAATGATACTTAACCGTTACACTATTAGTTTTATATTATACATAGAAAAGGTGAAAGTAAAGTTGAAAGGGCGTCTTTTGTTTGAAGAGAAATGCATGGATTGAAGGTTGTGACACTTTGTAGGTTTGTATGTATTTTGCCTTTAAAGTATTTCAGTTACTTGTATTTAACAACAGGCAGTTCACCTAACCACCGCTTCTAAGACCCGTTAGGGTTCAGCTGTGTAAGTCTAGGACTACTTCCAAATACATTAAGGTAGACTGGCGGTCGTAGAACAAAGTTAATGGCATATGATCATGGTCAATTGTATCTATGCGATTAACAATGCTCAATTAAGTTTAAAAACATTTTAATTCAGTCATAATAATTATATTTTCAATTCGTCATAATTATTTGATTCTCACCATCCACGTCTTTACAAAGTACATCCATTCCATTTTGCATGGACTGTTGTTCGGTGCCGCTCAGCGCCTGAAGATCCTTGGCACGCGGGCACTTCTCTAATACCCTGTTTTGACAGTCAAACAATGCTCGTCTTTTACTGAAAACATTCCATACATAATTGCGATGAGCAAATTTGGGGGAAAAGGAGAATTTTAGAAGTGTATGTTGAAAACGTAAACACATGTTATAGATGCTATCAAAAGTAAATAGCTAAATAAAATAAATGAAGAAGTAAAAACCAAACAAAACTGTTGTACAGTGAAACTTCTTTTGTCATCCTATGAACCGCAATACTCTGTAAACCGTTTGCTTTCCCAAAACTTTTCGCGTTTTTCTTAAGTACGATAAACCTATTAAAATCCATATATAATATAACTGAACTCAGAGTTTACATGCTTTTTGTCTCCTATATTAACGCTTTTGTAATGCAAATGTATATAAGCAATGTAATTGTGATTTGTTGAACAACAAGATAACGATGTAATGGGAAATAAAAGACAGCTAAGGGGAAAGACAACATGGAAGGATTCGATCAACAAAATATATTACTTATGCTCCATTTATTTAAAAAAAAGGATTTCCATTGAAATGGTCATGTTTATGCCATTGTTACTTCCAATCGTACTTGGAAATATTCTAAGATTACAGGGAACGACCAAGACTATATCCACTTTACCAGCGCCCCGCTTGGAACGTACATGTCAGTTTCAATGGTTTACATTTATGTTACATACTATAACTTACTCGCAGAACATTCGGGCAGCCTCCCTGTTTCCTCCTATGATTGCCCCCTGCATACCGGAACCACGTGGTGAATACAAGTCGCTATTGAGACCGACTTCGTCAAAACACTGCGCCATGTCGAAGTTAATCCTTTGCATACATGGCGTTACTTTGGGCATTATTCCTAAAATTATGAGTATACGGATTATGTGGATGTTGATTCTAATTTTTATTCGACCTGTCTGTTTTAGATATTGTATTTTTATTTCTTAAATAGTACTCAAGGACACTTGATACATGTCAACTGATCGATCTTTATCGTGTCAATGCAAATATAATTACTACATGTAGTATTTCTTTATAATGAAGTAGTCGTCTTATTATAAATGTAGATTTCAGAACAAAACCAATGATTTTAGCATGGTTACATTTTGTTTAATAATTTCCTTTCTATTTGTAATTTGAGTGCTCTACTAGGCCATTATAAATGAATTGCTAGATTGTCATCAAAATTTTTCTTAAAAACGGGGAGGGCAGGAAGACTTTATTTTTTATTTTTATTTTAAAAATATTTGATGTTTTTTTTTAATAAAAAAACACACACACACATATATATATATATATATATATATATATATTTTAATGAAAATAAAAAGGGCCGGGGCGGCATGAAAATTAGGGGGCGAGAGGGGATGATATGCTAGCCATTAATTTATTATAGCCTTAAGCCCATTTATCTAAAACATTGATGCTTAACTGTTATCAAACACAAGTTATTGATTTTAGAAGGCTTTTGTTCTCTACTCTCTATTATATGTCATGTGTATTACTTTGCAATATGCTGACCTCTCCTTTAATACTACGAGAAATATTTGCTGATTTACTAATTATAAAAAATTACTTAAGTCTGCGCAATATAGCCAATCAAAGTACGCGTTATAAATAAGTGACAACCTGAACATGTCAAATATGATACAGCTACACTCATTGACCGGTGACAAATGACGTCATCGTTAAGCTCTGGCAGCATATCACACACAAGTCAGCCCACAGTTGAACGAAGAGTAAAGTTGAGGCGTATTTTATTGCCAAATAGTTGAGAGAGGAAATTGTCCATTGACAATGAAGCGTATATAGTATATCGTCTACTTACCTGTACCGCACATCTGCTGTACCCCGTTCAACAATCCAACTGTCTCTTGTTCGAGTCGTACAAAGGCCAACAACGTGTTGCACTGTTCAGTGCCATTGAATTTACGGACATTGTTGAAAATGCATGTAACTATCTGACTTTGTGATCTGAAATCATAGATCATTCTTTGATATAAGTTTCTCATTGCTTAGCAATATTGACTGTTTAACTACACATTCCCACTAGAAAACATACCACCAATACCATTACCATATGTGAGGTGTATATATGGCACAATAACGTCATTTTCCAAATTTTTTGCAAACACAACTCCTGTACCAAGTAACATCTTTGGGTATAAAAAAAACTTAATTGTTATTTGAGAATTAAACTTTTCATTTTTTGATAAATATAAAGGAAGAAGTATACTTACGGCTTACAGTTATTATGGATTATATCTATATACAAATAATATATCTAAAATGTTTTTGGTTAACAATAGTAAGCCACCCTTTTTGTTAACAATAGTAATCCACCCTTTTTGTTTACAATAATAAACCACCATTTTTGTTAACAATAGTAAACCACCCTGTTTGTTAACAATAGTAAACCACCCTTTTTTGTTAACAATAGTAAACCACCCTTTTTGTTAAAAGAATAAATATCTCATAAAAAATAATGATTAATTCAATTAGAAATAATTCAAAAGAAACATATTAATCAATTGATCAATAGAAATAATAAACATTTTTATCAGCTTTACATTGGCACCACAAATATTGAATACAGGCGAAGAATTTCTAAAGAACTACTCTGAAAGATGACGCCCCATATTTCAGCCGTGTAATTAAGCAATTGATGTAATAATCAAAACCCTTAGCTTGTCAGCCACCAATATTGAAAAAAACGAATTTTAAAATTTAAAAAAAGACAAAACACTTATAACAAACTAAATTCAATCCGATTGCTCTTTTTTTAATAGCCGTGTGTACTATAGAAGCTAAAGACATAAAGCGCTGCATGAAATTCATCGTTCAATTTAGAGGAAAAAAAACATATTTGGAACATGTCATTCTTCAAACATGATAATGTATAAACGTAAAATTGAAAATATGTATGATTGTATTGTCTTTAAGTTTAATTGACCCCCCCCTCCTCCCCCACACACACAAAATGAAAGAAGCGTTTTCAGCCCCGGATATTGCACACCTTTTTCCAGCCCCGACCCCTTTTGTGTCTTTAAAGCATCAATATGTTTCTGATACGTTACTTACTGGCAGAGGCGCGTCTTGACCTGGTCCGAGTTGGCCGGAAGTTGACCCTGGGTGCCATTAGATAGGAGCCCGATAACTGTGATCATCTGAAACCCGCCGTTAGACTGGAAACACTGAGACACCGCCGTCCGTCCGGCCTGGAGTGATATAGGATCAATTATTATACAGAGTGCTCGGAAACTCGGCCCACTACCGGATAATGCAATAATATTACAAAGTATCAAAACAAAATACATTACATTGCTGGTGATATTATTATTATAATTATTATTATTATTATCTTTTTCAATTTCATTCTCAAACACCGGTTATGTATCGCCAAAATAATGGATCGATACTTCTATACGAACACCGGTAATATTGCACATTAAGAGTGTAATTTCTTTTGTTATTTTTCAATTTTATGAACTTAATTAAACTAAATGCTTCACATTTTATACGGTTTGCTGCATCAAATCGTTAATATTTTAATGTAATAGTTAACATTTATTACCTTATGTTATACTAATTTATTTTATGTCGATTGTTACAATTAAAGCAAATCACGCTCGAAGACTTTTTGGGTATAACCAGTATGCATACTTAGCATATGCGGATTAAAAGACACCACACAAAGCCGTGACGGAGGATCGAACCAATATTCCCCTGATCTTTGATCTAATGCCTTATCACTGGACCACGCGCTTCACAGTGTTTACTTTAATCGTTTAATTACGTCGGAAACATCGAGTAGGCTATAATTGGAATCATTTCAAGATGCTAATAAAAAATGCTATGTTAGGTGCTTAAATGATCAATTTATTGGGTGGAAAATACCTGTGCACACGTAAGTTGGCTTCGTTGATCACTCGATAATCTTTGATTTCCGGCGTTTGCATTATTTTGGTTCCCGTTCGTGTTCGAATTTCGTGTGGGCTGGGGCTGAGGTGGTTGAAGTGCATTTTGTTGATTTTGGTTCATTCCGGGTTGTGGCTGGACATTTTGGTTTTTCATTGGTTGATTTTGGTTCATTCCTGGTTGCGGCTGGAAATTTTGGTTTTGCATTGGTTGATTTTGGTTCATTCCTGGTTGCGGCTGGAAATTTTGGTTTTGCATTGGTTGATTTTGGTTCATTCCGGGTTGCGGCTGGAAATTTTGGTTTTGCATTGGTTGATTTTGGTTCATTCCGGGTTGCGGCTGGAAATTTTGGTTTTGCGTGGTTTGTTGATTTTGTGGGAAGTTTTGTTGTGGCGGTTGCTGTGGAAACTGATTTTGGCACGTGACGAATGCCGTCATGAGTATGAAAACTGAAAATTACAAACAATAAATATATAGTTAACTACATTGCTATGAACAAACAAAATGAGCGAAAAACTATTGAGTCATTTCACAATAAATATTACTATGTGAAAATAATAATTATTAACTTGTGACATTATTCAAGTCGACATTATTGAAATGAAACTTCAAATGCACACATCAACGACGTATACTGTCGTTTAAACAATACAAATGAAAATATAAAGAATGTTAAACATATGTAATTTATTATAAGTCTTGAACAATACTTACAAAATACTGCTTGAAGATACTCCATAATTTATTTGAACAGTTAGAATATGCCCAATACTATACAAATCCGTATATTTGACAGAATTCAGGCTGTTTGGGTATAAATATGTTTATATATCCTACACTGAAACGTTTAAATCTGATGTCATTCTAATTACGTCTTAAACGTAAATAACAAGATATAAATCTGAAAAAAACTCTTGATTTAAACACGTCAGTAAAGTAATACACGGTGGAAATTGATGTAAGTATATAAATATGACAGGTTTATGACTTTACTTCCTTATATATAAATTTTCAACAAATCCGGACGCCTGTACGCGCTGCGCGTGTTTGTCATCTGCTGGCGGAAATGCGGCAATGTCATGAATATTTCAGTGATGCATGCTTTACAAACTATGTCACTCATCTCCCAATTAACCCGAAGCAAAATAGTTTTGTCCGATTTGTCATTAGTGAGTACATATGAGATGGCCACAGTGACGTGCTAAGGCAGAGTCGGTGACGTAACCATAATAACATAGTAACAGTAATGGAATATTTCAATAGCACTTTTAATCTATTTCTTTATCAAATATATATATATATATATATTTGTATATTTGTATATTTTCTATCAAATGCATAATTTAATCATTAAACCATACGGCTAGGCTGAGTTTTTCAAAGTTTCAGATGTGGTATTCTTCCTCTCAGTATAGAGACAGGTAGACACCGGTGCAAAGAATATGTCGCCGTCTATTGAGAACGAAATAACTGTGGACTTTATACACATTGTTCAAAGAGAAATACATTTGTATTGGTGATATTTGTAATGACGTATTTTACTTACAAAACTCTTCTAGTCATGACAAAATGCCAGATTCTTTATGGGATGCATACCTATGGATTGAATTGATAAAAATAAACTTGCAAAAGACCTATCCCCTCTATCGTAATGAACCGATAAAGAAAAGAAAATCAGTGGAGTCTCTTTTTGCCTTCTATTCAGCCAATACTCTCTTTTTTATTTGAAATATTCTGCTCATTTGGCAAAATTGAAATTATTTCGGAACAATATGATATAAAGTCTATAAGAAATGTAAAATAACTGTTATGGAAGCAGGTTTACACTAGCTTCTAAAGCTTTTTTTCTGTATCCTTTCCACATAATTCGTTAAACGTATGACTTTATTGTTAAATGTATGCTAAATATATGTACTTATGTGAATAAAATATTGTTTAAACTAACCTTGTAAACTTCAAAATATATGTTTATTGATTATCATATTTTAACTAATGTTATTTATGAATGAAGCTGAAAATATTTTTTTATGATATTATCATGAGCATTAAAAGATACAACAATTGTTCACGTTGATATATATTCTGTGTATAGTCTGTGTAATAACTTTTCTATTATATTTGTTTCGAATAAATGGATCAATTAAGCACCTTACTTATAGCACTTTTTGAATTAAACTATTGTATATTGCAGGTGACATATCGGGCCATTGTGCCAGGTGCTATTTTTGTGTTTGGATTATTCTTTTTGTTATGTATAGCATGCATATGTCACTATATTAAAATATTTACGAAGTTGCATCCTACGACTACTTCTGCTACTGCTTCTACTACTACTACTACTACTACTACTACTACTACTACTACTACTACTACTACTGCTGCTGCTGCTGCTGCTGCTGCTGCTGCTGCTGCTGCTGCTACTATTACTACTACTATTATTACTACTACTACTACTACTACTTCTACGACTTCTTCTGCTACTGCTTCTACTACTACTACTACAATACTAATACTAATACTACTACTACTACTACTACTACTACTACTACTTCTACTACTACTACTATACTACTACTACTACTACTACTACTACTACTACTACTACTACTATTACTACTACTACTACTACTTCTTCTACTACTACTACTACTACTACTTTACTGAACGGAACAGCTAGCCATTTCCTTATAATTTAGACTTGAATAAGAAAGAACTTTTCTGTAGTAAAACAATGACGAAGTATTTTTTATTGAATTTAACATTAATTGCAATAATTATTTATTATTGGAATTGGTAGTCAACCAGGTTTTCACACGATAATAAAAACAACAACATATATTAGTTACGGTTATCGGTTACGCGTCTGACTATCAATCCAGGGATCGTGAGTTCGAATCCCCCGCACGGGAACAGTCTCCGTGATGATTGATATACGACATTGTGTCTCATTTTCTTTCGTGTCTCACCACTGATTCAAGTGAGAAAGTTATCAATTACTTGCGGAGATGGGGCGTGCTCGAGTACTGGTTAATCCCAGGGAACAGTGGTTAGGTTAACTGATCGTCTGTTAGCCCTCTATGGCATAAAAATGACGCTAAATATGCAATCAATCAATCAATACTACTACTACTATTACTGCTACTACTACTACTACTATTACTACTACTACAACTACTACTACTACTACCAATACTACTACTTCTACAATTACTTCTAATTCTACAACTACTACTACTACTACTACTACTACAACTACTACTATACTACTACTACTACTACTACTACTACTACTACTACTACTGCTACTACTCTACTACTACAACTACTACTACTACTACATTGAACGGAACAGCTAGCCATTTCCTTTTAATTTGGTCTTGAATAAGAAAGAACTTTTCTGTAGTTAAACAATGACCAAGTATGTTTTATTAAATTTAACATTAATTGCAATAATAACTTATTATTGAAAAGGGTAGTCAACCTGGTTTTCACACGATAATAAAAACAACACATATGTTAGAAAGCTTAGCTGTTTCGTAATATAGTATACATATTGAACTCCAGTAGGACATACATTTGATATTTAATACAACTTTCACTGTTGTGCATGTATACGCGTTCTTGTTTTACTAGATTTTGATATCAATATGTCTCTATTTTAAATCGTTGATGAGCAACACACACTCAAATGTTTTGAATTATATATGTTATGAGCAAGTTTACCTTCAAGGGATTATAGATAAGACGATTAAATAATTCGATTTTTTCTGGGAAGTGGTTCATGTACGTTTAGCAGGAATACGTCTGGGTAGTACAGAGAATCACGACACTCTTGAAAAAAACAAGATGTTTAAATAGAAATTAAGATATTCAATATGTAAAACTACTACCACTTCTGCTTCTACAACTACTACTACTACTACTACTACTACTACTACTACAACTACTACTACTACTACTACTACTACTACTACTACTACTACTACTACTACTACTGCTACTACTACTACTACTTATTTAACTATTGCATATTCTACTACTATTACTACTACTAGTACTTCTTCTTCTACTACTACTACTACTACAACTACTACTACTACTACTACTACTACTACTACTACTACTACTACTACTACTACTATTACTACTACTACTTTTACTACTGCTGCTGCTATTACTACTACTGCTACTACTACAATAATAATAATAATAATAATAATAATACCTGGCGAGTATTGTCCTCGCAAACCAGTATTTCTTCCACCAATATGAAATATGTCATATATAATCTGTCATTTGTTAAAATAAGAAATAGCATTTATACTAAAATAGCTGATGCATTCAGTAACACTGCGACCGGGTATACTACACAAATTGGGTTTGTGTGAAATATCTTACTTCATTCGAGGTTCTAGTATTTAGTTTAAGCTATTTGGCTTGAATATTACGTGTGTACACTGTGTATTATATGCACAATTGTATATTTATAGCAAACTAAAATACACACATACACATTGGGTGACATTGTCAGGGTATAGAGGAATGGAAAATGAATGTTTGTATCGGTGTAATCTGTACGTGTTTAGGCCTTGTATGTGCCATCATTTCAACCTCAATTCCATACTGGAGCTACACAACTATTACCGTAGTTGCTTCGAAAGGGGTTTTACGGGGTTACTACAACTGGGGATTATGGGAAAATTGCAAACATCTGAGTGAACTGGAAGACTATTGCTACAGTTGGTCTAAAGCGCAGAAAGTCATGGGTAAGTAATACAGTCGTTTTGTCTGATTATGAAGATTTTCTAGTTTTGAAAAAATGTATGTTCAGAGATTTCAGAAAAGTTTATGCTTGCAATGCACATGACGTCCTTTGTGGCATTTTAATGGGGTTTAACGCTGTTTTAAACACATGCTAGTTTAAATAAAATAAATAAAACAAAAGTGTTACACCATATTGATAAAATGTTACTGACAGTAAAAGAAAATTTTCGAGAGGTAATAAGCAGTGAAAATAAATAGTTTGATAAAAATATACCATTAAAACATTGCCGATAAGGTTTATTCCTGATCGAAGTACTAGTAAATGCAGGTAAAACTTAAGAGTTTTAGCTCCTGAATCAAAAGTTTTA